>CM019826.1:78695054-79169875 GCA_009763385.1 Coix lacryma-jobi var. lacryma-jobi | reverse complement strand
TAACTCCTTTGGAGCCATTCTATAAGCTCTTCGCGATACAGGTGTTGTTCCTGGTTGCAGCTCAATCAAAAACTCCACGTTTCTGTCAGGTGGCAGACCAGGTAATTCTTCAGGGAACACATCAGGGAATTCTCGTACCACTGGGACATTCTCGACTCCTTCACTAAACATGGCACATAACTTCGGGCTGATTAGTTTGGGTTTTGGAAGCTGGATGAGAAGTTGGGATTTTTGGTCTGGTGAGTTTAGACGAACAGTCCTATTTAATGTATCTAAAACAGCCCATAACGCTGCATCCAGCTCATCCCAGAATCACATCTAAGGTTTGATGGTTCAGCACAATCATAGAAGTGGGATAAACATGTCGTCCCATCTCTATTGGAACTTGATGCACTATCTCATTGGCATACAGCCGACCCCCAGGTGACAGTATAGATATTTTCCCTTTGGACTCACATATTGGAATTGCATGCTTCGTGACAAACTCTCTATTGATGAATGAATGCGATGCACCGGAGTCAACGAGTGTAACTGCTAAATGGTTGGCAACAGTAAACGTACCCAGCATAACCGGTTCGCCTTCTGGAATAGTCTCAACTTGAGTATGATGAACCTGTCCAGTCTTGGGTACCACATAAATCTTCTGTGTGCCTGATCGGGAGCCAGAACGGTTGCCTTGCTGCTGCTTATTCTGTGGATTAGCTTGATTGCCTTGCTGACGAGGAACATTGGAATTATAATTCTTTGGTGAAGGACAATTCTTGGCAAAATGTCCTGACCCGCCACAGTTATAACAGTGGTTACTGGTTTTTGGGGCATTTGTGAATTGGGAGCTAGGTGCATTGGCTTGACGTGGGTACTGGAACTGGGAAGCGGCTTTGGCATTAGCTTGAGGTTGGTAATATTGCTGGGGTGGGCGAGCAGGTACATGTGCATGAGGAACAGGGTGGTATAGGAACTTGGGACGTTTCGGCACACTGCCAGATGCGCCAGCTTGAGCAGTCTTCCTCCTTTTTGCCTTCTTGTGCACACGATTCTTCTCTTCAAGAGTGATGGCAATACTCACAATGTCATTGAAGGTGGAGTTGGCACAGGTGGTTATCATGGTTTGTAGCTTGGTGCTCAGTCCTCGCATGAAGCACTGCTTCTTCTTAGCATCAGTGTTGACATGATCAGGAGCATATTGAGAGAGATGGTTGAACTTGCTCACATACTGCATCACGGATTGAGTACCCTATTGCAGCTTGAGAAACTCCTCTAGCTTCATTTGCATGATACCCGCTGGGATGTGGTGTGCTCTAAAGACTTCACAAAATTCAGCCCAAGTGACCTGATGTCCAGGAGCTTGTGTGGCCAAATAATTTGCCCACCAGGTGCCTGGTGGCCCTCTAAACTGTTGTGCTGCAAACAGAGGCTTCTGGATGTCTGTGCATCGGATTAACTCAAACTTTTGCTCAATGGTATGCAGCCACTCATTTGCTTCCAGAGGTTCTTCAGCCTTGGTAAAGAGTGGAGGGCGAGTATCCATGAAATCTGAGTACGTGCTGTTGGCATCATGATGCCCCTGCCCGCGGGGTCCTTGCCCGCGCCCTTGAGCCATAGCTTGTAACAGCCTAGTGTTATCAGCTGTCACAGTGGCTAATGCAGCAATTGCCTCGGCCATGGTTGGGGGTAGCCGTGGTGGTGGTGCAGGGTTTTCCCCACCCTAGGATGTACCAGCCCCGGAAGCACGCGTATTCACCGGCATCTATAATATACAACAAGTATTGCACAACATCCATAAGTACTCATAATTAACCTAGTCACAAACTTCCATTACATCAGCAAAAGCAGTTGCATGAACATCACCTGGTCTGATTTATTTATTACACAAGTCCGCTCCTGTCAGGACTACCTAGTGCAACTATCCTCCCATACTACTAGTTAGGACTACCCAAACTACGATCACTCCTCGTGGTCAGTGTCGAGGCCGGAGACGTGGCCACCCTCGTCGTCACTATCGTCGATCTCGATCACCAACTCGGGCTCGTCCTCCTCCTCGTCAGGCTCTCCTCCGTCAGCCAGGACCACACCATCCTCCATCTCGGCTCCTCCCGACGCGTGATAGGGGTTGAGACGGTTGTTGAGGACGTGAATCTCCTCATGGAGGTTGTTGGCATACACCTCCATATCCTCTATCTGAAGCTCAAGCTCAAAGACTCGTGCGCGGGCTTGGTTTTCTCGGATCCAGGCTTCATTCCTCTGAGCACGGAACTGCTCATTCTCACTCTCCAAATCGGCTTCTTCCTTGGATGCCTCACTAAGCTGTGCACGCAGAACAGTCTCTAGTTCAGCTGGCTCCTTCAGCTGCTCACGCTGATGGCCAATGATCATGGCGTCCAGAGCCCTATCCCTGGTGGACTCTGCTAAGGTAGTAGTGAGCCTCCTGATCTCTGCAAAGAGCTCTGCCTCGGAACGACGGGTGCTACGGCTGCTGCTAGCCTCCCCTGAACGCGGCGCGAGCTGGTGTCGCGGGACTCCCCTTGGCCCCGTGCTCTTGCGCGCAGTCTGCTTAGCGCGAGCCATCCTGGAATAATTTTAACTAAAGTCAGTTTCGTGCACCTATAAGTCAGCATAGTTATACCCATGACCCGATATCTATTAAGGGAGGAGAATTTTATAATTTTAATTGATGCAAGATGAAATGATGCGTACGTACGATTCTATGCATACGACATTACCTACTTACTTGTATACCCACCAAAATAATTTTTGTAACCTTTTTAAACATAGGGCATATACTTTCCGGCACACACTTCCTATTAAGCAAGAAGTAAGTTGAGGGAAGCAATAGATAAGATTAGAAAGAGTCTTTTTAGATTTTTCTTTAGAAAATAAGTTTTGAAGGTTTTCAAATTACTATAATGATTGACACGGGGATCCTGCTCCGATTCCAAGCCTGTAACAGACTTGCCCAATAATGTAGCCCACCTACACTTGTCACCTGTCCAACGACCTCTGACTGCAATGTAGATGTGCCACAAGACTGGATTAATCTGTTGGATACGGTCGACGTATCCATAGGTCACAAGAATCATCCGAGTACAATCATTACAGCACAATTTCATTTCATACAAAATACTAGATCGGAGAATATCAGCGGAAGACTTACATAAACATAATAATACAAACCAGTGTTCCTTATTACAATATAGGTGAAAAGGAGTTCAAGTTGCGATAGTACTAAGTGCTGGATAAAAGTCTAATAACATAACCATATTGATAAACCCTGCCCAAGGGCACGTCACTTATCATCCTCCACCGGGAAGATGGTCATGCAACACGGTCCAAAGCACATCTGCTCAGCGGGCTCACCTGCAACAAGGGGTCATAGAACCCTGAGTACAGGAGTACTCAACAAGACTTACCCGACTAATAAATTGGGGAGAAGACTCCGGAATGCAGGCTGAGGAAAGTCAAGGTAAGGCTTTAGCAAGAATCCAAAAGTTTTCCTTTGCATAAAAGCTCCTACTACTAAGTAGTTATGTCCTTCCACAATTCTAATATTAGCTAAGTAATTAAATGAACATCTCATAAACAACCCATTAATTATCCATGGTTTCATCATTAAACTACGCTGAGGGGTGCGAGGACGAGTCTCCTTTTCTCGTGGAGCAAACGACGATTCGAACCGCTTGATCTACCCAGCTGGGGCTTCCTTATCACACGACATATGCGAGGCCGAACTTGCATATATCAACCGTCCCGTGGATCCGCTCAAACCGGACCGGAGCCGCGCCACCCGGGGGTACAGTACACCACCGCCCTACAACGGCCTTGCTGAGTCCGTCCAACAGGGGACCGAGCAAGGTGGGTACACGCTACTCCCGCCATCTCTCCACTCCCAGTGTGCGGGTGCGCCGTTCTAGTAAGGGCATAGCCACAGTAGGGCTTACCGTAGCATGTGACCAGTACTAACAATTAGTTCTCGATCCAACGGGCCAACAGCGGACGGGCCCTAGGCGACACAGACGGAAACACTACACCAGAACTCCATTTCCTGTGCAAGTTACCCGCCCGGTCTCATTTTAATTATACCATCCCAAACCGAGGGAAGGGTTCCCAACAAAAGCATTCTCTTTTCAAAAATCTACTCTAATGAGCAAGGCTAAGCAATCTAAGCATATGTAAATACCCAGCGACAAGGATAGTATAAGGAGTAATCAATGTAGTCAATGCATCAAGTAGGTAACATTCAACCCCTAAACTTAATGCACAGATTTTATCAACAAGTATATTATTAAAAATTGCAAGGTAGGGGTAAATGCACCGGGGCTTGCCTTGGGTTCTTCCTCTGGTTCGTCCCCACAGATATCAAATCCCACTTCGTAGAATACCGGTCCCTCACGAGCTGCAATCGCCGGCTGATCCTTGCTAACCTCAGTTTCTAAACGCAATATACGAACGAGCATATATAAGATGCATGTGATGCGAATATGAATGAATGCTTATGATGCAGGACAATTATAAGTAGAAGAGTACAGTAGCAAACAACAATCATATCTGAATACTAAAATTGACATCACAATTGGAACAAGATTTGCATAAGCGATAACCCGAACAGATTTCATGTACCAACTAATTTTAACCATAACTGAAGCTACAAAATAGCTATTCTGGTGATTCAGGACAATCTAGAAAGCTTACAAATTCTCTACAACTTTTCTATAATACACAACAACTGATTCTAGGATCTTATGGACCAAACAATTCATTTGGTTAAACCTATCCAGATTCTGGACAGATTCAAACACTAATGTTCCACAGACCATATTTGGAGCTCAGAAATATCGACATATGTGATCTAGACCATTATGGAAAGCACATGAAATCTTCTACAACTTTCTTATAATCCACCAAATCAAATTCGCAAGTTAAATACCCCAAACAATTCAGTTTGCACAAACTGTCCAGATTCTGGACAGCATCACATACCCAGATTGAACAGAGCATAACTCCCAGCATATACATCTAATAATTACGAAATTTTAGGCTCGACCTCGAGGGTCAGGCTCGACCTCGGCCTTGACCGCGGCGCGGGGCGCTGACCGCGGCGCGGTGCGCTGACCGCCGGCCAAACTCGCCGGCGGCGAGGCCAGGGGCTCATCCGAGGCTACCAACGTGTTCGGCTCGGCCTCGCGATCACACCCAAGGTCTCGGTCGGGCTAGGGGGTGAATGCAGACGGAGCTAGCTTCGGCTACGAGAATGGCGGCTCGGTTCCGCCGTTCCCGATGCTCGCCAGCGTTCTAGCCAAACCAAAGCGGTCGAGGCTACACGAATGCGAGTATCGGCATCAGAGACCTCACCTAGGGTTGGTGCTCGCGTTGGATAGGTCGGAGGTGCTCGAGGAGATGAAGGTCGACGGTGGCGGCGATGGCAGAGCGGCGGTCGGACTCTGCGACGGCGTTCCGGCTCCACCGGCGTGGTAGCGACCTGAACGGTGAGCCGATGCGAATCAGTGAGTTGAGGCGGAGCTAATGGTGCAACCAATTTGACCCGAGAGTCTCCTTACCCGCCGGACGACGACGAGCGTGGCCGCGGCGGCCGCTCGCCGGAGCTGGGAAGAAGAAGCTCGACCGGGCAATGTGGGCGCCGAGGACTCGATTCAGTGGGTTGGGAAGGTGGGTGAGGTCATGGCGGAGCTCTGGTTAGGCCGGCGACAGCAGAGGAGGCCCGTCGGCGGTGAATTTCGCCGGCGGCGCTCCCTGGTCTTGCCGGCCGAAAATGGAGAGAAAGGGAAAGGAGAGAACCACGGCGACCGTAGGGTTTTTGTAGGCGGCGAGGAGCTCAGGGAGTGCGCCAGCGAGTTGTGCATGCAGTGGGAGCGAGTGGCGCGTGGATAGGGACGTGTCGACGCCAGAACGCCGCTGTGTCCACGACGGCCGCCGTGGAGGCTATGCAAGCCTCCATGGACTGTAGCTACAGTGAGTTCTGTCCCCTTTTTAATTGCGCCCAAATTTTGAACTAAAGTGCAAAATTTGTAAGAATGAAAGTTGTTTAGAATTTTGTGATCTACAAACTTGCTTAAAGAACCATGTTTCTAATTCGGCATAGTTTTTGAATTATGGTTTGAATTCAAATTTGTCCCAAACTGAATTCTCAAATTACATTGAAATTTCTAGAAGAACATCATAATCTGTGAATATGAAAGTTGTCACATTTGGCATTCCCTACAACTTTGATTAAATGGCCAAGGTCAGATTCTCAATAGTCTGAGAGTTGTAGTTCAAGGGTAGATTCTAGGGTTTAAACAAATTTGTTCCAATTCAAATCCTGTGCAGAATCTGTGTTAACCTTATATACCAAAGTTGTTTATTTCTTTAGTATCTACAACTTTGTTTTAAGGGCCATGTCCAGATTCAGCTTGGACCATAGCCTTTATCATAGGGCCACTATAATGACTTGTGATTTCATGAATCATGTAACCCTATAAATCTATCTTGACTAGAAATCATCCACTACAATTCCTTAAGCACTACACATCAAATGAGCAAAACAGAGTTGAAACAAACATATGATGCACTTGAGATCAAGTTACATGAAATTTGTAAATGCATCTTTAGTGTTGCTACATGAATGATTTCCATGCTCATGATGACATGTCAGGTTTTAGTTGGCTTAAACACCAGAGGTGTTACATCGTCGCGGTTCAAGCACGGACCGCCCAATTGGAACCTGGCGATGGCCTCCCGCGGCAGATCACATTTCCATACTAGAGGGCGCGACATGGGTCGAAACCGGTCCGAATAGCTTCTAACCGGCTTTGGGGTCGATGATTACAGCACCGACATATCCCTAAGTAAAAGGGCGCGTTCAAAAGTGAACGAGGGCCAACATCGATACAAACCTACACGATCCAACGGACGGACTGTCCCAAGTTTCCAAACTTGTGCCTTGCCTTCCAGTTGACCGTATTTCATTACTACTCAGGTTCTTTTCCATGATAGCAAAATATAGCCAACCGTGATCCGGTAAATACCCACCAGGGGTATTACGGAAACATCCTTAACTATCACTTTTATTAAGCAACTAAGCAATTCTACATTATAAATAAGGAACGGGATAACAAGGCAGGTATAAACAATATTCAAGCAAGGGTAATGCAGCAGGTAGGATTCAATCAACTCCTATACCTAATGCATCAATAATATAAAATACTCAAGTAAATTAATTATAAAAACTGGGAGACTTAGAATGCTCCGGGGCTTGCCTTGGGAAAAGACTGAGGCCTCGTGAGCGGGGCACTCAGGCAGGTTAGTTTCCGGCTCGGTGTCGACTTCCTCGGTCCTGGGCAGTTCCGGTATCTCCTGCTCGTCGTTTGCTTCCGGCTCCTGGTTGGGCTCCGGGGCTGTTGATCCTATTTGCAATGCGGTACATAATTAAATAATGCAAGGTGCAACATGTTGGTATGAAACGCATCATTTTTTGCAAACCAACAAAACCAACTTGTTGAATCACTTTTGACATTGAGGAAAAACACTTAAATACCACATAAAACAAAACCAATATTTCCAATATTTCCTATTTATTATATTGAAAAAACTCAAGTTTGAACTGCAAGTATATTTTCTGAACTCAGAAAATTCCACAAAAATTCTAGAAGGTAATTGATGCTAACTGAACTTCACTGCCCGCATTCCA
The DNA here is from genome assembly GCA_009763385.1 of Coix lacryma-jobi var. lacryma-jobi. Lineage (NCBI taxonomy): Eukaryota > Viridiplantae > Streptophyta > Magnoliopsida > Poales > Poaceae > Coix > Coix lacryma-jobi. The sequence goes on along the minus strand of CM019826.1, from coordinate 79,162,194 downwards.
GCAAGAGACAAAATACAAATTAGCAGGTACAAAAAGATGAAACAAAAGCTCAAAAGGGTGCTTTGAACTAACTTCCTACATGAAAAGTGTCAAACAGCAGGTTTCATATTTTTCCTAGCTTCACCTACTCATACTCATTCTACTGTAGAAAACTCACTGCTTAAGCATGAATATACCAACCTACACAAAATAAAAATTTTACTCCAGATAAAACCATTTGAACTATAACCCTGCTGGAAAAGGGTGACATGCTCATTTTCATATTTTTCCCAGATTCTATTCCACATTTCATATTTATCAAGGAAGTTTCATGAACAGAAACATTAATTCTTTTCTACATGAATTTCCTAAGAAAACCACTGCATTTTTCCTAACTGGAGCATCACTTACAGAGACTGCACAAATTTTCCCATATTTTATTTTTACATATAAAGCACCTTAACACATTTTCCAAGAAAACTACCAAAAAGGACTTTAAACCTTAACAGGCACTTTTTCTTCACAACAGTGCCTCATACTTTTTCTACATATACATAACATGATAAGAAACCTACACAAATGTTTCCATGAATTAATTCGACCAGAAAACATGTCAATCTACTTATCTCAACAAAAACACAATACTGGATTAAATAAAAACAGCCATACAACTTTCACCAAAAATACTTTCATATTTTTTCATGATAGATCTACTCATGAGCAAGCTACGAAAACTGAAAGCACCGCATTTGGACTTTTAAATCGTGCTACACAAAAATAATAAGCCTTTCTGGAAATTAAAACAAAAAGGAAAAACATTTAAATCTTCCCAGCCCGGCTTCGTGAACTTGGTCCATGGACCGCGTGTGACTGGCGCATGGGACCCGCTGGTCAACGGGACCCACTGGTCAGAGAGAGCAGGGCAGGGGAAGGGTTTGACCGTGCGATTCTCGCCGGCGGTGAGGTCACCGGCGGTGAGAGGGTGCTCGGCGTGTTCCCCTTGACGAGGCGGACTGAGTGGTGGTGATGGTTGGGCTAGTGCATGGCCGAAACTCACCGGCGGTGAGCGGTGGCGGATGATGGCGGCGGAGACGCGCGGCTACGCCGTTTCCGGCGGTCGCCGGCCAAATTAACGGGTGCTTAAGCTCGAGCGAACCCTAAGAAGCAAGATTTGGAGGTTGGTTTGGCTGGAGGAGCTCCTATGGAGCTTGGTCACGTGCGCGGCCATGGCGGACCATGGCGGTGCTCGGTTGGGAAGGAGAAGGGTTTAGGAAGCGGTAGAGACCACGTCGGGTGGCGTTCTCACCTTGCCTTTGCTCGGTGAGGCTCGTCGAGGAAGAAGGGGGCTCGGCGGAGCTTTGGTCGGGGGAGAACGACTTCGAGCTCCGGGCGGTGCCGATGGCGACCACGGCGGCGCTCCTCGAGTTCCGGCGTTGGTGAGGCTCGGCGTGTGGTGCGGAGGTGTGCAACACGTGTGCGAGGTGAGGGTGGAGTGGCGAGTCGGAGGAATCGGATGGTGGTGCTCGGGCGAGGTCGGAACGGAGAGGGGAGGTGGCGGTGGCGAACAGCGGCGAACGGGGAGCGCTCGACATGCGTTCGGGTGCGGGAGAGAAAGGAGAGCTGGGGCGTGGCTTGTGCGAATGGTGAGTGAGAGGGAGAGGGGCGCGGTGCGCTCGGGTTTTGCTCGGCCGGCGGCAATGCGCGGTCGGTGGCGGGGGCCACGGCGACGCGACTTGCAGCGAGCGGCGCGAGCGGCGAGGCGGCGCGACAGGCGAGGCAGAGCGGGAGTGGCCGGGGGAGATCGTTGCATGATCATGGAGGCAAGGATCGGGTGAGGAGTGGGCGAGGGGGATTTGTGCAGAGAAGGGCGGCCACGCGGCGGTTTGGCCGGCGTACGGCGCGGTTGCGGTCAGAGCGACCGGCGCGTCGTGCGCGGGCGGGCGCGCGCGGGCGCGAGCGAGGCGCGACGAGCGGGCGAGCGTGGGCCGGCGCAGTGCAGAGCTGGGCCGAAAGGCCGGTTGGGCCAAAAGTGAAACGCCGGGAAAAATTGTTTTCCTTTTTCTTTTTCTCAAAAACTTTTCAAACTTTGACCATTTGAAACAGTTTCAAAAACTCTTAACTAGGCTTTGACCCAAATATAAAAGTTGCTCAAAATAATTTTCTCTACAACTTTCATATAAGGCACTTTTGCTGAAAAGCATTTTCTCAAACTCCACAGAAATAAAGCCAAATCTTGAGCCATAATTCACTTTGTTTTCAAACTTTTTAATTATCAAACCACTTTGAACTAGCTCAACGTGTCAATATAAAAGCATCAGACTCATTATTCTCCACTTTATAAGACTATTTGCCAAGATAGAAATCCACTTAAACCATCAAGTCCAATAGAAACCTAAGATCCAAATAAACAACAAAAGGGCAAAAAGCACTCACATGCACATGAAATGATGCAATGCTTTGCTTATGCATTTTAGTAGCTAAATGTAATTCCTAATGCAGTGCTTGACACCAGGGTGTCACAGCCCTTCCCCCCTTAAAGAAATCTCGTCCCGAGATTTGGGTTACGTACCATTTCTTAACAAAAGTGGGATAGTTTACGCGTAAATACTCCTCTGTTTCCCAAGTCGCATCGTTGGGTCCGTGATTGCTCCAGAGAACCTTGTAAGTCTTCACTATTCGGTTTCGAGTCTCTCGCGTCTTGGTATCCAATATCTCCTGTGGTTGCTCATAAAATTCCAGGTCTGAGCTGATAGTGACATCTGGAATCCGAACCTCTTCTTGTTCTGGTACCCGAAGACACTTCTTCAACTCGGATACATGGAACACGGGAAAAACTGCGCTCATCTCTGGGGGTAATTGCACTTCATAGGCTACTTCTCCTTTTTTGGCTTTGATCTGATATGGTCCCACATATCGGGGTGCTAACTTTTTCTTAATTCCAAAACGTTGGACCTTCCTCATGGGCGAGACCTTAAGGTAAACATAATCTCCTACATGGAATTCTAAGGGTCTCCTTCATGTGTCAGCATAACTTTTCTGTCGTGACTGCGCTGCCTTGATATGTTGTTGCACGGTTTGTACAATTTCCTCGGCATCCTTTACATAATCTGACCCGTAAAATCCCCGATCTCCTGATTCAACCCAATTTACCGGGGTTCTGCATCTTCATCCATATAAGACTTCGAATGGTGCCATCTTAATACTTTCCTGATAGCTATTGTTATATGAGAACTCGGCGAGGGGTAACCACTTTTCCCATGATTCTCCTGATGATAGAACACAAGCTCTGAGGATATCTTCCAAAATTTTATTCACTCTTTCTGTTTGCCCTGCGATTTGTGGGTGATAAGCGGAACTTCTTACCAACTTAGTCCCTAGTTCCTTGTGCAACTGTTCCCAAAAATGCGCTATGAACTAGGGTCCTCTATCAGAAACAATCCTCTTAGGAACTCCATGTAGCCTCAAGATGTTCTGAATGTACAAGTTGCATACTGATGAGCGTCGGTGTGTAGTCTTAACTGTGTATGAAGTGAGCCACCTTTGGATAACCGATCCCGATAACCCAGATAGAATAATGTCCTTCTGAGTGTTTGAAGAACCTGTGATGAAATCCATACTAATCTCTTCCCATTTCCATTCTGGGATCGACAAGGGTTGTAACAATCCGGCAGGTCTCAAGTGTATAGCTTTACCCGGCGCAAGTGTCACACTTTGCGACATAAGCTGCAATTCTTTCTTCATCTTTGACCACCAATACCTGGTCCTCAGATCGTGGTACACTCTTACTGCTTCCCGGATGGATAGACAACTTTGAATTAGAGCTTCATTCATTCGAATCCTTTCTTTCAGCTCCGTGTTCTCAGGAACAACCAACCTTTGATTATACCATAAAATTTCTTGTTCATCTGTTCTGAAGTTCAACGAACTACTGGTTTCCACTCTTCTTGATCTGCCGATCTCTTCATCGGTCTTTTGTCCTTCATGATGTCACTCTCCAAGTGCACTAAATGGTTATATGTTCAACATAGCGGGGTGCATAAGGTTGAATCCATTTTCCGAAAGTGGTTGTAGGTAGTTGAATGATCTTGCGATAGTCTTGCCTCAAGGCATCTGCTACAACATTCGCTTTTCCCGGGTGGTAGCACTTCTAGGTTGTAATCCTTAATCAACTCTAACCACCTCCTCTGCCTCATTCAACTCTGGCTAGGTGAGATATACTTCACACCTTTTTGTGATCTGTGTATATGACATAGTTACCCATAAGATAATGCCTCCAGATCTTGAGTGCATGAACCACGGCTGCCAATTCCAAATCGTGAGTCGGGTAATTCTCTTCTGTGGTCGCAATTGGCGTGAAGCATATGCTATAGCTCTCCCATTATGCATAAGCACACATCCAAGTCCAATCTTGGATGCGTCACAAAACACATCAAAAGGTTCTTCCAAATCTGGTTGAGCAAAACTGGTGCCGAAGGTCAACAAAGTTCGCAGGTGCGAAATGCTGCCTCACATTCTGGAGTCCATTCAAACTTCTTGTTTTTCTGAGTTAAACGAGTCATAGGCTTTGCGATCCTCGAGAAGTCCGGAATGAACCGACGGTAGTACCCGGCTAATCCTAGAAAGCTGCGTACCTCATGTACATTAGTGGGTTCTTGCCAATCCATAACTTCCTGTACCTTTGTGGGATCCACGAAAATTCCTTCCTCTGAAAGGACGTGTCCAAGAAAGGGTACCTTCTTAAACCAAAATTCACACTTGCTAAAGTTAGCATACAACTTGTGCTCTCGAAGTCGAGCTAAGACGATTCGCAGATGCTCAGCATGATCCTTTTATTTTCAGAGTATACCAAATGTTCATCAATAAACACCACAACAAACTTGTCCAACTCGGGCATAAAGACGGAATTCATCAGATACATAAAATGTGCCACGCATTTGTCAGTCCAAAAGACATAACTAGGTACTCATAGAGTCCATATCTGGTGGAGAAAGCTGTTTTTGGTATATCCTCTCTTCTAATCTTGATCTGGTGGTAACCTGATCTCAAGTCGATCTTGGAGAACACTTTGCCTTGATAACTGATCGAACAAGACGTCAATTTGGGGTAAGGGATATTTGTTCTTTATAGTTACTGCATTAAGCTGTCGGTACTCCACACACATCCTTAACGTTTTGTCCTTCTTTTCACGAAGATGGCGGGACATCCCCAAGGTGACGAACTAGGACGTATCAGCCTTTATCCAAAGTTCTTGCAACTGATCTTGAGCTCTGCTAACTCTTAGCTGGCATCCTATAAGGCCTCCGAGAAATGAGTGTCGTTCCAGGGATTAACTCTATAGCAAACTCCACATCCCTATCTGGTGGTAGTCCCCGCAACTCATCAGGAAAGACATCTGGAAACTCACACACTACTGGGATCATAGCTATCTGCTTGGCTGTGACATTGAACAACACTCCGATCTCATGGGGGTTTTGGGGTAACTTAAACCGAAAAGAAGACCCATTCCGGGGACTAACCATGGAAACTACTCACTCTGAAATGTCAAGATTGACCTTCCAGAGTCTCATCCAACCCATACCCAAAATTACATCCAAACCTAGACCAGGGATTACTATGGGATCCACTATGGCCTTTTTATTCCCAAGAGTCATCTCCACTCCTTTAGCCATTTTACGGGCGGATAGAACAGCTCCGGCGGAACTTATCTGATATCCCCGATCCAACTCTACTAACCCGAGATTACTTCTTATAGCAAAATTCTCACTTATAAAAGAATGCGATGCTCCGGAATCAAACAACACAACTGCGGGGTACTGATTAACAAGAAACGTACCAGCAGTGTTAGGTTCTCTGTCTGGCACTTCTTCCACGGTGGTATAGTGCACATGACCTGCGCGAGGTTGAGGTTGGGTGTACTACTTCTTTGGTCGAGGGCACTGACGTGAAAGATGCCCGGTCTGACCGCAATTGTAGCACGGTCCGATCACATATGGGGTCTTGGAACCTCCTGAATCTCCTACCTTTGCTTTGTTCTGCATCATGGGAGCGGTGTAGGGCTTCTGGAAACTCGGGCGGGAGCGGTTGTTAGTTATCTTCCTCTGCGGGGGACGGAACTTTGCTCCTGCAACCGGCGGGCGATATGGGGTGCGTGCTTCGAAAGGGGCCCTCTGTTGAGATGAACCTCCTTCGTTTGCACGACGGCGGTTTTCCGTCGCCAACCTGCTGTCATTCGCCACTTGGTTGAGGCAGTCACTGACAAAGTCACTGAAGGTGGTGCGGTGACTGTTGCCCATCTTGGAAAGCATGGTGGCACTCATGCCACGCTTGAAACTTGCGATCTTCTTAGATTCCGTGTTAACGAAATCTGGAGCATAGCGAGACAGGCTATTGAAGCTGTGTAGATACTCGGACATAGACCTAGTCCCCTGGGATAGCCTCATGACGCTCTGTGTCTTCATTTCCATCATCCCACTGGGGATATAGTGGTTGCGCATAGCAGTAGAAAACTGTTCCCAAGTGACTCGTGCATTTACAGGTAGGGATGCACGGTACTGGGACCACCATAAACCTGCGGGTCCTTCCAACATGTGGGCGGCATACTCCGCCTTAAGCTCTTCCATCCGACGGAGCAGGCGGAACTTCTGAGTGATGGAGTTGAGCCACTCATCTGCTTCAAGCGGCTCGGTGACTTCCTTGAACACAGGGGCATGAGTGTCCAAGAAGTCATGGTAGGAGCTGTACTGGTTGGGCTCTGGTCCCTGACGCTGCTGATGCTGCTGCGCAGTGTTGTTAGCGATGTTGCGGAGGGTGGCCTCCATGTGCCTCTGCATTTCCTCCATATTTCTCTGACTACCCAGAAATTGGCCGAAAAACGCTTCCGGCGTCATCGGTGCCTGTGGGGTGGTGGCAGATTCTCCTCCTGTCCAGACCCCTGTCCACGTTGGCTGCGAGTGTGTGCCGACATCTGCATATCCCATTAATAAGCATTATTAGGTGACGTCACATTGATCATGAATAAATACTGCGCTGTACATAATTTGAAAATTTAGCACACGACCAGTATAATTATTCATTTCCATACAACAACACACAGAATAATTGCTTGAAATTAGACATGCAAACGACGTATTTCCATAAAAGGTGCCAGATCGAAGTCTGGACTTTGTTCAAAAGTCATGCATACCATCATACAACTTAAACATAAAACCAACTCATGTTCGGGTGTTACATCATCAGCGAGCATGCTCAAGCTATACAAAACAAAACGACACCTAGCGAAACTAACGCTCAGGCGTCTCCAGCGGCAGATGCGGCGTCCTCCTCATCGGCGTCCATCATTGGCTCGTCGGCGTGGTCCTCGTCGTTCGAATAAGGATCTGGACCAAGCACTACCCCATCCTGGGGCTCCTGGGCCTCATCTGCAGGGGCCTCATCAGCTGGTGGGGCGGCGGCCTCCTGTGCAGCGTGATGCATCTGGTGAACTGCCTCATGGAGCTGATCGATGTAGGCCTTCTGGTGATGTATCTGCTGTATCATTTGATGGGCGCCTTCTCTGAGCTGATCAAGTGTTGTGCGGGCTTCGTCTCGCTGTAGGGATGCCGTCAGGTACATCTGCTCAGCGAGGGTCCTGGCGGTGGTCTCTGCACCTGCGGTGGCACGTGCATCGTCCACGCTCAAGAGTATCTGATGGATCTTCTCCTGTAGACGGGCTACCTCGGCGTCAAACTCTTCCTGCAGCTTCCTCTTGCTCTGGTAGGTTGGCGGTGAGGGTAAAGACACGCTCTCAAGGCTACGCTCCAAACTCTCACATACACCCATCAAAGCTCCGGTGGCGCTCATCGCGGATGTCTCACAGTAGAACCTCTCTTCTGCACTTCCTGTCAGAACCGACTCCAAGGTCTGCTTCCAGCGTAATGGAAAAAGTGATCCACGAGGGAACACTCCTGCCATAGCACTAGCTAGGTCGGCAGGGAAGTGGGCGATGATATCCTTCAGCACTAGATATGTTGCCCTCTTAGCTCCATCCTTGGCACAACTGCCTCTGGTGATCTCTGTCCATCTTGTCTAGTGAAGCTTGGCAGGCAAGGCTTTGACCTTGATCTGCACCATGACCAACGAATCATGCCCATAGATCTCCTTCTGCCAGAGTACTGGGCTCCTGTCCCTCCTCATAGCCCACGGCCTACAGAATCCTCCATGGGATGGTCGGTAACCCGAAGTAGGTCAAAAACGTATTCCTGGTCAACATGGTGGCCAAGCGGTGACGTGGAACTCCTCTGCCTCCGGTGGCCTTGCGAGCAGTCAACTTAGTCCGGGCCATCTGTAGAAACAAAAGGGTTTCGAACTCGCGCTGAGACGCATATTAGTTGGCAAATTTTTATAGAAAAGGGACAACCTTTAATAAGGGGAGGTAATGTAAATGCAAGAATATAAACATGATGCATGATCGTACTTATGTTCTCACTCACTAATAGTGACTCGTAAGTCCTAATGTTCTAGTCGGTGGCAAGAACGATCTCTCATCGTTATCTACTCGATCTACTAGATCATGTAGTTAGTGTACCTGTAGAAGATTCATTTCAGCCCAAGCAATCTCAATGGTAAAAATAACGGAGTATTGGCTCATACGTACAAATACATAGAAGCCAACACTAAAACACCATGCAGCAATCCAGAAAACATACCCCAAAACATTGATACCCTCGTATGTATTTGCGTGGAGCTCACACATACTTGGTACAAGAACTCTCACCTAGACCGACGGTTGGACGGTCATGCTCTCATATCTTACAAAATCATTTTATGCATGTTTTCGCGATCGACGCATTCTCTTTTCCCTCGAGAATGGACCAGCAATAAAGATCCAGCATGAAGCAAAACCCTGAAACCTGTTAGCAATTAAGCCACCTGAATCCTAGTATAGGCTTAAGGACGACACTGGGCACACTTAGTATTTGAAATAGTTTTGAAAATAGTTTTGAAATACCCATTTTAGTTTGAAAATAGCTCCGGTCGGATGCAATAACTTGAACCATGCTCCGATACCGGCTGTCGCGGAACCGTCCTGATTATAAGAACTCAAGTACCGTCTTAGTCAAATTCGTCTGACGTCGACCCGCACTTGAATCCATATAACCCCGGTAGTCCGGAAATCTCGAAGGATTTCAAACATCGTACATCATACATGATCGCATCATTCAAGTATTACATTTGAAAGGAAACATCACAGATAAACGAAACTAAATTTAAACATCGGAGTGCGACAATAAAACGGAGTTATTACAATACTGAGTTTAAAAGTGCGGAAGCTTAAAACAGTTTTTCAAACACGACCACTACACATGTGGTCCAAATAAAACATTGTTTGATAACTTAACCCCACACAACTCATTCCTCCTTTTCAGATAGTGTGCCACAAGGAGTCTCAGTCCGGCAAAAGAGAGGGAAAGCTTCTTGACGACCCTGCCCTGGGCCTACTCCTCATCACCCTCCACCGGGTAGAGGCAATGCTTACAATAGCCATAGTACACCTGAGTATGGGAATGTACTCAGCTAGACTTACCAGTCCAATTGAAAATAAAGACACCAAGGATATGCAAGGCTTTGGTGGAGCTGGGATCTTTAGTTGCGAAATGCTCAACATTAAGAGAAGGATTAATTAGTAATATGGATGAGCTGTCAATTTTTAGACCTACCCCTTTATCTAGGTTTTGCACCTGAACTAATATATCCACTTGAGTCTAACAAGCAAATAGTATTACAATATCCAGTTGACTTATTCATATTTTAGTTGAACCTTTAAAACATCACATGGAGTTGTATCGTGGTGAAGCTCGCCATAGTTTCCCACTAACCGGGGGAGAAGGTGACTCGAATCGAATTCCAAACCAGCTGGTGAAAGACCTTTAATACCATCCCATACTTTACCTGTCGGGTCCATGCATTGGACAACCGCTCGATGCTTGTTCGTGGTGGTAATCGTCGCAGTTCAAGCACGGACCGCCCAATTGGATCCTGGCGATGGCCTCCCGTGGCAGATCGCATTTCCATACTAGAGGGCGCGACACGGGTCGAAACCGGCCCGAACAGCTTCTAGCCGGCTTTGGGGTCGATGATTACAGCATCCGACATATCCCTAAGTAAAAGGGCGTGTTCAAAAATGAACGAGGGCCAACATCGATACAAACCTACACGATCCAACGGACGGACTGCCCCAAGTTTCCAAACTTGTGCCTTGCCTTCTAGTTGACCGTATTTCATTACTACTCAGGTTCTATTCCACGATAGCAAAATATAGCCAACCGTGATCCGGTAAATACCCACAAGGGGTATTACAGAAACATCCTTAACTATCACTTTTATTAAGCACTAAGCAATTCTACATTATAAATAAGGAACAGATAACAAGGCAGGTATAAACAATATTCAAGGAAGGGTAATGCAGCAGTAGGATTCAATAAACTCCTATACCTAATGCATCAATCATAATATAAAAAACACAAAGTAAATAATTATAAAAAACTGGGAGACTAGAATGCTCCGGGGCTTGCCTTGGAAAAGACTGAGGCCTCGTGAGCGGGGCACTCAGGCAGTTAGTTTCCTCTCGGCTCGGTGTCGACTCTTTCCCTCCTGGGCAGTTTTGGTATCTCCTGCTCGTCGTTTGCTTCCGGCTCCTGGTTGGGCTCCGGGGCTTGTCGATCCTATTTGCAATGCGGTACATAATTAATAATGCAAGGTGCAACATGTTGGTATGAACACATCATTTCTTGCAAACCAACAAAACCAACTTGTTGAATCACTTTGACATTGAGGAAAACACTTAAATACCACATAAACAAAACCAATATTTCCATTATTTCCTATTTATTAAATTGAAGAAACTCAAGTTTGAACTGCAAGTACATTTTCTGAACTCAAAAATTCCACACAAATTCCAGAAGTACTGATGCTAACTGAACTTCACTGCCTGAATTCCAGCAAGAGACAAAATACAGAATAGCAGGTACAAAAGATGAAACAAAAGCTCAAAAGGGGGCTTTGAACTAACTTCCTACATGAAAAGTGTCAACAATAGGTTTCATATTTTTTCTAGCTTCATCTACTGATACTCATTCTACTGTAGAAATTCACTGCTTAAGCATGAATATACAACCTACACAAAATAAACAATTTTACTCCAGACTCCAGATAAACCATTTGAACTACAACACCTGCTGGAAAAGGGTGACATGCTCATTTTCATATTTTTCCCAGATTCTATTCCAATCTCATAATTATCAAGGAAGTTCCATGAACAGAACATTATATTCTTTTCTACATGAATTTCATAAGAAACCACAGAAATCACATCTGTACAGCAACTTCACATTTTCCATATACAACCCATGTTTAACATTTTTCCTAACTGGAGCATCACTTACATAGACAGCACAATTTTTCCATATTTTTATTTTTACATATAAAGCACCTTAACACATTTTCCAAGAAAACTTCCAAAAAGGACATTAAACCTTAACAGGCACTTTTTCTTCTTCACAACAGTGCCTCATACTTTTTCTACAGATATAAACATGATAAGAAACTTACACAAATTTTTCCATGAATTAACTCGACCAGAAAACATGTCAATCTATTTATCTCAACAAAAGCACAATAACTGGATTAAATAAAAACAACCTAACCCTACAACTTTCACAACAATACTTTCATATTTTTCCATGATAGATCTACTATGAGAAAGCTACCAAAAACTGAAAGCATTGCATTTGGACTTTTAAATCGTGCTACACAAAAATAATAAGCCTTTCTGGAAATTAAAAAAAAAAAAGGAAAACATTTAAATCTTCCCGGCCCGGCTTTGTGAACTTGGTCCATGGACCGCGTGTGACTGACGCATGGGACCCGCTGGTCAACGGGACCCACTGGTCAGAGAGAGCAGGGCAGGGGAAGGGTTTGACCGTGCGATTCTCGCCGGCGGTGAGAGGGTGCTCGGCGTGTTCCCCTTGACGAGGCGGACTGAGTGGTGGTGATGGTTGGGCTAGTGCATGTCCGAAACTCGTCGGCGGCGAGCGGTGGCGGACGACGGCGGCTGAGACGTGCGCCTACGCCGTTTCCGGGGGTCGCCGGCCAAATTAACGGGTGCTTAAGCTCGAGCGAACCCTAAGAAGCATGTTTGGGGGTTGGTTTGGCTGGAGGAGCTCCTATGGAGCTTGGTCACGTGCGCGGCCATGGCGGACCATGGCGGTGCTCGGTTGGGAAGGAGAAGGGTTTAGGGAGCGGTAGAGACCTCGTCGGGGGGGCGTTCTCTCACCTTGCCTTTGCTCGGTGAGGCTCCTCGAGAAGAAGGGGGCTCGGCGGAGCTTTGGTCGGGGGAGAACGACTTCGAGCTCCGGGCGGTGCCGATGGCAACCACGGCGGCGCTCCTCGAGTTCCGGCGTTGGTGAGGCTCGGCGTGTGTGGTGCGGAGGTGCGCAATGCGTGTGCGAGGTGAGGGTGGAGTGGCGAGTGGGAGGAATCGGATGGTGGTGCTCGGGCGAGGTCGGAACGGAGAGGGGAGGTGGCGGTGGCGACACGGCGCGACGGGGAGCGCTCGGCTTGCGTTCGCGTGCGGGAGAGAAAGGAGAGCTGGGGCGCGGCTCCTGCGAATGGTGAGTGAGAGGGAGAGGGGCGCGGTGCGCTCGGGTTTTGCTCGGCCGGCGGCAATGCGCGGTCGTGGTGGGGGCCACAGCAATGCGACTTGCATCGAGCGGCGCGAGCGGCGAGGCGGCGCGATAGGCGAGGCGGAGTGGGAGATCGTTGCGTGATCGTGGAGGCAAGGATCGGGCGAGGAGTGGGCGAGGGGGATTTGGTGCAGAGAAGGGCGGCCACGCGGCGGTTTGGCCGGCGTACGGCGCGGCCGCGGTCAGAGCGACCGCGCGTCGTGCGCGGGCGGGCGCGCGCTGCGGGCGCGATCGAGGCGCGGGCGAGCGTGGGCCGGCGCGGTGCGGAGCTGGGCCGAAAGGCCGGTTGGGCCAAAAGTGAAACGCCGGGAAAAATTGTTTTCCTTTTTCTTTTTCTCAAAAACTTTTCAAAATTTGACGATTTGAAACAGTTTCAAAAACTCCAAACTAGGCTTTGACCAAATATAAAAGTTGCTCAAATAATTTTCTCTACAACTTTCATATAAGGCAGTTTTTGCTGAAAAGCATTTTCTCTCAACTCCACAGAAATAAAGCCAAATCTTGAGCCATAATTCACTTTGTTTTCAAACTTTTTAGTTATCAAACCACTTTGAACTAGCTCAACGTGTCAATATAAAGCATCAGACTTATTCTTCTCCCTTTATAAGACTATTTGCCAAGATAGAAATCCACTTAACCATCAAGTCCAATAGAAACCTAAGATCCAAATAAACAACAAAAGGGCAAAAAGCACTCATATGCACGTGAAATGATGCAATGCTTTGCTTATGCATTTTAGTAGCTAAATGTAATTCCTAATGCGGTGCTTGACACTAGGGTATCACAGAGTATACCCCTAATTCTACATCGGGCACTTGCCCATTTTTTCCAACAAAGGCATGGATTATTATATTTCTTTTTTTCATAGCCCGTAACTCTTTTTAGACTTTTTGTGAGAGAGAAGTGATAAGTGGATGGAGCTTTATTTTGGTGGATGGATGAATGTTGTGCGTAACTCTTGGTGTAAGAGTTAGTGATGTTTGTGGACTGTACGTGGATCTTACATCATGGGTGTATGACAAAAATCTCAACATAGGTCACAAACAATTGGACAAGGTTCAAAGTAATTATAAGTACCATATGAGTGGAAGGTTTTCAAATGATAACTCATATGGCTCTCGTAGGATATATGATCATTGAGGAACTTGTAATTTTAATATTTTGAAAATGAAAGCTCAGGATGTCAAGCATCACTTAGAACAAGTCGTAGCAAAGTCTATTTCATCGAATCAAATCAAGCAACAACTTTAGACAAGGATCATGCTTATGCTACCCGAGTTTCAAGTTTCGTAGGATGAACAGTTTTAGCCAATAAACTTAAATATCAGGGAATTCAAATTATAAACTAAGCAAAGTTAAACTATGAAACAGAACAACTATTCATCATTTCAACAAGGGCGTAATAGAAGCATGCTTGACATACAGATGTGAATGGAATTATATTATTATATTATTTTAGTGTGCAATTGAAAATTCAAATTTAAATATGCAATGCAAGATTTAGAAAGGGAAATATGCAATGTAGATACAAGATAGAAGGTACGTGGGGGGCTCCTCCCCTAGCTTGCAGCTACGGACCCCGGGGATAGTACCCCAGCGACGCCCAATACGCCAGCTGCTGCTCTTGCTGCTATCGGAGCAGTGCATGAACCTGATGCATTTCCTCAAGTGATTCTGTTTGTCTCACGTCGAACTGGTCCTTCCTGGCATCCCATCGTTGGTTCCACTAGGCTTGTTCATTCAGGGAACCCTGAATATTGTCGGTGTGGATCTCCAGTCCCTTAATCCTCGTGCTCAGGCCTTTAAAGGTGATGGATTGCCTTGGCGGGACTGAAGGTGGTAGCCCCTCGGAATCTGATGACTCGGCCCATGTGCCTGGGCCCAAGCTGCGTGGCTTCCTTCATGCCACTCCATACCAGTTGTAGATTGCCGGGGCAGGTCATCCCAGCCAGGTTGATATCCGGGTCTGAACCCAGGTACCTGCCTGATGGGATACCATCCCTGCATGGCTGGTTGTGGAGTAGGCGCTGATGGTGCCTGCGAGCTTGATCATGCTTCCTGCCTGGTTCTGCTCCTGGTTGCCCTGCGAGATGATGCACTTCTTCGGGCTTCCTCTTGTGAAACAAGGGGAAGGGTGAATTCCTGGCATTTATATAAAGAGAGCTCCGGGTTAGGTAATGGATACTCGTTAATAAATCCAGGGAAGAAGTATACGATCATTCCATCTTCTTTCACTTTTAAGTTATGTCCTTGTATCAAGTATGCTTCGTCGATGATGGTGCATGGGATGGGTTTGTACGAAGCATTGTGTCCCTCTAATACACCAACACTCTCAGCAATACGAGTTACAAGCGATGTGCAGGATATAGAAGTGGAAACCCGAAACATCTCTAGCATTTGTGGACAATCACACAAAGTAATCTTAGTTCATCATTTCTAACAAAGCGAATGTCCTGGCTAGGAAACAGAATCATAGATATCTAACGATGTATAAGCCTCAAAGTGGGATGGTGAATTTGCATATATCGAGGTTGGAACTTGCCAACTACCGTTTGGCTAGAAATTTCGCCCCAAAACTTGTGGCGATTAAAACTCTTAAGTGAGTGGCCAAGATCGATAGAGTATTTCTTATTAAAACCGACATGACTTGCAAAATCCTTCCAAGGTACTAAGTATTCAGTGTTAAACATGTGGAAGTTGTAGCCATTTTCTACCTCTACTGCGGTGCATAAGAATTGGATGGTTAGGAAACGGGAGCCTTCCTCATAGAGGGGGTCAACCTTTTCCCAGCCAACCGCTTTGAAAATAGCACGGAATTTGGAATCCATTCCTATCTTTTCGAGAAAGTCGAGGTCGTACTGCGGTGTATGGATGAAGGTACGATCCCGGAGGAGCGCAGTCGCCTGAAACTCCCGTTCTCCATCATGAAAGACGTTGGTGTCGTCAGCGCTTGATCCACTGACTTGGCTTGTGGTTGGCAGAGAATCTCCTCGTACCGAGCTCTCTTCTTCGCACCAGAGAGAGCTCTTCCAAAACCCTTCATGATCTTTGTGGAGTGGAGCTAGAGAGGGGTTTTGGACAAGGTCTTGCTGCTAGTACCTTGCTCAAACTTTGTGGAAGTGGTGTGAAGGTGAAGTATGAAGCTAGGAGATGGAGTGTGAGAGATGAATATGAAGAAGTGAGGATGAGATGAGCTCAACCAGCACCTCTGGTATTTATACAGCTGGTGACTGGCCAATGGTGAGAGAGGGCAACGGCTAGGAGCCATTGGCCAAATTTGAGAGCCATTGGGCTCTGTCGTGGTGCGGCCACACCCCTGTGGGCCCCACTCAGCCCCACCTTCAGCTGGCAGCTTGCAACGGCTAGATGGAGCAACTAGCCATTGGTCTCCCACTCTAGAAAAAATTGTTTTCTCCCCATTTTGTAAATTTCCACAAAATTTGATGCTTTTTGGGTTTATAATATTTTGGAAAAATAAGAATAGTGATATAAAAACTCTCTTATTCAAAAAATGATTTTTAAACATTTTTCCATGCATGTTAAAAATGATTTAAGTAATTTAATTTTTGAAATTTTTCTATACTTGATTTAAAGTCAAATATGAATTTGAAAATATAAATAAATTTTGAAAATGGATAACTACCATTTTAGCTCTGGCCGAGGACATACCATTTAGAAGGTAGCAAGGCTATACCTCCTCTACTTTCCCGAAGTAGAAGCTTCCGACCCAGGAGATTGAGGTGGTTGCTTCTTCTTCTTCGCATAACCGGCCATGGCCTGGCCGGGAGTGGCAGAGTAGGCATGATGGGCTTCGGGTTCTTCACTTTCTGCTGCTTCCATGCAGGTTCACGGCGGAAGTATCCATTGAACCGGCATCGGATGGTCTTTTCACAAAGCTGAAAGTGAATCCGTCCTCCAGAGACAAATATCACGGCGTTAGCCGTGTTCAAGAATGGTCATCCCAGAAGGAGCGGGACATCATCATCTTTTCCTGTGTCCAGGATGACAAGGTCGACGAGTATGTAGCTATCCTTGATGCGGATCAGCATATCCTTAGCTACCCCCTCTGGCCGGCATATCGTGTTCTTGGCCATCTGGAGTGTGATGTTGGTGGCTGACAATGGACCACCAAGGATCTTCTCGTATACCGCCTTGGAGAGAATGTTGACGCTTGCTCCAAGGTCACAGTATGTGTTACGGAACATGTGTGCCCCTATGGCACACTCCATGGTGGGTCAGCCTAGATCTTTTTTTCTTTGCCATGAAGGGTGGATCAAGATAGTAATGGTAAATGGGCCAACTCGGGGGCTAGTTGTACTTTGCAGTGATGAGCTTGACAGACTCGAGGGGGGTCTCAGGTTGCCCTGGGATCTTTCCTGAGTCATTGACTGGAATTGCCGCCGCAATCTGATCTAGTTAGGTCTCGATCATATTGTTGAAGCTCAGTTACTTCTTCACTGCCGAGGCCAGACCCTCGATCTTGGAGTTCATCCCTTCAATGGTCTTGTCGTTATGGGCAAGCTTCTTGGAGATGCTTTCATTGATCTTTGCTTGCCCTAACATGAGATCCTTGAAGGTGGGTGTGTTGGAGTTGTAGCCCTGGTTACCTCCCTAATATAGAGGCCAATGCTGATTATTCCACGAGTTTCCGCACTGTGGGCGGAACCCATTGTTGATGTACGCAACATCTTCACGGGTCTCGGGGCAATCATTCTCCGAGTGCCCAATTTCTCCACACACCTCGGACGTCATGTGCATATCCATGGCTTGGATGGTGCCTCTTTCTTGTCTTGTCGCCGTCTTCTCGTCAAGCCGCTTAAGTAGAACATCTATTTTTGCGGCAAGCATATCTGCCTCCTTTACGGTATGCATGCCTTTTTGTGACTTAGCTTGGGGTCTTCCATCCCCCCAAGCCTGGTTCACCATCACTTTGTCAATCAGGGCCTTCGCCCCGTTGACAGTCAGGGACATGAATGCCCCTTCAGTCGCAGCGTCCAAGTGCCCCCTTGACATGGGCGTGAGCCCATCATTGAAGGTTTGGAGTACCAACCATTCTTCCATCCCGTGATGTGGACAGGCTGCAATGTATTCTTGCAGCCGTTCCCAAGCCTCGGCCATGGATTCTGTTCAATTCTGCTGGAAGTTGGTGCTTCGTCCCCTTAGGGCAGTTGTTTCTCCTAAGGGGAAGAACTTCGCAAGGAACGCCGCCGAACATTTGTCCCATGTGGCGACATGTATCGGGTTCTTGTAGAACCACTGCTTCGCCTTCCCCAAGGGAGAAGGGAAACAGTCAGAGCCTGATGACACCTGGAGTGATGTCCTTGATGACGATAGTGTCATAGAGCTCCAGAAAGTTCTGAAGGTGTCCGTTCGCGTCCTCGCTTGGCAAACCATAGAATGGGTTTGCCTGCACCATGGTGATGAGGCCAGTCCTTAGCTCAAATGCTTTGTCACTGGTGTTGACAGCGGGCCCAGTGGGCACGTTGGCCACAGTGGGGATGGAGAAGTCGCGCAGGGTCTTGGCCATGGAGAGAGTTGAGCTTGGTGTAGAAACTGGTGGTTCTTCTGTCGGAGGTGGGGCTGCGGAGGAGCAAGAAGATTTCTTCTTTCTCCTGCCGATAGCTTCTGGATTATCGGTGAAATTTTTTGGAAGAGCGAAACCACACATACAATATCCTGTTTTCATCCACAATAGAAGAAAACAGTAAAAAGTTATCCTACATGATCAATTAGCAATTATACATATATTAGTTCATGGTCATGTTCTATCTGAATCTTTCATATCTATGCCTTCCCCGGCAATGGCGCCAGAAATGCTTGTTGGCATTTCTTAGCGCAACCACCAGAGGATAGGTTTAGGGTCTGTCAATGAAATATGGTCGATAGTCTACCAAGGGGTATGCCCAAGGTAGTAGATTGAGTAGCGGAGGTGTGCGAGACGTCTGCGAAGCGTAAACACAGGGACGTGAGACGGCGATTTAGACATGTTCGGGCCGGCAAGTCGCTGGAATACCCTGTCTTGTGTTCTGGTGGCTGGATTGTATTTCTGATTGGGTGATCCGATGGGATCTGGGATGATGTGAGATGTTTCGTGAGGGGGTCAATGCTCGCCTTATATAGCCGAGGAGCAGGGTTACAACTTGTCGAATCCTAACAGATTACAATCGGTTCCTTTTGGCTAGGAATCCGGGTCTATCTATCTGGATCTTCCTTGTCGAGCAAGCCATCAAGAGAGTCCTTTGCGGCTGCGACATCCTGGTCGCGGACCGCAAGGCCTTCTGGTTGGTCCGTATCTGCAGAGAAGCCCAAGTCGTGCCATGGGGGTATACGGGAGTAATATCCCCACAGCTAGTCCCCAAGCACTTTGCATTCGCTAAGCGGGGCGTCGTGAAGTCCTCCGAGAAGGTCGGGTCTGGTCGTACGTCGACTATGGCGTCTTCCGACCAGGTCGCCTGGTCATGGATGCACATGTTGTAGACTTCCGACCAGGTTAAGCTGGTCGCAAACGTGGCAGCCGGAGCCGTAGCCGAAGTGCAGCCGTGTGGAGTATTCTGAGTCGTCTTGCAAAAAAGGATGCAAGGTGCTGCAAGAAAAATTTGAAGATCTTTCATATGGTGAAGTGTATCCACGTAGGACATAGCTAGACCCCGAGAGCTGAAGACGCTTCGGCAGAAGTCCGAGCTAGTCCACATCGAGCTGCAAAGGAAGAAAGAAACAGTACATTCACCGAAAGGTGAAGCGTATCCACTTAGTCCCCGAGCTTGGGAGTAGGTGTTGTAGGCACGTGGTGCCAAGCTTGTAAGATTTATGCAACAAAACAGAGTCATTTTATGAAAGAAAAATGACGTGTGTACACGTAGTCCCCGGGCCTGTTGTAAGAAGCAGCATGGTCCTTGTAGCAGGGCCAAAGAAAAAATATGTCAGTTTAAATACGAGGGGAAAGTCCCCGAGGTTGGAGTTGAAGATCTACAATCCCCGGGAGTGACTGTAGCGCCGACCAGTAAGTGTGTAGTTTACTCTTCCCATGAAATGTATATCAGGACTGGCAGGTGTGGTCAGTCCCCGTGCATTAGTATCACATGTACTGGCGCAAAGTAATCAAAATTTAAGAAATAACGAAAATGAACGGACGGGCCGTTTTTGCAAACCATTGGCCCAGCGGCCCATTAAGGCAGACGCATTGCGAGTGCGCGCCTGCGGCTTCCGCAGGCGACATGGCGATCATGGGGTTAACAGACACGGGTTCCCAGAAACCCTGGAGCTGAAGGGTCGGGTCACGCCATATAAAAAGGGAAGTGAGCGGCGGCGGTTCCTCACTTGCTCAATTGCGCTTGCCTCGACACCCTCGTCTGCTTCCTTTTTGCGCACGAGCGATCCCGGGTGCAAAATCACTGTAGCCCCAGATCTAGATCCAAATCCTCACCTCGTTGCTGTCGATGGCGGGCGGAAGGCGCGCTCGTGGTGCCGCGACGAAGGGAAAGGAGGCGGCGAAGGCAAAGTCTGACGACCGCGTTGAGATGCCGGTCTGGGCGCGCGGATGGACGCAGAGTGTTCTCCGCCGGGAGAATCTGGAGGAGCTTGTTTTCGCCGGCCTGCTCCTGGACAGCGTCACCGGCAGTTGGAGGGACGCCTATCTGGAGGACTTCCCGACGCCAAATACCGCCGAGCTCGTCATCTTCGAGGCGTTCTTCATGTGCAGATTCGGCATCCCGGTCCACCCCTTTCTCCATGGGCAGCTGGAGTACTACCAGGTCACGTTGTGCAACCTAACGCCGAACACAATGTTGCACATCGCGGTCTTCATCCACTACTGCGAGGCGTTTCTGGGCATCGAGCCCCATTTCGATCTCTTCTGCCACTTCTTTCGGCTGAAGATCAATGGCACTGGGTCGTCGAACATCGTCTGGTCAATGTACCTCCAGCTGCGGGACGGAATGGCGGACAAGTATATCGCGATGCCGCTGCCTTCAAAGGCGATGGAGTACAAGCCGAAGTGGTTCTACATCCATCAGGAGGCGCCAAGGCCACCGTGTGACCCGGCCTTCGAGCCGAAGGTGCTGCCATCGTGGTCGGAGCGTCCCGGCTCGGCGGCGATGGAGCAGGTGTTGGAGCTCCTGAAGCTGGTCGACAGGCGATGCGTCGACGGGGTGGCAGTGGCGACGAACTTCATCAGGCGGCGCTGCCAGCCCTGCAAGGAAAGGGCACACCCGACATATGAATATGCCGGGGACAAGGATGACGGGATGCGGGAGGCGCCGGAGCCCCTGCAACCGCAGGAAGTTTTCGTGCGGGTCGAGGCGCTGTTTGACCTGCAGAAGAGGAAGGAACTAGAGTATTTGCGGAGGTCATACTCTCTGGAGTATCCTCCGCCGATGGTATGTATCTTTGCCCTGCATGTGTTTGTTAAAATGCATGAGTGAATGCTGAATATCATAAGATTGTGACGCAGGGCCACGAAGCATTCGTGTCGCAAGCCCCATTGAAGGCATGGCTGAAAGGCGTTGATCCATCACGGGAGGACGTGAGCGACAGCGGTCGCGACGCGGTGGGGGTCGTCGAGGAGGAGATCGAGACCAGCAGGGAAGAGGGAAGCCGAGTCCCCGAGCCCCGGTCGAGCAGGCGGCGTGCGCGTGAAGACCCGAAAGGGAAACGACAGGCCGCCCCTAGGAAGAAGAAGAAAAAGGTATCGCTGGCAACCGGCGGCGCCTTTAGTATTGATGAGGAGGCGGCGAAGCATCGTTGCATGGTCTTCGACTGGTCGAACGACGAGTCTGACAATGAAGACGAAGCCCCGCTGAGTGCCCGCTTTGGGCAAGGGTCCTCGGCGGGGCGCGGAGGCGGAGCGGCGAAGGCGAGGCCGAAGCCGAAGGTGGCACAGACGCCAGGGCGGGCACCGGGGGCCCAGGAGTCGCCTGGTGGGGCGGCCGGTGCGCCCAGGCCACAGGAGGGGTCCGCAGGAGGTAGCGCACGTCCGTGCTCTCGTCGGTTATCTCGAGAGAGGAAGGTGTCGGGCCTGTAAGTATGCTCTGCTCATCTTATAATTCTTACCCTGGTCGGATTTGGGCGTTGACGACATGTTCGTGTCCATTGCAGGTCAGCGGATGCCGAAGAGGTGCCGGACACCGAGGGCGGTGGTCGGAGGGAAGCGAGCCCTCCTGTGGAAGCTGATGCCGGGGGGTCGGCGGAGTCGGAGATGCCGGAGGAGGCATCGAGGGTGGCGGAGGGCGTCGAGGTGTCCGCAGTCCCCGAGCCTCGGGAGGCGGAGCGGCCAGAGGCGACCGAAGTCCCCGAGCCTGGGGAAGCGGAGCAGCGGGGGTTCCCAACGCCTGGGGCCAGTTCTGGAGGCGGCGGAGAGGCGGGAGGTGCCACGTCGCCAATGGCTGGGTCCTTGGGCCATCGTGCCCGAGGGACGAAGAGGAAGGCGGCGGCGCCTGCCTCGCCGGAGATCGGGGAGGTCGAGCGTCCTAAGGCTTCCCCGAGCCGGCGTCCCGTCCGTCGTTTTCGCATCGAGGGCGACGTAGTCATCGAGGTTGACGACGAGGCGGCGAGCGCGGTGACGGACGCCATCATTGGTGATGCGTCGAAGTTGCTGGAGAGGATCCTGGTGAGTACGTTCACCTCTTCATGTTTACTTCTGGATGGCTCTCGTTCATGCTGGTCGTCGTTTCCCTGCAGTACCTGTTAAGGGTCGGGGAGGAGCGTAAGCTCGTCATTGACCGGATGGTGCCGATGGCCGAGGAGAACGAGGGGCTCCGGGCAGAGGTAAAGCGCGTCGAGGGCCAGTTTGCTTGTCTCGAGGCGCGGCTGGAGGATGCCCATGCGCATTCTCGGGAGCTTGAGGAGGTCATCCAGCAGTAGGGGCAGGAGAACTTCCAACTGCTCCTGCGGGCGGAAAAGGCCGACGAGTTTGTCGTGCGTGAGTTGTTGATGTTGTACTTCGTTTGTTCGGCGTGCTGTCTGGTCGAAGGCTTGATTCATGTAGGCGCTCTTGCAGAGGTGATGCAGGCGGGTGAGGAGAAGAATCTCCTGGCTGAAGAGAAGGCGAAGTCCGACGAGGAGGTGCGGAAGTGGCAGCCCATGCACGCCGGTTAGTCTTCTCGGTCAAGCGTGGTTGGAGGTGGTCGTCGTCTTACCCTTTGCTTTGGCATTTGCAGTTCACCGGGAAAACATAAAAATGCAATTTGCAGATCTGCAGCGACGTATCGATGGTTACCATGATCGCTTCTGGTCGATGGCGGAGGAGGTAGCCCCGTTGGTGCAGTGCATCGATGAGGAGCCTTTCTTCCCGGCGGAGAAGGAGCGGCGGATCGGTGACCATGTCGTCCAGAAGGCGCGTGGCCTGTGGGGGCGCTTCCAGGCGTACACCAAGGCGGCGGCGCAGATTGTGGCAGCTCAAGGCCTCGCCATTCTTCGCTCGCATTATCCTCGGATGGAGATCTCGAGGCTAGGCGCTGGCTTTGCAGCGAACGCGTCGGAAGCCAAGATGGAGCGACAGGAGGAAGAGGCCGAGCCTGCTGCCAAAGCACCTACGACAACGACTACGAGAAGCTCCTTAATGCCCCCTGTAGATTTGTTTGGTGCTGGGCACCAGTAGTTTGTGTATTAGGAGATAGTCTGTAAATAGACTCTTGGGCGAACAGAATTAAAACTTGAAGCGAGTCGGCGTGTTTTGTTCGTTCCCAGAATGCCGCAGACCCGTTTGTCGTGAGTCGTAGCGATGAACTGTTCGGCCTTGGGGTATCCCAGGATCTGTAGCATAGAGCGCGGAGCTCGTTTGCGAGTAGGAGTCAAAGGCATCGCCCAAGGAGCCTCTGCTGGCATCCCATAGCGTTGAGGACAGGCGCTCGTGCACGCGTAGGGAGGTACCACGGTCATGGTCTTTTCCAAGAGGCTCGATCGTGGCGTGACATGGGCGAATGGAGACCGTTGTCGAGCGTGTGGGTGGCACAAATGCGAGGCACTGAGCATATAACCTCAAAATTCTCAGCCCAAGTTAGCCTTTCCTTCGTAGCGCAGAGGGCGGACGCTCATGCACGCGTAGAGAGGTCGGGACGTCCCTTGGGAGAGCTGTTGGCCATCGTAGCGCAGAGGGTAGGCGCTCATGCACGCGTCCGATGGTGACAACAGCCCCGACTCTGAGTTTTCGTCGGCGTTAGTCAGGCTGCTTGTAGACCGAATGGAGAATGTCCATATGACCGGCGCGTATAGGCACTGGAACGTAAAGCCTCCGGAGGTCTCAGCCCAAGCTTAGCCTTTCCTTCGTAGCGCAGAGGGCGGACGCTCATGCACGCGTAGAGAGGTCGGGACGTCACTTGGGGGGACTACTGGCCGCCATAGCGCAGAGGGCAGGCGCTCATGCACGCATCCGGTAGTGACAGTAGCCCCTGCTCTAAGACTCCTTTAGCATCAGCCAGGCTATTTGGCGAAATTGGCGAGTCATCCGGAGACGAGTTGGAGATATCAGTGAGCCGTCCGGAGACGGGTTGGAGCGTTCGGCGAGCCGTCTGGGGATGGATTGGAGTGGTCGGCGAGCCATCCGGGGACGGATTAGAGCGGTCGGTGATCCGTCCGGAGGCGGGTTGGAGAGGTCGGCGAGCCATCCGGAGACGTTGCTTGATCTTTATTCATCATCGTAGGTGGGCTGTACGGGCCGCTTAAGCGTAGAACTTCCTGAGGTGCTCGATGCTCCAAGAGCTAGGTACGTCGATGCCCTCGAGGTCAGCGAGACGATAGGCGCCTGGTCAGGTGACCTCCTTCACCGTGTAGGGGCCGTCCCAATGTGAAGATATTTTGTGCAGGCCATCGGTCTTGAGTTTTTGCTTGAGGACAAGGTCGCCGATGACGAAGGATCGATCTTTTACATTGCGGTTGTAGTAGCGGCGAACACCTTCAAGGTACCTGGCGGTGCGGAGGCAAGACGCCAGCCGTTCTTCTTCGAGGCGGTCGAGGTCATCGCAGCAAAACGTTGGTCGAGGCCGAAGACCATGAAGTATGGCGAAACGTTGGTGTTGCGGCTGGGTTGAGTCCGGAGACCCTAGTGTACGGAAGGGAGCTCGCGCATCCAGCGACCAAGGTGCTTTTTGTCCTTCTGGTATAGGAGCTTCTTCAGAGCGTCGAGGATCATGCTGTTGGCGCGTTCGGCCTGGCCATTGGCTCGAGGATGGGCGACAGAGACGTACTTGATGAGGGACCTGTTTCCTTCATAGAAGTCCCAAAAGACGTTGCTGGTGAAGTTGGAGCCGAGGTCGGTGATGATGGAGTTCGGAAGACCGAAGCGATGAATTATTTCATCGATGAAGGAGATGGCGTTCTCGGCGGTCGCCTTGGTGATTGGCTTTGCTTCGATCCACTTGGAGAATTTGTCGACGGCGACGTAGATCCAACTGAAGCTGCCCGGAGCTGGTCGAAAGGGCCCGATCATGTCGAGTCCCCACAGGCGAAGGGCCACGAGGCCGGTATTGCTTGAAGCTCCTGCGCGGGAACGTGGGTTTGTTTGGCGAAGAATTGGCACCCTTCGCAAGTGCGGACGAGTTGTTCGGCGTCAGTGGCCGCTGATGGCCAGTAGAATCCTGCACGGAAAGCCTTGCGTACCAATGTCTTTGCAGCTGCGTGGTTCCCACATTCTCCAGCATGGATGTCGAAGAGGATCTCGAGGCCGTCTTCCCGGATGCATGTTTGGAGCACTTCGTGTCTGGAGTTCTTGCGCAATAGCGTACCGTCGACCAGAATATAATTGTTGGCGCGGAGAATGAGGCGCTCAGCTTCTGCCTTGATGGCAGTGACAAGGTTCTTAGAGAAATACTTGATTAAGTCCTCGCGCCAATCGGATGGCGTTGTGGGTATGGCGGCAACTAGTTGTTCTGTTGGCGGAGGTGGAGTCGTGGCGTCCGTTGATGAGGTGGAGCTTGGGTGGTCGGCGATGGAAGGTTCAAGCAGGTCGTGTACAAATACACTGACGGGGACCGGAGATCTTGATGACGCCAACTTGGAGAGCTCGTCGGCCGCCTGGTTCGGTTGGCGGGGTAGATGATGGTATTCGATACCAAAGAATTTGTCTTCAAGCTTTCGGATGACAGTGCAGTAGGCGTTCATCTTGTCGTGGGAGCAATTCCAGTCCTTGTTGAGCTGGTTGATGACGAGGGCGGAGTCGCCGTAGACCATGAGGCGCTTGACGCCTAGCTCGCTGGCGATGTGGAGACCGTGGAGGGCGGCTTCATATTCGGCAGCGTTCTTGGATGCTGGGAAGAGCAGCCGTAGAGCGTAGCGGAGCTTTTCGCCAGAGGGAGACGTGAAGAGGAGACCAGCACCGGCGCCATGCAAGGTGAGGGAGCTGTCGAAGAAGAGGGTCCAGTGTTTTGGCGCTTCCAGCGGTACTGGAGTTTGGAGGTCTGTCCATTCAGCGATGAAGTCAGCGAGTGCTTGAGACTTGATGGTCTGGCGGCCCTGGAAGACTATGTCGTAGGAGCCAAGCTCGATGGCCCACTTGATGACGCATCCTGTAGCGTCCTTGTTGCGGAGGATATCCCCGAGGGGGAACTCTGTGACGACGGTGACACTCTCGGAGCTTTGGAAGTAGTGGCGTAGCTTGCGTGCGGTGATAAGGACCGCGTAGAGGAGTTTCTGTACCTGGAGGTACCGAGTTTTGGAGTCGTTCAATACCTCGCTGACGAAGTAACTGGGTCGCTGGACGAGGTAGGTGTGGTCGGCTTCCTCGCGTTCGACGACGATGACGGAGCTGACGACACGATTTGTGGCGGCGATGTAGAGCAGCAAGGGCTCCTTCTCCTTAGGTGCGGCGAGCACAGGAGGCTGGGTGAGGTACTTCTTCAGGTTGGAGAAAGCGCGATCGGCTTCAGCGTCCCAGACGAATTTTTTGCCAGCCTTGAGGAGCTTGAAGAAGGGAAGCCGCTTTTCGCCGAGCCTGGAGATGAAGCGACTAAGGGACGCCATGCACCCGGTGAGCTTTTGTATGTCCTTCACGTTGGAGGGAGCTCCCATGCGGAGGACGACCGAAGTCTTGTCGGGGTTTGGGCGAATTTCATCACGGCTGACGATGTTGCCGAGGAGGTTTCCAGTCGGCACGCCGAAGATGCACTTGTTGGGGTTGAGCTTCCACTTGAACCTGTTCAGGGCCTTAAAGGTTGCCTCGAGGTTGGACACGAGCGTGTTGACGGTGCGAGTCTTGACGACGACTGTAACACTCCAGTGTTATGCAAACTAAAACTTGCCATGTCATCATATGCAACAGCATTTTAAATTAAGTGATAACCTGAGTATGCATTCACTAAAAACAAGTTTAAGTTAACATGTTTGTGCTTAGGGGAGAGAGAATGTTAAGTGTGTAACCCTAGTGGTGTAATGCTTTCTTAAAGTATAAGGATATATATTACATGAAATATAAGTGTAAGGGGAGACTTCTAATTTCTATGTTTTCTTATTCTCCTCTCTTTAAGTCCAAAAAGTATGGCAAAATTCAAAATAATTTTAAAAGAAAAGTTGTAGCTCTTGTGGAAAGGGACAACTTTGGTATTCAAAGTTTTCAAAGTTTTTGTACAAAACTTTGAATAAATTTGAATTCTTTTAAACCCTAAATTTTACCCCAACACTAGATTTCAAAAACTAAAAAGAATTAGACTTTGGTCTTTTAATAAAGGTGGTAGAGAAGGTTAAAAAAAACAACTTTTATTAAGAAAGATTTTCAAGTTACTACAGAAAATCTAAAGTAATTTGGAAAACCAGTTTGAATAGATTTCAAATTGAAAATCAATTTCCAAAACCCAATTTTATCCCTTTTTGTGTAAATTAAAAATTATGCACAATTTGGCTATGCTTCAAAAAGCAAAGTTGTTCTATTTTTGATAAGGAACAACTTTGATGTATCAAGTTTTTCAAGTTTTCATATGAGATTAAAAGTAATTTGGAAAATACTTTTCTGCCCTTTTTGTCCTCTTTTGTTTTTCAAACTCTAATTCAAAATCTGCACAGATTTTGCATAGATTGCAAAATTAAAAGATGTTCAGTTTTGGATTCTAAACATTTGATAGTTTATCATATTTTCAACTTCTATTCAAAAATTCAAAGAAATTTCATTTTTGGAAAAGGGTAGAATAGGGAAGGGGGGAGATAAGCTCCCTGGCTCTGTTCATGGCGGTAGCCGCCGAGCTTTTGACCGGCGACGCCAGCACATAGGCACGTGGAATCCTCCGAACAAGCGCGAAATCACGTTCGTGGTGAAGTTGCCTTGCTGCTGGCTTTTACCCTCGCGTCGTGGCACCTCCTCCCGTGCTCGCCGACGTCGTTCCGCCACGAAGCCTCGACGAGCATCTTCTCTGCCTCATCTCAAATTCACCGCTCACCGTTTCTTCTCATCTCAAATTGACCGCGGGTATAAATACCCAATCTCCTTGCGCATCTCCAGAGCCAACTCGTGCGACTTCTCCTCACTCAGAGCGCCCGCATTCGCCAATCTTCTCCCCGCCGGTGAGAAAGCGCCGCCGCACTCTATCTCACCGTGGCCAGCTCCACCGGGCACTCCTCTACTCTCCCTGTCTTTCGTTTCCGTTTCACCTTCATCCCAGGGTGCTCATCGGCTCGGTGGTTTTCCTTTTTGTGCTCAGGTCTCGATGGAACACCGCTTGTCCCGCCGGGGATTCGCCGCCGGAGGACACTGCTCCGTGGACACCTTCCCTCCATTCATCCTCCGCTCGAACCAACTACACAGACAGCACCAGGGTGAGCTACTGAAGCTTCCTAGCCCGCCCGTTCTTCTGCTACCGACCTAGGTTCGCCGGAACAGCTCCGCCGTGGCTCGGTTCACCGCCGTGCGTGGCCAGACCTCACCGGAGCGTTAGCGTTTAGGGTTAGAGGCTCTATCGGCCGCGGGTGACTTGTTGATACTTGTACCCGCGTTGGTTGGGTCGCTGCTGGCCGGAGATGGCCGGCGTAAGACTCGCCGCCGCTCGGTTCGCCGCCGTGCGCGCCGACCGTGGTCGGGGACCTAGCAGTTGTAAAGATGAGTCTTTGCAGGGTGTTGGTTGCAAAGCCATAGACTCATGTGAATATTATCTTGGACTGCGGGTTAGTTTCATTCTAACCGGAGGGCTCTTTTGCAAAGTAGCCAGCGCGCGCGGGCGGGAGCCTGGCTGGGCCAGTTTTCACGCGGGTTGGGCCGCATCGGACTGGGCCACAAGCCCAGTTTGGGCCGGTTTAGAGTTTTTCTTTTTCTGGTTTTGTGCTCAGAAGCTAGTTTTGTTATTTTTGCTATAACTAATTTATAGCTCTGTTTTTTATGAAATTTTGTATGAAGCTTTTTCAAGTTATCCAGTATTTATGAAAAATTTGAAACTTGAGTTTTGAACAAATTTTAAAATTTATTTAAATAGGTCTTTTAATTAATAAATGCAACTTTGATGATTTATGTAATTTTCTGTGGTTATCCAAAAATCATGAAATTTGACATGAGAGTTTATATCACTGATATACACCTTCATGTTTAATTTCATCCCTGTTTGACCAAGTATGATTTATGTATATGTAGAAAGCTATTTTAAATGGCTTATGAAATAAATAAAATTAGTTAATCACTTTAGGATTTGTGTGACTTTTGGAGTTGTATGACAACCAATGGGAAGTTAACATGATATACTCCCTGGTTATGAATTAATTTGTATAATTAATCTTTTGGTTGTTTGTCAATTACATAATCCTGTTTTAAGGAAATATGAAAACTTGTTTAATGAATGATAAGAATTAAGGGGTAAGTTATTTACTCTCCTTTGTAGATGGAAAGTTATACTCTACATAGCTAAGCTTGATTATTATTCAACAACATATCTTTTATCTCTATCATATCATGAGCATTCCATTGATCATGCATATGCACTTTTACGTGTAGCTCCCGTTTCGGAAGAATCCGATCCGCAGTGGATATCTCCTGAGGGTGTGGACTTTTCTTCTTTTTCTGAGACTCCGGACCTCGCTGATACTCAAGGCAAGCCCCGGACAATAAACCTATCCTTGTACTTTTATAAAGTTATTTATATCACTTGGGTTAATATGATGCATTAAGTGAATAGGAGTTGAGTGAACCCTATTTGATGCATTACCAACCTTGATGATTCCAACACTTAACCTTGATACCTGTTTTATGAAAATGCTTAGTATGCTTAGCCATGCTTTACTACTTCATTACAGTAGGTACTTTTAAAAATGGTTACTATGTTATGGGGATAATGAATCTGGAAACAACATGATAAGTATAGTAACTTACATCAAGAATGGAGTCTTGTTGTAAGGTTACTCAACATAGGACTTTATCGTTGTTGGCCTGCTGTGATTGAGACCTTTGAGTACAGCCCACATGCGGTGGTAAGCCTCTTCTATAGCTATTCCGATACTCAAGAATGGCTAACCGCGCACTGGGAGTGGAAAGATGGCGGGAGTAGCGTGTACCCTCGGGGCTATGAGATAGTCGGGTTCGAGGTGTACTGTACTCTTGGGTGGCGCGGACCCGTTCTTGTATGGGAGGATCTATAGATAGGGTTGATATATGCAAGATTAAAGTTCTACACATGTCGTGTGGTACTGAATCCCCAGCTGGGTTTAAACGATTCGAATCGCCATGTTTCCTCGGTTATGGAGCCTCAATCCACTGACCCGCACCGTAGTAAAGAATGGGTTTGTTATGAATTGAAAACTAGAGGTATGGTATGACTTGCAAAGACTTGAGAATCTTTGGGTAGTTAAGAAATTCAAATATTAAATTAAAACTTGAAAATAGGTTTTATTATTAGTAAGCTTTTATGCAAAAGATATATTTTGATCTTGCTAAAGCCTTACCTTGAATCCCTATAACCTTCATACCTGAGTCTTCTTCTCTTTTCTAGTCGGTTAAGACTTGTTGAGTACTTTTGTACTCAGGGTTTGTTAACCTTTGTTGCAGGTGAGTACATGGATCCACCTTTTGATGGACAATGTTACTTCACTCTGGTAGAAGAGAGTGATAGCGATTCTGACGTGTAACCTTGGGCAAGTGACAACTTTGGTGTGATATATGTATTATATAGTTCCGAACAAGTTATGTAATAAGTACTTTGGTTATGTAAACTATTAAACATAAGTTTTAATCTATGTATTATAATCGTTCCGCTTTACTCTGATTTAACTTATCTATAAAACTGTTGTAATACTGTAATGCTTGATGAGGGATTATCCTGGTAAGAAGGTAATGTGGATGATTCGGGTTTCCCGAGGACACCCGACAGACCTCTTAAGTCATTTGGAACTCATGCACGCCGATCAAAGGTCCTTAGGACAATGATGGGTGCATGTGGGCCACTTAATTTAGGAGGTTCTGCCACAGCTGGTATCGGAGCAGGAATTCCTTAGAAAGTATGACAGTATTCATTTTTAAAAAAAATTTCAAAAGTTTTGAGTCAAACTAAATTTCAAATTAGTTTGAGTCCAAATTGCTTCTAAGGCTTGTCTTATTCTTCTGACTTGCCTAAATTCATTCTGTAGACTTATCCGTCTATCTAAATGGATATGTTTTTAGTATAATTATGGTGATATTTATATCTAAGGAACATTGTTTATAATATTGCCCTAATTATGAAAAGAAAGTTTATTCACTTTTATAGTAAGTGAATATTTAGAAGTTAATTATTTGTTTGATGTATGCTTTGTTCGTAAGATCGACTCATGCATCATGATTGATAACATATGATTAACTTTCCCTCTTAGAAGTTGTATCTAAATAGAGTTAATATATCTATCTAATTATAAAACACTATCTCTTAATCTTGGAACATATATAGTTCTAATATTCAAAAAGAATATATTTTAGCAGATGGCCCGTACCAAGCAGACTGCACGCAAGTGCACTGGACCACGTGGTGTTCCTCGGCCTGCTCTCGCCCTGAGGCAAGCTGACCTTGCCGAAAGCGAAGGAAGTAATCAGCCCATGGTTACTTACGAAGAAGGGGAAGGTAGTAATACTGCCACTTCCCAATTGCAGGCGGAAGTAGACCGCCTGTATATGGAGTTGGCAAGAGCAAATGGAGAAAGAATGAGGGGTAATCGAGAAAGAGAAGAGCTTAATGAACAATTGCAATATCACCACAAGAAACACCAAGAATATGAATGTAAGTGGAGGCAGGCTGTAGATCAGAGAAATCGGGCACGATGCCGGGTGGATACCATGAGGGATAACCAAACTCTCATGGCAAACCATCATGTTGAGTTACACAGGCAGTTGGAGGAACTAACTGCACGGTTGCATTCCGAACCTGCTATGCCAACCACTACTGAGGAAGAAACCGAAGAGGAAGAGGAGGATGAAGAGTTAGAACCTGAGGAGTATGAGATCTCCTCCGAGGTAGAATCCTAGATCTAGAGGTGGAATAATATGGAGATGTATCGTAATGAATTATTCTGACGTTGTAACATAGTTAGTCAGAAAAACCTCTAGCCTGGTGATATATGTAATAATCTCAGTAATCCTTCTGTCTCAGAGTGGCTTGTTTGATAAATAAAATGGGCTTGATATGTATTATATGTGAGATGATATGTTAATCAAGTATAGTTGTGTTAAACAGATGCCTGTCAATACTCGTGGAGCTAGTTCTTCTCGTGGCGGAGATGATATACCCAATCCACCGCCAGTTCCATCATCCTTAGCTGATGCTATTGCGGCATTGGTTAATGCCACAACTCTCCTAGCTCAGAATCAGAATGCCGGACAACGTGGTCATGGTCGATTCAATAGGGATGAAACAAACTATGTGGATTTCACAGATACACGTCCTCCAATCTTTATAAAGGCTAATGAACCATTGGAAGCAGATGATTGGCTCCGGACTATGGAGCAGAAGTTCAGTCTTATCAATTGTACCGAGATTCAGAAGCCAGCGTTTGCAGCGCAACAGCTTCGTGGTGCTGCAGGAGTTTGGTGGACAAACTTATTAGCGGTTCAACCGGCTGGTCACCGAATTACCTGGGCTGAGTTCAGGGCAGCCTTCAGGGCTCACTATATACCTGATGGAATTATGCAAATGAAACTTGAAGAGTTTTTAGCACTCCGTCAGGGAAATGAACCTGTAATGCAGTATATTGGGAAATTCAATCATCTGTCCCAATATGCTTTCGATCAAGTCAATACTGATGAGAAAAAGAAGGGATGTTTCATGAGGGGATTGAATACAAAACTTCAATCGATGATGACTACTTGTGGCAATATCAGCTATAATGAAGCAGTGAATATTGCTATAGCAAGCGAAGAAAAGAACCGCAAACATAAGGAGGCCAAGAAGAAGAGGGGACTTGTGTCCGGGTCAGGATCATCTGGTGGCAATAAGAAGCGCCAGAGGTTTGTGTATCGTCCGGTCCAACAATTTCGTCCATCTTATCGCCCATCCTACAGTCCACCCCAACAGCAACAGCAGTATCCTCAGCAGACTTTTGCAAGGCCTGTTATGCCTTTCAATAATCAACGTCAGCCGAATGTCCCGGCTATTCGACCACCAGTGTCACAAGCTGCAAACTATCCATGCTACAACTGTGGAAAGGCAGGGCATTTCTTTCAGGAATGTCGTTGCCCGAGACAGAATATTCCCAACCCCAATGCACCAAGACCAGCAGGTAATCAGCAATCAAATCAGAATCGGGGCAATGCACAGAATAACCAGAAGGGTAAGGGTGTTCCGAAAACGGGAAAGGTTTTCCACACTCAGATTGAAGCTATTCCTGAAGGAGAACCGGTTATGCTTGGTATGTTCCCTGTCGCTCAACACCCAGCAGTTACACTTTTTGATTCTGGTGCATCACATACTTTCATGAATAGAGCATTTGCGGAAAAGCATGATATACCTATTGATGAAACCCAAGATAACTTCTTTATACAGTCACCTGGGGGTCGACTAAGTACTAAGGAAATGGTACATCACGTACCTATAGATTTGGGTGGATATATATTTCCAACCTCTATGATAGTCTTAAAAGATCCAAGTATAGATGTGATCTTGGGTATGAATTGGTTGAACCAAAGAGGTGCAGTGATAGACACCTTGAATAGAACCATCAAGCTCAACATACCTAATAGCAAGTCTCAACTTCTTATCCATCTTCCTTCTCTTAAGAGAGCAGTTGAGCGAGTGTGTGCTACCTCTGTCAAGGAAATCCAAGACATTCCAGTGGTCTGCGAGTTTCCTGATGTGTTCCCAGAAGATTTACCTGGTCTGCCACCTGATCGTGATGTGGAGTTTGAAATAGAACTCAAACCAGGAACTGCACCAATAGCCAGAAGAGCTTATAGGATGCCACCAAAGGAGTTAGCAGAATTGAAAGCTCAGTTACAAGGTTTGCTAGATAAAGGTTTCATTCGACCTAGTTCGTCACCATGGGGTTGTCCAGCGATCTTTGTGAAGAAGAAGGACCGTACCTTAAGGCTATGTGTGGATTATCGTCCTTTGAATGAAGTAACAATCAAGAACAAGTATCCTTTGCCCCGTATTGATCTCCTCTTTGATCAACTAGCTGGTGCAAAAGTATTCTCGAAGATAGATTTGAGATCAGGATATCATCAGATCAAGATCAAACCAGAAGATGTTTCGAAAACAGCATTCACTACTAGATATGGTCTGTATGAATATCTAGTCATGTCTTTTGGTCTGACCAATGCCCCAGCACATTTCATGTATTTGATGAATTCAGTGTTTATGCCAGAGCTAGATAAGTTCGTGGTTGTGTTTATTGATGACATACTCATCTATTCCAAAACCAAAGAAGAGCATGCAGAGCATCTCAGGATAGTGTTGACTCGCCTGAGAGAACATCAGTTATATGCTAAATTCAGTAAGTGTGAGTTCTGGATAAATGAAGTTCAATTCTTGGGCCATGTTTTGTCAGCTGAAGGTGTGGCAGTAGATCCAAGTAAAGTTCAAGAGGTTCTTGACTGGAAGTCACCAAATTCAGTACATCAAGTTCGGAGTTTCTTAGGATTGGCAGGGTATTATCGTAGATTTATCCCTGATTTCTCCAAGATCTCTAAACCCATGACCACACTGCTAAAGAATGACACTAAGTTTGTATGGTCAAAAGAATGTGAAGAAGCTTTCCGGACTTTGAAAAAGTTGTTGACAACCGCACCAGTGTTAGCTCAGCCAGACATTGAAAAATCCTTTGATATTTATTGTGATGCTTCAGGCAAAGGCATTGGGTGTGTACTGATGCAAGAAGGCAGAGTTATTGCCTATGCTTCGCGACAGCTTAAGCGACATGAAGAACATTATCCGACACATGATCTAGAGTTGGCAGCTGTAGTCCATTCTCTAAAAATCTGGCGACATTATTTGTTGGGTAATACTTGTCACATATACACTGATCATAAAAGTTTGAAATACATCTTCACTCAGTCTGAGTTGAACATGCGACAAAGAAGATGGTTGGAATTGATAAAAGACTATGATATTGAAGTGCACTATCACCCCAGTAAAGCTAATGTAGTGGCAGATGCACTCAGCCGAAAGGATCATTGCAATTGTCTGGAAGTCAAGCCAATCGATGTTACCTTGTGTTATGAATTTGAAAGGTTAAGCCTTGAAATGATTCCACAAGGAAATCTTATGAATGTGACAGTTCAATCATCCATTAAGGATCAGATCATTGCAGCCCAGAAGGAAAGCAAGGGAATGATTCATCTAAAAGAAAAGATTCACTCCGAGCAGAATTCCAATTTCAAAATAGATGAAGCTGGAGTGATTTGGTTCAAGGATCGGTTAGTGGTTCTAAAGGTTCCTGAGCTCCGAAAACAGATTCTTGATGAAGCTCATGCAACAAGATTTTCAGTACATCCAGGCAGTAATAAGATGTATCATGATTTAAAACAGAGATTCTGGTGGACTAAGATGAAACTGGAAATTGCCAGTTATGTAGCAAAGTGTGAGATTTGTCAGAAAGTGAAGGCAGTTCACCTTAGGTCTGCTGGAGAATTACAATCATTGCCAATTCCATCTTGGAAATGGGATGACATTAGTATGGACTTCATAGTAGGTCTGCCCAAGACATCAAAAGGGTTTGATTCTATATGGGTCATTGTTGATCGTCTGACCAAATCAGCTCATTTCATCTCTGTAAAGATAGCATATCCAGCATCTACCTATGCCAAGCTATATTTGGACAGAATTGTAAGTCTGCATGGTGTTCCAAAGACTATCGTATCAGATAGGGGGACACAGTTTGTTAATATTTTCTGGAGGCACTTACATGAGTCTTTGGGTACCAAGCTTCTGCACAGTACAGCTTATCATCCACAGACTGGGGGTCAAACTGAAAGAGTTAATCAGATCTTAGAAGATATGTTAAGATCTTGTGTGCTCAATTATTCAGAGAAATGGGATGAATGTTTGCCTTTAGCAGAGTTCTCTTACAACAATAGTTATCAAGAGAGTATTAAAATGGCACCGTTTGAAGCTCTGTATGGCAGAAGATGCAGAACACCTTTAAACTGGTCTGAACCTGGAGAACGTAGTCTCTTTGGAGTTGACTTAGTTAAGGAAGCTGAAGAAAAAGTTAGGATGATTCGAGAGAACATGAAGATAGCACAATCTAGGCAAAAGAGTTATGCTGATAAGAGACGTCGGTCTCTTACCTTTGAAGTTGGTGATTATGTTTATCTCAAGGTGTCACCTATGAAAGGAGTTACTCGATTTGGGATCAAAGGAAAGTTGGCACCTCGATATATAGGTCCATATCAGATCCTTAAAAGATGTGGAAAGGTGGCATATCAGCTTGATTTACCACCACAGCTATCGTTAGTTCATAATGTGTTCCATGTTTCTCAGTTAAAGAAATGTCTTCAAGTGCCTGATCATGTCATTCATATTGAAGAAATTGAATTAGAGCCTGATCTGACCTACTCAGAATATCCTATCAAGATTCTTGACCAGAAAGATCAAGTTACGCGAAAAAGAACTGTCAAGTTCTACAAGGTTCAATGGAATCTACATACGGAGGAAGAAGCTACGTGGGAGTCAGAAGAGTTTCTCTTAGAAAGTTTTCCGGAGTTTCCCTCTTCTGTGTCATCCTTATAAGTTGTCTTACGAGAATCTTTCCCTGTTTTATGTAAAGGTTAGTAATAGAAGTGCCTGACACATTTCCTTTTCCTTTACTTAGCCTACAAGTTAAATCTCGGGACGAGATTTCTTTAAGGGGGAAAGAGCTGTAACACTCCAGTGTTATGCAAACTAAAACTTGCCATGTCATCATATGCAACAGCATTTTAAATTAAGTGATAACCTGAGTATGCATTCACTAAAAACAAGTTTAAGTTAACATGTTTGTGCTTAGGGGAGAGAGAATGTTAAGTGTGTAACCCTAGTGGTGTAATGCTTTCTTAAAGTATAAGGATATATATTACATGAAATATAAGTGTAAGGGGAGACTTCTAATTTCTATGTATTCTTATTCTCCTCTCTTTAAGTCCAAAAAGTATGGCAAAATTCAAAATAATTTTAAAAGCAAAGTTGTAGCTCTTGTGGAAAGGGACAACTTTGGTATTCAAAGTTTTCAAAGTTTCTGTAAAAAATTTTGAATAAATTTGAATTCTTTTAAACCCTAAATTTGACCCCAACACTAGATTTCAAAAACTAAAAAGAATTAGACTTTGGTCTTTTAATAAAGGTGGTAGAGAAGGTTAAAAGAAACAACTTTTATTAAGAAAGATTTTCAAGTTACTACAGAAAATCTAAAGTAATTTGGAAAACCAGTTTGAATAGATTTCAAATTGAAAATCAATTTCCAAAACCCAATTTTATCCCTTTTTGTGTAAATTAAAAATTATGCACAGTTTGGCTATGCTTCAAAAAGCAAAGTTGTTCTACTTTTGATAAGGAACAACTTTGATGTATCAAGTTTTTCAAGTTTTCATATGAGATTAAAAGTAATTTGGAAAATACTTTTCTGCCCTTTTTGTCCTCTTTTGTTTTTCAAACTCTAATTCAAAATCTGCACAGATTTTGCATAGATTGCAAAAATAAAAGATGTTCAGTTTTGGATTCTAAACATTTGATAGTTTATCATATTTTCAACTTCTATTCAAAAATTCAAAGAAATTTCATTTTTGGAAAAGGGTAGAATAGGGAAGGGGGGGAGATAAGCTCCCTGGCTCTGTTCATGGCGGTAGCCGCCGAGCTTTTGACCGGCGACGCCAGCACATAGGCGCGTGGAATCCTCCGAACAAGCGCGAAATCACGTCTGTGGTGAAGTTGCCTTGCTGCTGGCTTTTACCCTCGCGTCGTGGCACCTCCTCCCGTGCTCGCCGACGTCGTTCCGCCACGAAGCCCCGACGAGCATCTTCTCTGCCTCATCTCAAATTCACCGATCACCGTTTCTTCTCATCTCAAATTGACCGCGGGTATAAATTCCCAATCTCCTTGCGCATCTCCAGAGCCAACTCGTGCAACTTCTCCTCACTCAGAGCGCCCGCATTCGCCAATCTTCTCCCCGCCGGTGAGAAAGCGCCGCCGCACTCTATCTCACCGTGGCCAGCTCCACCGGGCACTCCTCTACTCTCCCTGTCTTTCGTTTCCGTTTCACCTTGATCCCAGGGTGCTCATCGGCTCGGTGGGTTTCCTTTTTGTGCTCAGGTCTCGACGGAACACCGCTTGTCCCGCCGGGGATTCGCCGTCGGAGGCCACTGCTCCGTGGACACCTTCCCTCCATTCATCCTCCGCTCGAACCAAGTACACAGACAGCACCAGGGTGAGCTACTGAAGCTTCCTAGCTCGCCCGTTCTTCTGCTACCGACCTAGGTTCGCCGGAACAGCTCCGCCGTGGCTCGGTTCACCGCCGTGCGTGGCCAGACCTCACCGGAGCATTAGCGTTTAGGGTTAGAGGCTCTATCGGCCGCGGGTGACTTGTTGATACTTGTACCCGCGTTGGTTGGGTCGCTGCTGGCCGGAGATGGCCGACGTAAGACTCGCCGCCGCTCGGTTCGCCGCCGTGCGCGCCGACCGTGGTCGGGGACCTAGCAGTTGTAAAGATGAGTCTTTGCAGGGTGTTGGTTGCAAAGCCATAGACTCATGTGAATAGTATCTTGGACTGCGGGTTAGTTTCATTCTAACCGGAGGGCTCTTTTGCAAAGTAGCCAGCGCGCGCGGGCGGGAGCCTGGCTGGGCCAGTTTTCACGCAGGTTGGGCCGCATCGGACTGGGCCACAAGCCCAGTTTGGGCCGGTTTAGAGTTTTTCTTTTTCTGGTTTTGTGCTCAGAAGCTAGTTTTGTTATTTTTGCTATAATTAATTTATAGCTCTGTTTTTTATGAAATTTTGTATGAAGCTTTCTCAAGTTATCCAGTATTTATGAAAAATTTGAAACTTGAGTTTTGAACAAATTTTAAAATTTATTTAAATAGGTATTTTAATTAATAAATGCAACTTTGATGATTTATGTAATTTTCTGTGGTTATCTAAAAATCATGAAATTTGACATGAGAGTTTATATCACTGATATACACCTTCATGTTTAATTTCATCCCTGTTTGACCAAGTATGATTTATGTATATGTAGAAAGCTATTTTAAATGGCTTATGAAATAAATAAAATTAGTTAATCACTTTAGGATTTGTGTGACTTTTGGAGTTGTATGACAACCAATGGGAAGTTAACATGATATACTCCCTGGTTATGAATTAATTTGTATAATTAATCTTTTGGTTGTTTGTTAATTACATAATCCTGTTTTAAGGAAATATGAAAACTTGTTTAAGGAATGATAAGAATTAAGGGGTAAGTTATTTACTCTCCTTTGTAGATGGAAAGTTATACTCTACATAGCTAAGCTTGATTATTATTCAACAACATATCTTTTATCTCTATCATATCATGAGCATTCCATTGATCATGCATATGCACTTTTACGTGTAGCTCCCGTTTAGGAAGAATCCGATCCGCAGTGGATATCTCCTGAGGGTGTGGACTTTTCTTCTTTTTCTGAGACTCCGGACCTCGCTGATACTCAAGGCAAGCCCCGGACAATAAACCTATCCTTGTACTTTTATAAAGTTATTTATATCACTTGGGTTAATATGATGCATTAAGTGAATAGGAGTTGAGTGAACCCTATTTGATGCATTACCAACCTTGATGATTCCAACACTTAACCTTGATACCTGTTTTATGAAAATGCTTAGTATGCTTAGCCATGCTTTACTACTTCATTACAGTAGGTACTTTTAAAAATGGTTACTATGTTATGGGGATAATGAATCTGGAAACAACATGATAAGTATAGTAACTTACATCAAGAATGGAGTCTTGTTGTAAGGTTACTCAACATAGGACTTTATCGTTGGCCTGCTGTGATTGAGACCTTTGAGTATAGCCCACATGCGGTGGTAAGCCTCTTCTATAGCTATTCCGATACTCGAGAATGGCTAACCGCGCACTGGGAGTGGAAAGATGGCGGGAGTAGCGTGTACCCTCGGGGCTATGAGATAGTCGGGTTCGAGGTGTACTGTACTCTCGGGTGGCGCGGACCCGTTCTTGTATGGGAGGATCTATAGATAGGGTTGATATATGCAAGATTAAAGTTCTACATATGTCGTGTGGTACTGAATCCCCAGCTGGGTTTAAATGATTCGAATCGCCGTGTTTCCTCGGTTATGGAGCCTCAATCCACTGACCCGCACCGTAGTAAAGAATGGGTTTGTTATGAATTGAAAACTAGAGGTATGGTATGACTTGCAAAGACTTGAGAATCTTTGGGTAGTTAAGAAATTCAAATATTAAATTAAAACTTGAAAATAGGTTTTATTATTAGTAAGCTTTTATGCAAAAGATATATTTTGATCTTGCTAAAGCCTTACCTTGAATCCCTATAACCTTCATACTTGAGTCTTCTTCTCTTTTCTAGTCGGTTAAGACTTGTTGAGTACTTTTGTACTCAGGGTTTGTTAACCTTTGTTGCAGGTGAGTACATGGATCCACCTTTTGATGGACAATGTTACTTCACTCTGGTAGAAGAGAGTGATAGCGATTCTGATGTGTAACCTTGGGCAAGTGACAACTTTGGTGTGATATATGTATTATATAGTTCCGAACAAGTTATGTAATAAGTACTTTGGTTATGTAAACTATTAAACATAAGTTTTAATCTATGTATTATAATCTTTCCGCTTTACTCTGATTTAACTTATCTATAAAACTGTTGTAATACTGTAATGCTTGATGAGGGATTATCCTGGTAAGAAGGTAATGTGGATGATTCGGGTTTCCCGAGGACACCCGACAGACCTCTTGGGTCATTTGGAACTCGTGCACGCCGATCAAAGGTCCTTAGGACAATGATGGGTGCATGTGGGCCACTTAATTTAGGAGGTTCTGCCACAACGACGTCATCCACGTAAGCTTCGACCTTCTCCGTGATGAGGTCCTTCAAGCAATCCTGGATTGCACGCTGGTACGTGGCTCCGGCGTTCTTCAGCCCGAACGACATGGTCGTGTAGCAGTAGGCGCCGAAAGGCATGATGAATGCCATCTTGATTTGGTCTTCCACCTTCAAGGCAATTTGATGGTAACCGGAATAGCAATCGAGAAAGGAAAGAAGTTCGCACCCGGCGGTGTAGTCAACGCACCTACGCCATTCTTTATTATTTTTGGGTACAAGGACCGGATTGGCCAGCCAATCCGGGTGATACACCTCTTTGATGAAACCGGCAGCTAGGAGTCGGGTGAGCTCTACCCTAATTGCCTCCTTCCTATCTGGCGTGAAGCGATAGAGCTTTTAACAAACCGGCTTGGCGGTTGAAGAGACGTTCAGGGAGTGCTCGACAAACTTCCGTGGAACAACAGGCATGTCCGCTGGTTTCTAGGCGAACACAGCGACGTTGCTCTGTAGGAAGCTGACGAGCACGTTTTCCTATTTGGGGTTGAGGTTGGTGCCGATGATGGCAGTCTTCTCCGGAGCTCCATCCACCAGGGCCACCTGCTTCGTGTCCTTCGACTTCTTGCTGGAGCGCTGGTGGGAGGTCTCTAGGATCTCGAGATCGTCGGGGCGGAGCTTGGCGGCATTGGCGATGCAGTCCTGAACGCCCTGGATCTGTTGGCGTGTCTCGGCGGAGTTGATTGTCTCCTGCTCGCACTCGTACGCCTCCTGGAGATTTGCCCAGACGCTAAGGATGCCTTTCTTCATTGGCATCTTGAGCACGAGGTAGGCGTAATGTGGAACAGCCATGAGCTTGGAGAGCGTCGAGCGACCGAGGATGGCGTGGTAGGCGGTGTCGAAGTCGGCGACGATGAAGGTGATGTACTCCTCACGGAAGTGGTCGAAGGTGCAGAAATGCACTAGGAGGGTGATCTGCCCGACGGGCATGGAGGGTTTCCCTGGTACGATGCCCAGAAAGGAAAATTCACCGGGAATGGACCCCGCTTGGAGTAGTCGAACTCACGGAAAGCCCAGGAGAAGATGATGTTGAGGGCGCTCCCACCATCGATGAGGACCTTGCAGTAGCGACAGTTGGAGATCACCGGGTTGATGACGAGAGGAAAACGCCCTGGGTACTTGTCGTCCGACCGCTGGTCCTTCCTAGAGAAGGTGATGGGGCGCTCCGACCAGTCGAGGTAGCGGACGTTGGCGGGGTCGTCGGTGATGGCCGCCACGGAGGCGATGTCGCGTCGTACTTGGAGTCGCTTCTGCTCGGTCTCGATGACGATGTTGCCGCCGAAGATGGAGAGTGTCCTCGCTGGTGCACGGAAAGCGGGCTCGTGAGCATTGGCATCCTTGTACATGTCGTTGTCGAATCGCGGTCGCTTGTTGTCGCTCCCGCGATCGTTACAGGCGATGGTGTTGCACTCGCGCATGGAGTGTTTGGCGCCTTTGTGGAGAGGAC
This sequence comes from Coix lacryma-jobi var. lacryma-jobi, assembly GCA_009763385.1. Classification (NCBI taxonomy): domain Eukaryota; kingdom Viridiplantae; phylum Streptophyta; class Magnoliopsida; order Poales; family Poaceae; genus Coix; species Coix lacryma-jobi. The sequence goes on along the minus strand of CM019826.1, from coordinate 79,119,616 downwards.
AGGGAGCATTGAGGAGCTTCTCATAGTCGTTGTCGTAGGTGCACTTCGGCCGAGTATTGGTGTTGGTGATGTAGCGACGGTCACATCGACGGTGATCCATCCTCTGACGGGAAGACTCTGGTCGATCATGCCGATGATCTCGATCGTCGCGGTGGTCGCGTTGCCTGGAGCGGTTGTTGTGTCCTTCATTGCGTCGTTCATTGCGGCGATCATCATCACGACGAGGCTCCTGGGATCGTGATCGGCGATGGGGGCGTTCGTGGTGGCGATGGGCATCGTCAGCATCGGCGTAGGAGTTGGCGATCGTCATCAGTTCGGTGACCATGGCTACCTTCTTTCGGATGATCTTATCGCGGAGCTCCTTGTGGCACAGGCCGTTGGAGAATGTGGAGATGGCTTCCGCATCGGCGATCTCTGGGATCGTGAGGCGCATGTTAGAGAATCTTCGAATGTAGCTCCGGAGGCTTTCGTTGTGCTCCTGGTGGACGTTTTGGAGATCGTAGCGCGTTCCTGGTTGAACGCAGGTAGCGGTGTATGTCTTGACGAAGACTTCCTTCAATTGCTCCTAGGTGTCGATGGTGTTCTCGGTGAGCTTGTGGAGCCAGCTGTTGGCTGAAGACGAGAGCATGACGGGGAGGTACTTGGCCATCACATCGTGTCCTCCTCTGGCTGCTTGAATGGCGATCTCGTACGTGGTGAGCCACTGCTCCGGGTTGGCCTTCCCATCATACTTGTCCACTGTGGTGACCTTGAAGCCCTGAGGCCATCGGACGGCTCGGAGCCGGGCGGTGAAGGGGTGTGGCCCTGTCGAGGCGTCGGGAGCCGGAGCTTGATCGCGGGCGCGATTGCCTTGGGACACATCCTGGTCGCGACGTGGCGGCGTTCACCTTCGGCGCTGTTGATTCTCACTAAGTGTTATATTCTTAGCATCAACAAGGTCATATAACGCAACACAAGGACTTAAAATCAACCAAAAACCTTTTATAAACTAACGATTTCCACTTGTCCTTGAGTTTTATTTGAATGTAGGTAATTGCAGGGTTTTTGAGCAAAATGACCAAGAGGACCCACCAGGAGGCAAGCACACTCACATGGGCTCACTTTGGGCCAAGGTGGGGTGGCGCCCGCCACCCCTAGCTGGCGGCCGCTCGGGGAGTGAGGCCCAAACTCCTCCCCTGCCATGTCACTGATCTAGGGGAGGCGTGCCACACTCATTTGCAGCCATTGATCACTTTGGTCGTTGCATCCAAGGGCTAATAAGAGATGTCATGTGGATCATGACCTAATTGCCCATGTGACGGTTATTTGGACATGCAACCGACATTGGAACCGCCTCCCTGGAGCTCCTGGATGCCGTTGATGCAATGACGGTGGATCCAACGGTCAGGGGCTGGTGGCCGCCACCTAGGGCTGGCGCCCGCCACCTCAGTCACCCCCCTGACCTAACCCTAGGTCCATAAGTACCCCCCTAGGTCCCTTAGGCTATAAATAGGACGCCCCGAGCTCATTTGTACTCAGACCTCACCTCATTAGTCCCACTCTCTTGTAAGCAAAGCTCTGGTGAAGTAACACTCTAGTTGAGAGACTTAGAGTGAGAGCGAGAGTGTAGAAGAGAAGAGCTGGAGTTGTAATAGAGGATCTTCCAGAGTCTCTGGTATAATTCCAAGTTTTTCTTCATTTATCTTAGTGTTCTTCTACTTTCAGCATTTACTTTAAGTTCTTTACTTATTGTTCTTGTTGAGTGCTTTTGATCATAGATAACTTAGTATTTAGTTTGTATCTAGTTTGGGTTCTTCGCTGAGTAATCAGTGCTCTAGTTTTGGATGCAAGATTAGAGTACTATATATTAGTGTAAGCACGGTGCTTAGACAAATTATACCTTAGTTTGTGGCTAGCCCCCCGGATAGTTGTGGTAGCAAACAAGTGGTGACAGCCCTGGGAGCCTTGAATTCCACCACGTAGTTGGGTTAGTTTTTGAATCATAAACCTCATTGTGCACGTCTGAGGTAAATAGTCCAGAGGGTGTGTACGGTTCAAAGAACTAGATAAAATCTTTATTGCTAAGTTAGTTGTGTTCGTAAGTGTGTAGGAAAACATAGTAGCTTGCTAGAAACCAACCCCCGCCGATTTAGTTTAGTACTAGTTAGTCTTTCTTTCTTTTTATTTTAGCAGTAGTAGAAACCAACCCCCATTCATACATTTCGATCAACCTTGCTACAATCACTAGTTGTTCATAGCAGTCCTAGTGTTAGTTCTGCCATAGTAGCTTCCCTGTGGAAATAAATACGATGCTCGGTTAATTCCGGGTGACGTACTACAATTGACTTATTCTGTGCGCTTGCGGAATTTAACAATAGTCATAAGAATAGTTAGTTATACTTCTTACATTAAGAAGTACCAACAAGCCTTTCTGGCGCCGTTGCCGGGAATAGATTCCATAGTCTACTCCTAGTAACGACGTTAGCAAGTGTCAACAAGCATTTCTGGCGCCGTTGTTGGGAAAGCAATTGGATAGAATTAATTCTTTGCGATTTCTATTGAATTAGCCCCCGTAGTTCTAGCTGGTATATATATATTGTTCGTTGTTTATGATCGTTCAAGTAGCCATGGCCAGATTCAATCTTCCGAGCAAGTATCAAGAAGATTCCGAGGCCATTCTTAGGAGAGCGAGAGCTAATCTCACTCCTCTGAGGAAGAACCTGGTGTTTCGCGAGTGGAGTTCGTCAAGACAAGAATCCCAGTCAAAAGTGACTGACGAACCAAGCTGCTCCACCGATCGAGCAACACCAACACCGACATCGTCATCAACATCGACGTCGAGCAAAACACTCCGTCAGTATTCCATGCCTACTCTTGCTCACATTCCAGTGTTACCTTCTACTAGTAATGTAGATTTTGAGCTTAAACCTCACCTAATACGTATGGCTCAAGCTATTGCATTTAATGGCAAACCTTCCGAGGATGCCAATGCTCATCTCCGGAACTTTCTGGAGATATGTAGTACAATTTCTGTGCAGGGAGTTTCGCAGGATGCCATTAGACTTCGTCTTTTTCCATTTTCATTACTGAAAAAAGTGAAGCATTGGACACCTGCTGACATGGGTGAGATGCGCGGATCAATTCCTCAACAAGTTTTGCCCGATAAGTTGAACTATTCTTTTCCGTAGCAAGATTTCTAACTTTGGACAGGGAGACGAAGAAACAATCACTCAAGCTTGGGAGAGACTACAAGAGTATGTTGAAGACTGTCCCCACCATAGTATGCAAGACTGGTACTTGATCCAGAGCTTCTACCATGGACTCCAGTAAGAATCTCGACAACACATTGATGCTGCCGCCGGAGGTGCATACCTCTCTCTCACTGCTGATCAAGACAATGGTGGCGAATCAAGGATGGACAGAAAAGCGTGCTAGAGGTATGTCTAAAATTAAGCAAGTTGATTTTGTTACCCTGCAAACTTTGTTAAAATTGCTAGAGCAAAGAATAAATGAGAAGAGAGATCGCGCTGCAATGGAGTACTACACCAAGCAAAGAGCCGCTGCGTGAAGTGAAGGTCAAGGAGAAATTAAGAAAGAGGATGTAAAATCCCTTCTTAATAATGGTGACTACGGAGAACCTCCAATTCCAATAATCCAACAATGGAATAATAAAGGTATGCCTCAAACCTCCGTATTTAATTCTCCTATTGGAAAATTAGTTTCTAATCAAGGTAGAATTAATGATAGCATAAATAATAAATTAATTGAACATGATAAAATGTTAGAAGGAATTTATGCTAAACTGAAAGATTTTTCTGAAGCATTTAAGAAACAAATTAATTTTTAATAAGAGATTAGAGCAAAAAGTAGATAACATTAAATCTCAAATTAAATACTACGAGGAATTAAAAGCTGTAACCACGAGAGGTGGTAAATCCACTCGTGATCCACCTCATCGTAATTTAGTTCCTAGTAGTAATTCTGCTGCAAAGAAAAATATTATTAATGTTGAAAAATACGAAGAAGTGGAGACGCCAGCTGAACCTTCATCCAAGGTATGAACTGCTCCTCATAAATTTTATGATACACATGTATTACCTTTTCCAGATCGAAACAAAAATCCGACGGAGGACGACCAATTCAAGAATTTTGTTGAGGTAATTCAAAAATTATATATACATGTGCCATTTATTGACACTATACAGGTCTCAACTTATGCAAAATATTTGAGAGACATGCTCAATAAGAAGAAAACAATTCCAAGTAGGGATGTGGTTAAATTGACCGAAGATTGCAGTGCGGTCATTTTAAACCAACTCCCAGAAAAGAAGAAGGACCTAGGAAACCCAACGATCGCGTGTTCAATTGGAGAGCAGCACTTCGAGCATGCACTCTGTGATCTGGGAGCAAGCGTCAGCGTCATGCCCAAGGTAATATATGATAAATTAAATCATCATACTTTGTCCCCTACTTCTATGTGTCTGCAGCTAGCCGATCCATCGCTCTGATATCCCGCGGGAATAGCAGAGAATATTCCGGTGAAAATCCGGAATCTCTTTGTTTCGGTGGATTTTGTGGTTCTAGATATTAATCCCGACCACCAGACGCCATTGATCTTGGGACGACCTTTTTTGAGCACTGCAAAAGCCACCATGGATGTAGGAGCTGGAGAAATTCAGCTCCACATCAGTGGAAAGGAGGAGAAATTCCAGTTCACACCGCGACCGGAAAAACTCCCGTCATCAATGTTCGTCGGTGCCGACACTCCGCCAAACAAAGCCAGTGAAGGAAATATTCAGCCACAACCACCGTGAAGGCGACACTAATTGGGAATCCAAAGCGGCTAACCAAGGTAAGTTAGGCTAAGGTAAGTCTTTATCCCCCATTTAAATTTTCATTTTTACTTAAGCAAGTTAATTTTCTGCAAAATAGATGCTTAGTAGGGAGATTAGGTGAAGCCTAAGGGGTTTAGGGCAGCCTTAGGGGTGGCGCCCGCCACCCCATGCTGGCGGCCGCCACCCTGTAGGCCTCTTTTTCACTTAGCCAATCAAGTAGACTATCATCCCTAGCTCATAGACTCAAATAACACTAGGGGAGACCCATGCCCTTTGCTCTTTTCAATGCACTCATTCACTCCCATGTCTCCTCCTCTCTCTTCAACTTCACTCCATCTTTTGGACTCTTCTCCACTAAAAAATTCTGGTGAGGAGTGATGAGGAGAACACAAGGTGAAAGGAGTGGCTTTGAGTGGGAATTACCCATAAAGGGGTGGCGCCCGCCACTTTTTTCTGGCGCCCGCCACCTCAATTTCCACATTACTGCATGAAGCTACACCCGAGTAAGTTTCCCACCATCCTTGGTATAAAGTATGACTAGGATGAAGAAGTGGTCTTTGAAATTTTCAGCCCACTTACTCTATTTAGGAGGTTACACTCGTTGCACTTTGCACCGACAATACCACTTTATTCCCCACTTAGAATTTCAGTGGACATTACGAGGGAAACCTCATGTGTTGGTTTCAGGCAGAAATGGGCAAGTAGGGTGGCGCCCACCACTTATTGGTGGTGCCCGCCAGGTGGGTGAAGTTTTTAGCCTTTCCCCTTCCATCCTCAGCCCATAAATACTACGCACACCCCATGCAAGCTCCTACACCTCACTCAAAACACAAAAAACACCAGCCACCTCGAGCACTAGCAAGGAGGTCATGGGCCCTCTCAAGAACTTTTTCAACGGCAAGAAGAAGAAGAATAAGGGTGAGGGAAGTTCGTCGAGGGCAAACGCTCACATTCGCTTTGCTGGGAGTGATGTGGAGAGTGCCGGGAGGGGTACCCCATCCACCAACGAAATGTGGGTGGATCGGAACTCTCCGCCCACACACCAGGCCAGACCAACCATCCACGTCCTGAATTCCGTCGATGATATCATCTGGCAGAGTGATCGGGAACAGCATGCCCGGAACATCCTCAGTGAGAGGGAGTTCATTCACACCCGCCACATCGATGATGACTTGCTAAGTTGCACTGGTATGGACAATGAGTTTCTCTATATTTTTCGAACCTTGGGATGGGAAGATGCATGGAAAGTTAATGAGGAGGGAATCTTTCCCCTCACAATGGAATTTCTGGCCACAATGCAAATATGTGCTAATCACATAAAATTTCGGCTTTTTAATGAAGAACATGCTTTAACATGGAAGCAGTTCAGCAAGAATTTAAACTTTGATGATTCATGCTTGCTGAGCTTGGAATCTGCCTGTACGGGATTCAATAGAAATGAATTTTGGAAAAGTATTGCTGGGAACAGAAACCCAGGCTTGCCCCGTACAAGTAATATCCACAACCCCACGCTCAGGTTTTTTTACAAATATATTAGTATCACACTCTTTCCAAGGCCTGACTTAAGACCAATTAAAAAGCCCAAAATGATGTTGCTTTATGCTCTAGTAAACCACATAAAAGTATCTCCCGCCAAAGCTATGGTGGACTACTGGTGTAAATTTGATCAACGCACTGGAAATATCGAAATGACATCATGGATAACTAGACTGGCTTTAAACATAGGTCTGTTGAACACCGTTGTATACTCTTACATTCCTGGTGACCGAGACCTTTGGACCATGGAACACTTCTCCCAAGGACACCTCTTGCATGAGAATCAGGAGACCTGTGAGATTCACATGATCTACCAAGATTATGTGAATAAAATTGCTCTTCCTAACATGTCACTTTGGTTGGTGAATGCACCAACGTTACTTTTGACCCTGGAAACCGAGGCAGAACAAAACCGCAGGTTGGCTCGAGAGAACATCATGCAGGTTCCCAGGAGGAGGACGCAAGCGCAGACCCGTGCGGCGGAAGAGGCAGCAAGAGCCGCAGCAGCGGCACAGGAGTTTAACCCTTTTCATGCAGAGCAGTATGGAGGAGCATCACTCTATGGTCATTTGACACCCCCTGGCTCGCACCAAGCAGGGGGGTCGAACTGGCAGCAACCGCAACATCCGCAGTGGGGATACGGCCATGAGGTGTCCCTTCACTCATCCCAGTTGGGGAGTTCATCCCACTCTTTGGGAGGTACACTGGCCGTGGTGATGAGTTCTTCCCTGGACGAATCTCACCACAGGCCGCTCGCCATTCGTCCTTTCATCAGGACGAGTGGATGCGCGATATGGGATATCTTCAGCACCAAATGAAAGGACTCACCACGGATACTGCCGAAATCCACCAAGACTTGAACGAAATGAACCAAGATTTCCAGGTATTCCGCCAGGAAACTGGTGGAGAACTGGGTAATATTTCTTCTCTCCTGCAGCAGAACCAGCAGAACTGGGACGAGATGTACCGTCGTCTGGGATGGATGTAACCCAACCACGCGAACAGCCAGCTTGGGGGAGGACCCCCGTCAAAGAGGTAAGTATCACAGCCGTCTTTATTACTGTCATTTTTTTAATTTCAGTAATTTAAATTTGAGTTTTATCTTAGTTAATTTGCAGCTTAATTAAGTAAAAAAATAAAATAAAAATAATAAATAAATAGCAATAAATGAAACGTTCTCATCGTAAGTATTTTTAATGAATAAAAATAATGTATGCCATGCATTAGAGTTATCATGGGAGAACCTATGCTAGAACTAAACTTGAGACATGAGCATTAGACTATGTAAAGGGGAAGTAAGTTTCTACTTTGACTGGAGCAAGTCACGTTTGTGGAGTAGTTATTTTGAAAAAAATGATGAATTTTAAAACTTGCTCTAAGTACTTCTGTGGCAAAGAAAGTCTTACCAAAGCCAAATAATTTTTACTCTTAGAGTAGGAGCTTCCACTTGCTACATGTTAGTGTTGAGCTAGTTAGACGTTTGTTGATAGACATGGTAGAGAAACTTATCATATTTTTAGACCAAGGAATTCACTTGCACCCACCTATATAGTGTTATTCTTACACTGAGAATACGCACACAACATGCCTTTATTTCCATTCATTGTTAGAAATACTACATGGCAAAATATCATGCTCCATAATGAAATCTCAGGGACATGGCTATACCAATTAAAAAAAAGAGCAAGTGCTTAAAAAAAAGAGCAAGTGCTCTGGAAAGAAAAAAATATTCAAAAGAGCAAGTGCTCTCATTCATAGCCATGATCCCACAAATGAGATAAAAAGGAGAAGTGCCATGAATGTATTAGCCACAATAAATACCACACACTTGGACATTCCTGGTCTGAACCTATGACTTGTTGCTCCTTTGCTCCATTTGTCTAACTTAGCAAAATTATGCTAGCATTGCATGCTCATTTTTATCCTACCCATTACACCCCACATAAAGTATTAGTGAGAGGATAATTCTTCCATTTCCACATACAAATATGAGTGATTGAGTGAGCCACAGAAGTTACTAAGCATGCTTTCTTTTGAACAAAACTTGCAAAAACTCCACATATCTTGATTAGCAAAATAGGCAAGGGAAAGACAAACCTTCTTTCTTGCTGGTCTTTTGTTCTAATCTTGAGTGCAGGGAACGCTACCAATTCCATGGTGATGAAAATAATATGGGCATACACAACAAAAACACAAAGTTTCCAAGATTCAAGTCCATGCTTGCTCGAGGACGAGCAAGAGGTAAGCTTGGGGGAGCTTGTTGATGCGCATGTTGGAGATTCTTCGAATGTAGCTCCAGAGGCTTTCGTTGTGCTCCTGGTGGACATTTTGGAGATCGTAGCGCGTTCCTGGTTGAACCTAGGTAGCGTTGTATGTCTTGACGAAGACTTTCTTCAATTGCTCCCAGGTGTCAATGGTGTTCTCGGTGAGCTTGTGGAGCCAGCTGTTGGCTGAAGACGAGAGCATGACGGGGAGGTACTTGGGCATCACATCGTGTCCTCCTCCGACTGCTTGAATGGCGATCTCGTATGTGGTGAGCCACGGCTCCGGGTTGGCCTTCCCATCGTACTTGTCCACTGTGGTGACCTTGAAGCCCTGAGGCCATCGGACAGCTCGGAGCCGGGCGGTGAAGGGGTGTGGCCCTGTCGAGGCGTCGGGAGCCGGAGCTTGATCGCGGGCGCGATTGCCTTGGAAGACTTCTTGGTCGCGACGTGTGTAACACCCTAAAATTTTCTCCAAAATAAAATAGGTGAAAATGATTTATTTATGAATTTGTGAGCATTTAACCTTGGGGTTAAATAATTTTTATAGAATTAAAATAAAGGTGGCAACATGTTTTTGCATTCATGCTGGTGCATCATATTTATTTGAGTGACTGGTTTTTGCCAAAACTTGGTTTGTATTCAAATTCCTTTTGAATTGGATTTGAAAATGCTTTGAAATAAAAAGAAAAGGGTTTTTCTCTTTCTCTCTCTCTTGCATCCGGCCCAAGCGGCCTGGCGGCCCAAGCCCGCCGGCGCCTCCGTCCCTTCCCTCCTTTCCCCGCGCTGGGCCTCCCTCCTCCTCTCTCTTTCTCCCGTGCGGCCCAGCAGGCCGGCCCGCGCAGCCGCTTGCAACCGCGCCTCCTCTCCCTCCCTTCCTTTCTTCTCATCGCCCATAAGGCCCATCGGCCGGCCCAGCTCGGCCGGGTGCACACGCCCGCAACCGCCGCCTCCCATCCCTTTCCTCACTAACATGGTGGCCCCTCCTGTCAGCGTCTCCTTCATCCCCTCCGCGCGCGCGTCGTCCGTGCGCAACCGCCGCAGCCGCACGCCCCCGAGTCCACCGCGAGCCGCTCCCACGTCCTCGCCTCCTCCTTCGTCGATATAACGCGTGCGTGCGCGCCCCGTTTCCCCTTTCCGCACTTGGCCTCTCCGCGCGTCAGTTCGAGCTGCTGAAGCATCGCGTCCTGAGATCCGCGCCGCCACCGTTCCCGAGTGCTTGCCACCGTCGTCCGACCGTGCCTGCCCTCGCCGACCCCGTTCAGCATCTCGCCGTGATCCGCATCATGGTAACTGTGCCGCCGAACCCCTCCTCCTTTCTTCCAAGGTTCCCGTTGCCCTAACCACCGGTGAACCATGCAGTGTGACCGTCGCCGTCGGCCCAACCTCCGGTCTTCGCTGCCCGCCGTCGTCAGCGCCCCCCCGCCGTCCCCTTCACCGCGGTGAGAACCCCCTTGCGCTCCGCTACCCCTCGGACCGCTTGGTTCATCTTGCGGTGCCCCCAGTGCCCTTGTCCGCGAGCTCCCATGTCCCTGCCATGGCGTGTGCGTGCCCGGCGTCGCGACGCGGCCACGACGTCGCGGCCCGTGCCTGCCCGCGGCGCGCCGTCGGCCTGCCCGTGTGCACACCCCCATGGTTTCATCCGTGCCGTCAGTGTCCGATCCGGCGGTCTGCGATGGCCGGTACCCCTTCGCCGGCCATTTTGCTTAAGAGCCCCCGTAGGATTAGGAAATCAACCCGCACTCCCTTTAGTGCTATTCCCTGAGTCTTGAGAAACTCCCTTTAAGCCCCCTTTGCTTCTACTAAGTTGAGGCGCAGTCCAGCCGGCTGTGAATTCGATTTAAAATTCAATTTAATTTCTGATTTAAATTCAAATACATTTCCAGTTATTTACAGTTTTGCCACTACACTAAAACGCTTATAAAATCCACGTTTTAGCTCCGTTTTGATCCGTTCAAATTGCGTTAGATTCATAATTTAGTTATCCACCTGTTGACGTCTCTTTTAGACTGTTTTGAACAGTTTAGCTTCAGGGTCCAAGTTAATCTTGTTTAGGTCTCTAGAAACACCGTTTCGGCCGTATCTTTCGCATAGTAACTCCGTTTTCGGTGAACCAAAATTTGTTGTGATCGTAGAAATGCGTACTTCAGTTTTATCAAAGATTTATTTCTGTTTATTACTGTTTGGTGTACTGTTCTAATGATAGCCTTGTTTGCTTTGTATATGTATGCGTCTGGAATGCGTGGTGATGTTTTGTGATCGAGTAGACGGTGAGTCGGTGTGGTACGACCAGGAACCTTCTTTCGACGACCAGCAAGAGGACCAGTCTTTCAACAACCAAGGCAAGTTAGCATGGGATCTCCTTGTTACCTATTTCACTTTACCATTAAATTACTTATTCATGCATGTGTCCAATTGAGCAACCTTAGAGATCCACTTAGCTTTGTTATCTGTGATGTTCTTGACTCCGTGGGATATATGCATATGGGTAGAATGCTAGTGCTAACTGACTTATAACTGATCCAGTCCAATGATGAATTTGTTCTCATGATCATATGTTGTTAAACGGTTAATAAAACTTGCTGTTAGCAAAAGCTGGGATTGACAGTGCTACCATGAGTGCTATATGGCTCTGGTTTTAGCTCAGTACACTGGACCTTTTCTAACTTGTTAGCGGTGACCCGAAAGGGCGCATAAGGGGCTTGCCACTTTGGGGGTAGGGCTGCTCCTGTTCCTATGTGTATAGCTGCGATGGCCTTGTGCCATAGGAAAGGGGGGTTACTACATCTGCCTGCCAAGGAAACCTAGCGGCCCTAACATGTTAGACGAACCAACGAAAGGCTTCATAGTGTGCCCCGCCAATCTACCTCGGAAGTGGATCAAGAGGTTGGCCGCCTCGGGCACAAGGGTAACACGGCTTGTGGGTAAAGATGCACAACCTCTGCAGAGTGTAAAACTGTTATAACAGCCGTGCTCACGGTCACGAGCGGCCCGGGAAACTAGCAGAACTTTGATACTTGAATAACTGTTTACTTTATGTTGATGGTACTCTATGATGTTATATTTTATCTTTGGTGGACAAATGGATCATGGGTTAAGGGTTAAGCACAATATTCGTTTACCTTAATGCTAAAACCTGCCAACCTAAAAGCTAACTGCAGTCAGATAGTGTCAGCCTTTTGAGCCTCATGAACCCGGTGTTAGCTTGCTAAGTACGTGGAGTACTTACGCTTGTTGTTTATCTTCTTTTTGGGCAAATCCCGGATGGGTAACAGATGAAGGTGCGGTTGGTGACTTCCCAGAGGACTTCTAGGCTAGCTGTTCCCCCAGTCAGCGTTCCCTGTGGAGTTGTTCTTTTTAGCAGTTCAGTTATCTTTTGTTTCGCTTGATGTAAGACATGTGATGGTACTATCGTTATGTAATAAACAATGTGATGATGCCACCCTTTTGTAATTTGTCCAACTTATGTGTGTGATTGTTTCCTGGGCGCACATGAGAATTTCGCCTCAATTTTATCCTTAAAGTTGGGGTGTGACAATGTGGTGGCGTTCGCCTTCGGCGCTGTTGATGCTCACTAAGTGTCATGTTCTTAGCATCAACAAGGTCATATAACGCAACACAAGGACTTAAAATCAACCAAAAACCTTTTATAAACTAACGATTTCCACTTGTCCTTAAGTTTTATTTGAATGTAGGTAATTGCAGGGTTTTTGAGCAAAATGACCAAGAGGACCCACCAGGAGGCAAGCACACTCACCTGGGCTCACTTTGGGCCAAGGTGGGGTGGCGCCCGCCACCCCTAGCTGGCGGCCGCCAGGGGAGTGAGGCCCAAACTCCTCCCCTGCCACGTCACTGATCCAGGGGAGGCGTGCCACACTCATTTGCAGCCATTGATCACTTAGGTCATTGCATCCAAGGGCTATGAAGACATGTCACGTGGATCATGACCTAATTGCCCATGTGACGGTTATTTGGACATGCAACCGACCTTGGAACCGCCTCCCTAGAGCTCCTGGATGCCTTTGAAGCAATGACGGTGGATCCAACGGTCAGGGGCCTGGCGGCCGCCACATAGGGCTGGCGCCCGCCACCTCACTCACCCCCCTGACCTAACCCTAGGTCCATAAGTTCCCCCTAGGTCCCTTAGGCTATAAATAGGACCCCCCGAGCTCATTTGTACTCATACCTCACCTCATTAGTCCCACTCTCTTGTAAGCGAAGATCTGGTGAAGTAACACTCTAGTTCAGAGACTTAGAGTGAGAGCGAGAGTGTAGAAGAGAAGAGCTGGAGTTGTAATAGAAGATCTTCTAGAGTCTCTGGTATAATTCCAAGTCTTTCTTCATTTATCTTAGTGATCTTCTACTTCCAGCATTTACTTTAAGTTCTTTACTTATTGTTCTTGTTGAGTGCTTTCAATCATAGATAACTTATGTGACACCCCAATTTTAAGAACAAAATTGGAGCTCAATATACGTAAGCCAGGTGTTGACGCTCACTAATGCTCATAATTAACCATCATCAATTGCATGAAATGACACTAAATGAATTATAAAGCGTAGTTGTAGGGTTTGAAACTAATAAGTTCCACGAGTTTTGGTGCTCTCACTTGTTTTATAGGACATCAATATTTCACCATATAAAAGTATGTCAAGTGATGAATTGGAGTGCACCATTGCGAAGAGCTTGTCGAGACGATCGAAACGGACATATCATTTGCTAGATTCGGAGTCCCAGATGAAAAGATATTAATTTCGCGACGAAATCTACAAAAGAAAGATCTAGAAGACACCACGAGGTGGGCCACTACATGGGCCCACTGGGCCAGACCGACCGGTCCCACATGGAGACCGACCGGTCGGCCACGGAGCCCGTTTCGCCTCCGCCTTCTGGAACATTCTTCCACCGCCTCCTAGGATGCATCTCTACCGTCCTCGAAGTCGGTTTGATCCAACGGTGGGCCATAAACGTGACGCGGATCGATGACATGGTGATTCCTTGCCCCCTACTCCACCTAGGGCTATATAAGCAACCCCAGACCCCCCTCTCCAGGCATCTCCATCTTCATTATTCATCTCCACATCAGAAACTAGGGTTTCAATTAGAAGTAGAGATCCCTCTTTTTATCGTCTAGTTCTAGTTCATCTTCTAGTTCTAGATCTAGTTCTAGTTCGTCATCTAGTTGTAATCTAGAGAGAGAGAAGGAGAGAGCTGAGGAGGAGCCGGAACTGTCGGATCTTCCTCGACATTGTATTGGTGCAGTATCTGGTTTGTCTTCAAGTAATCTCCAGGTTCTTCATTTACTACCTCTAAATATTCTATTTAATTTCAGTTCTTACTTTATTTTATTTACTGGATCTCTGCTCGTATTGAGTGATCTAATTATGATATCTGATTAGAGTAGTAAGCGTTAGTGTAGACTTGGTGTCTAGACTAGGGTTTACCTGAGTTTGCGCCCAATCCTCCGGAATAGTTGTGGTAGCCCCAGAGGTGACAGCTCTGTCAGGTCTTTGTAATCCACCACGTTAGGGTTGTTGTTCTCGTAGAGCTTTCGGCAGCCTTCCCCCAACTACCTTCTTCCCAGTCTTTCTCGAGAGTTGGAAAGGACCTGCTGCTCCAAAGTAAGTAAAGTATAGTGAGCCTTTAATTAGATAGACCTGCTTAGAAAACCCTAAAGATCTCTCTCTATCCACATTACCATTGTTTTCATGGACGTTCTTAATTCTTCTAGTACACTTCACGTTCCCTGTGGAAATCGATACCCTGGAATACTCTCGGGTGAAAGCTACATCGGCATCCGTGCGCTTGCGGATCTTTCTGTGTGTGTTTAAAATACCCAACAAGCTTTATGGCGCCGTTGCCGGGGAACGGTAGCTGTTCTAGAATCGAATCAAGTTCGTCCGTGTTTCTTTTCATTTACCACCTTTTTCTTTTATCACCACCTTTACCTCACCAGCACACTTCTTACCACATGGATTTCACTCCTATCTTAAAATTCTTTGCTCCAAAGGGTGACTAGTTGGAGCCTCCACCATCATCACACCCCATTCATATAGATGGTTATGAGCTTCGCCCTGCTCTTATAGCCATGGTTCGGGAAAAATCCTTCTCTGGATCAGAAGACGAAGATCCATACACCCAACTTAGGGAATTTGAGCAGTTGTGTTCTTGTCACACTATAGCAGGCATGACACAAGAGACCATTAAATGGAAACTATTCCCGTTCTCCCTTTTGGGAAGAGCGAGAAAATGGTATGATCATTCCATAAGGGGCATAAATGGAAATTGGGATGAACTTCGGGACAACTTTTGTCTTGCTTTCTTCCCTCTTTTTCGAATCTCTGATCTTAGAATCAAAATTCTTACATTCAAACAAAAAGAGAAGGAAACGCTAGGAGCAGCTTGGGCTAGGTTCAAACACCTTACCAATTCTGGCCCAAACCTTTCCTTGCCAGACCATGTGCTACACTTTCACTTTTATTGTGGTCTGAACAAGGAAGCTGCTCTACATCTCGATTTAGCTTTTGGAGGATCATTCTCACATAAACTTGTTAGTGAAGGAGGAGACATCCTAAATAAAATCCTTGAAAACACTCTTTACACTAGCACTTTTGATGAATTCCCAGAAGAAGAAGTCGAGCCTAACCCCGACCAACACGAGGAGGAACAACCAACCAAATTTGAAATTCCTTCGAATCCTTCTAATAATTTGGTTGTCATAGAACCTTCTCTAGAGAAAACACCCTACACTTTAGAAAATGAACCCCATCCTTCGGTGTTCTCTAAAATTGAGAAAGATGATATCAAGGGGCGTGGAAGCTACTTCATAAACACCTCTTTAAATCCATGCTCATATGAGACATCTCCTGATTCAATTGGTGTGTCTAACATTGCCAGACTCGAGATTTTCAACCCCCTCACACTTTCTGTATACAAAAACTTCAAAAGGGTGGTTGTCGATGCATATGTTTATCACAAATTTTGTAGATCTCATAGTGCTCTTAAGTTGGTGTTGGAGGGGAAACCACTTCACCAAATCTCATTCTGAAGGTTTCCCAAAGACAAGCTCAGTGTCCTAAAACAAGGACATTTTAGATCAGTGTTCACTCTCCTGCTACACTGCCTTTGTGTAATGAGCATAAGGATATAATTGTTAAAATATTCCTTCGGGTATTCTTGTCACTAACCTTTGCAGGTCTGTAGCGAAAAGTTCAAAGGAATGACAAACACAAGGTATGTCCAACTAATCATCATGCAACATTGAATTACATTCATCCAATCTTGATTTTTGCATATCTAAGCTTGGGGGATACACTTTGTAAGAACATCTCTTAACATGTTGTTATATTGGTCGTCCCTACCTTTAAGACATGCTCATGTGCTATACACTAATCATGCTCTTTCATCACCATTTAAGTAAATCTCTTTAATGCTTTAATACTAACTTCATTTGCTATAGTATATGCTCTGGTTTTGAAGTATTCTCATACACCATTTAAATTAGGCATGGTGCTTAGTTTAAACTGTTTTCATGAATTAATGTAAGACATGGTGTCTGGTTTGATTCTTGAGCTAAAAGGTGTCCTGGTTTTACCTCTAAAGGCATTTAAATTAAGTATGGTGCTTAGGTTAAAATGCCTTCCTAGATCAAATTAGACGTGGTGTCTAGGTTGATTTTTGAGCCAATAGTATACTATAGTGGATGCTGGATATTTTGTTGGACTAACCCCTCTAGGAAAACTTTCAATATCAATTTGGGAAAGTCCTGAGATGAACTCACACTGGAGATGAAGAGACACATGAACTTCAACAACTTGCACAAGGGAGACACAGCTCACTGATCATGGAGAAATGAGATCCATGGAACAAGACAAAAGATGAGTGCCACAAAACAATATCTACAATCAAAGCACTCACTCCATGGAAGTAGGTGAACAAGTCTGAGCTGGGTCACTAGAAGATAAAGACCATCGTGGGAGGAACAACACAACTTCACTGATAGGTTGACACACAGAGAAGGAAGGTTGATCCCTCTAAAGATGATCCTACTATACCTTCCTCCTCTCAAGCTCCCATCACTCAGGTTCACTATGAGATAAGCAAGAGAAGACAAGCTATTCATGAAGAACAACCAGCCAGACAAGAGAAGCTTCCACAAGGTGGTTCGCCACAATCACTCTTCAATGGTAAAGCAACATTTCAAGGTAAGTGACCAGCACTTTAAAAGCTTCTCTTTGATTCTGGTATGCACATACATAAAGAACCAAACATGTTTAAGTTTCACCTCACTTAATCCAACCTAAACAACTCAACATGTTCAGTTCTTTACTCTTTGTTCCTAGCTTTACTCTCTTGAATCTCACTATCTTAACTAAATGAGCTAAAATGTTTTGAATCTAACCTTTGGAAGATGATATATCACAATCATGAAAATATCAACACATTATGCGTAGATTATCCTTCCATGGGTTAAGTAATATGATCTGTTAAATATTTTAAGATGCTACTTCCATGCTCATCCTCTGATCCTATCACTCATGTTAATATTTAATAAAAAACATAAACAACAAGTTTATCTTGTTCAATGTGCCTAAGGTTAGAGAGGAATGAAATAAAACTTTTGGTTCTGTTGGTGTTTTTCCCACCAACAGAACCCATGCACTTGATCTCTACCTTGTCTTTATGAGCAGGACACACTCTTGAGCAAAACAAGGAAGAGTTTGTCAACTCCCATATTCTACAGAGTAAAGGTCCTAGATCTACAAGAACATGCACACTGAGCAAGATGCTGCCAGCTTCCATAATTAACGCTTCACTTCAAACTGCTGGACGAACGAAGAACATGAGTGACACCATATCAAGAGGCATAAACAAGAAGGAATGATGGAAGACGTCGTAGTCAGAATTAGAGGTCATGAAGTCCCCACAGACGTCTTGATCTTCGACATAAGAGAAGACGATGATGTTCACCTCATCCTAGGAAGATCATTCCTCTACGCTACAAGTGCAATCATCTACAAGAGGAAATCCATTTTCACTTTCCTAGAGAAAAGGCACGATGCAACTTCATCAACTACATACCCAATGAAGCACCCAAGAAGAACAGAAGTGAAAGACGCCGCTCTCAAAGCCAAAGAAGGCAAACTATCAAGAATAGAGAGGCCAATCATGAAGAAGAAGTTATCGACACTGTCCTAGAAAAAAAAAGAGAAACCTCAAGACAGTGAACCACACGAAGTGAAAACTCAGACCAAGAAGGTATGGAAGAAAATGTCAGCACCTCAGAGGTACTATCAATAATAACTTTCCAAACGTCTGACATACCTCGGGAGGTCTGAACCAAGGGAATGTTCGGTTCGTCGGACCTAAATATCCGAACCTTCGCCAAAAGGTAAAAACCGGTAGTTATCCTCATATTTACTTTTCTGCATATTTCTCATATTTAATTCTTAGTCATTTATTACATCATCATATTTAATCATTGCATCATCATATTTAATTCACAAACATTTTAATTTCTGCATTGCATTAGAAAAGAAAATAAAAATATTGCATTTGTTACACTACATCATAAACCATGAAGCCCCATGTGAATAATTCTATGGTGTGGAAAAACTCACAGGAATGTTTACCGTGGTGGCATAAAAAAATAATAATATAATGCATACATTCATCCTGTTGCATTTTTCTCTTGCATCATAAAGATATTAAAATACAAAAATATTGAGAAAGAGATCTTACTGAAACTCTGGGCAACCAAGGCTTAAGTGGCCAACCACTAACGCTTAATCTGTTCCACAAGTTCTGTTGTCTATTTGAGTTTTACAGGATCTGAAAGACCAAGAAAAGCTGACGAGCAAGTGAATGTTCCATCTACTGTCGGAGCACTATCCAACAACCATCAATATCCATCAAAGCTTCAATAGAGGAAGTACATTTCCACTGCGAGTTCGCTACATGGCAAGAATGAATGACTACGTCAACATTCAGCTTGGGGGAAAGCACCCCCGTGTATCCAGGTAAGTATCTTTATCCTCTTAAGTTTTCTTTTTATACATAAATCTAAAAATATATATATATATATAAAATGTGGGCACATGAAGGCTCACCATTAATTAAAAAGAAAAAAAATATGGGCACATGAAGGCTCAATGCTATTAAAGGAACCAGCTTGGGAGAGACGCACCCCCGTTATCTTCGTAATCCAGGTATGTCTTATTCACTATCTTAGTTATTTATAATAAGTGTGTGTTAGGTTAAATAAATACTGTGTTAAGTTTGTTTTAAGAAGTTAATAATAAAAGAAGAACTCTCTCTCTAATCTTTTACATGGAAATGATGAATAGTTGCTCTATCTAATTTCTTTCAAGTACCTAGCCTTCAAAGCATGAGTTCTCCTGATTAATAATGATGCTTAAAAATGAAATTAAACATATGGGAAGTAAATGCTTGATCCAGAGTCTAGGTAATTGACAGATATGATATGTGATGATCTGAGCTACTGTTATCTTGTTCTAAAACAACACTAGAGTTCCGGATTGTTTCTAATATTAATATGACTAATAATTGCATTGAGTTAAATTAAGCTTTGTTGACCCTATGAAAAGTTATCATGCTATTGAATTGAGATCACTTACACATTCCATCCATTTTTCACATAAATGCTCATGATTATTTGTTCCAATCCTCTGAAAAGTTTGTTGGAAGCATGTGGCTATTGAAAAAAAAGAAAAAAAAAGAGAGAAAAAAATCTGAGGAAATAAAAAGGGACAAGTGTCCGAAACCTCAAAAAGAAAGATCCCGAGGAAATAAAAAGGGACAAGTGTCCAGAACCTCGAAAGAAAAAAAAATGAATATCAGAAAAAATGGGCATGTGCCCGCCAGTAGAATTAGCCCGATAGTCATGTGTCTCTGATAAATAGAAAAGAGTGATATATTCAAAAGAGCATCCGCCTCTATTTTCCATACACATGCACTTCTCGATTCAATGGTATTGTTGACTTTCTCTTTGGATCCATTGTTTAATTTGACAACATGTGTTTTTAAGATTTTCTGAAAATTCATAAAACTCCGCGATAAAGGTGAAGTGAAAGAACTAGAGACATAGTGCTTGATTTGATCGTTCTATCTTTCAATTACTCAAGATTCAAGGTAAAGTACTAAGCCCCATGGTGAATAATATGATACTTTTTCCTATTCCATATGAGAACTTCTATTTGAATACATGTGTACTTGTTGGAAGTGAAGATATTGCAGCAACTCCTGATCCAATGTTGATATTGGCTTTGCTCGGGACTAGCAAAGGTTAAGCTTGGGGGAACTTGTTGATGCTCACTAATGCTCATAATTAACCATCAACTATTGCATGAAATGACACTAAATGAATTATAAAGCGTAGTTGTAGGGTTTGAAACTAATAAGTTCCACGAGTTTTGGTGCTCTCACTTGTTTTGTAGGACATCAATATTTCACCATATAAAAATATCTCAAGTGATGAATTGGAGTGCACCATTGCGAAGGGCTCGTCGAGATGATAGAAACGGATATATCATTTGCTATATTCGGAGTCCCGGATGAAAAGATATTAATTTCGCATCGAAATCTGCAAAAGAAGGATCTAGAAGACACCAGAAGACACCACGAGGCGGGCCACCACGTGGGCCCACTTGGCCAGACCGACCGGTCCCACATGGAGACCGACCGGTCGGCCACGGAGCCCGTTTCTCCTCCACCTTCTGGAACATTCTTCCACCGCCTCCTAGGATGCATCTCTACCGTCCCCGAAGTCGGTTTGATCCAACGGTGTGCGATAAACGTGACGCGGATCGATGACATGGGGATTCCTTGCCCTCTACTCCACCTCGGGCTATATAAGCAGCCCCAGAGCCCCCTCTCCAGGCATCTCCATCTTCATTATTCATCTCCACATCAGAAACTAGGGTTTCAATAAGAAGTAGAGATCCCTCTAGTTGATCGTCTAGTTCTAGTTCATCTTCTAGTTCTAGATCTAGTTCTAGTTCGTCATCTAGTTGTAATCTAGAGAGAGAGAAGGAGGGAGCTGAGGAGGAGCCGGATCTGTCGGATCTTCCTCGACATTGTATTGGTGCAGTATCCGGTTTGTCTTCAAGTAATCTCGAGGTTCTTCATTTACTACTTCTAAATATTCTATTTAATTTCAGTTCTTACTTTATTTTATTTACTGGATCTCCGCTTGTATTGAGTGCTCTAATTATGATATCTGATTAGAGTAGTAAGCATTAGTGTAGACTTGGTGTCTAGACTAGGGTTTACCTGAGTTTGCGCCCAATCCTCCGGAATAGTTGTGGTAGCCCTAGAGGTGACAGCTCTGTCAGGTCTTTGTAATCCACCATGTTAGGGTTGGTGTTCTCGTAGAGCTTTTGGCAGCCTTCCCCCAACTACCTTCTTCCTAGTCTTTCTCGAGAGTTGGAAAGGACCTGCTGCTCCAAAGTAAGTAAAGTATAGTGAGCCTTTAATTAGATAGACCTGCTTAGAAAACCCTAAAGATCTCTCTCTATCCACATTACCATTCTTTTCTGGAACTTTCTTAATTCTTCTAGTACACTTCACGTTCCCCGTGGAAATTGATACCCTGGAATACTCTCGAGTGAAAGCTACATCGGTATCCGTGCGCTTGCGGATCTTTCTGTGTGCGTTTAAAATACCCAACACCAGGATCAATTTTTCATACATATATTCACATCATAGTAAATATCAAAACAATGCTTTATTAATATATCGAACATTATTACAAAAATGACCCTCGGGTCTGAAAGTAAAGTACAGACTCTCAGTCTAAATCTAATGTAGACTCACGGAAACTTGACGCCATCTCCACAGGAAGGTCGACCGGGGGCTGCGCCATCCTAGTACCAGTCGTCGAGGTCGAAGTCACCATCTTCTGGGTACTCCTGCTCCTTGTCGTAGACACCAATGTCTGGGTGGGGTAGCAAGGGGTTCAAAGAGAAAGGGTGAGTACATCGAAATGTACTCCGCAAGTGTAGGAAATATATGCTTATGAGGCTATTAACATAGGTAGGCTGACTTTGTTTGACTCAAGCGCCTAAAGCAACACATCCTATTATATCGTATTTCCTATGCACCTATTTACTAGGTTATAACCACAGTCTCCAACGGTAACAGTAACCACACTCGGAGTCGCACCGAGCAAACCACACTCGGAGTCACACCGAGCAACCAACACTTGGAGTCCACCAAGCGAACCCACTCCTGAAGTCCATCAGGCAAACCACACTTGGAGTCCATCAGATGACTGGAACTAGGTCGTTACAAGGAGTCCTATGCGTATTAGTTCCATACGTTACGACATAGAAAGCTACCTTCCGTAATAACACCAGGTCTGCGCCCGAGCCTGAGAATCGCTCCCATACCAAGCAGTAACCCGCGTAGAAGAAGCCTCTGTACCCATGTCATATGAGACTAATAACCACATAAGGCTTCTCTAACGAACTAGAACAAAACCACCAGCTAATCTCGAAGAAGTCCTAGCCGCTCATGACCGTGAGCACGGCTGATATATCAGTTTTACACTCTATAGAGGTTGCACATCGTTACTCTTGATTCATGCGTTCCCCATCACGCTAAACACTGCCAAGGTGCATAGCGGGGTCGCACTACAAGGCCTTTACAAAGTCTCCTCCAAGTCCGTTCTACACGTTCACTAAGGTTTCACCGCTAACAGTGGATATACACACCACTGCAGAAGCCCCCTCTTGTGCCACAAATCCGACCCCGAGTAAACCCTCAACTTGGAGGAAACTAATTACTTAGCAAGTCCCAGAGCCATATAGGCCTCATGGTTTGCGCTGTTTTGCCAGGTTACATGCTCCAACAACCGGGTCCTAAGGATCCAGGCAGGATAAATCTAGCACAAGCCCAGAACCAAAACCAAAACCAGCTGCCGAGTCCACGGCACAAAACCACCAATACGGTCCATCCTGCCGGATTTACCTACTCACCATACTACTCTTTACCAGTCCATGTTCCATAGATCATTAATCAGAATTAATTATTAAACCACCATCCCATCCCAAGACAGCAGGGCTAAGAATGACTTCTACCCAAAACATCCCAAACCAGGTATCAAGGAAAATATAATCAAGTGCTAGTAAACCATATCATGGGATTCAATTTAAGACTGCATGCAACTACTGGATCTAACTACTCTAACTCAAAATAAAATAAATATGGGAGCAATATGTGCAAGGATACTTGCCTTAGGGCTGGGTCGAAACTGCAGGATCACAAGAAAAATCTGGAGCGTCCTCGAACTCCGTACTCTCTAGCCCAAACAACATACATGGCACAATACAACAAAATAAATAACAGTACACCAAACAGTAATAAAACAGTAAACTAAGAGATCTACTGCCTAGAGCTTGGAGAGACGAATCTAACGCAAGTTGAACGGGTCGAATCGGAGTTAAAACGTGAAAGTTATGAGCATTTGCATTTGGGTGGCAAAACTGTAAATAAGTTGAACTCATTTTCGTATTTAAAATAAATTAAATCTCAAAAGAATAGGCAACAGGACCGGGCGTCATTTTTGTGAAACAACAGGGACCAAAGGGGAAAAATACCGAGACTCAGCGCATAGTGCGCTGGGACCGCAGGTTGGTTAAGCGAAAGGCAGGGGGCCTTTTTGAAAAACGGTGCAGATCACCAGCGCTGGTGCCACGTGGCGGCGTGCAACTGGTTGCGGCTCATCACTGTGATGTGGACCGCGAAGGGCGGTGGCGGTGGACCAAGCTTAGGGCGTCGTGCGGTGTGGTGATGAACCGGAGGACTGCGCCTCGTTTATCAAAAGGGACAGGGGCTAAGAGGTAAGATCCGACAGACTCAATGAATAAGAAAAAGGACGGCGGGTTTATTGGTGAAAACATGGTGGGCCTACCTGCAAAAGGGGCACGACCGGTCGGCGTAGCTACTGACTCTGTGCCACGCGGCCTCACCGGATTGGGTGCGGAATGCTAATGTGGCATGGGTTTGACCACGTTGACTCACGGTCAATGGAAGATCCGGACCGTCCAGGGAAGATCAGACAGCACTGGGGGGCTTCCTCCTTTGTGGCTTGTGCGTGCCACGGGAGAGGATCAGAGCACCGCACGGCGGTGGTCTCGCCGGTGACCAGCGGAGGTGGCGCTCCAGTGGTCTACGGCTGGTGGGGAGCGGCGGAGGAGGGAGAGGGGTTTCGGGCGAGCTCTATGGTGGGCGCCTTGACGCCGGGGAGGCAACAGGGAGGGGGAAACGGGGCGGCGGCGCGAGGTTCGCGCACGGCGGCGCCATGAGCCATGCCAGAGTTCGCTCGGAAGGGTCTACGGACCACGGGGAAACGAACCAAGAGCACCTAGAGAGAGAGGGGAGAAAACACGGGCTCACTAGATGGCTTTCACCGGGCAAAGGGGCTCGGTCCGGAGGAGTCGATGACGGAGGCGGCGTCCGCGGCTCGGAACTCCCGTCGTGGACGACGAAGCTGGGTTGTGGCCCACGACCGAGACGAGACGGAGTAGATGCGGTTTCAGCTCGTGACACGCCGCAACCAGATGAGGAGGATGGGGAGCCACGAGACTGTGTGGAGCTCGGCGCGGCGCTCTGCAGGTGAGGTCAAGCCTTCGCCGGGCTGTGGTGGCGAGGAGGCCCGGAAGACTCCGGAGGGGAAAAAGAAGGGAGCTCGGGTGCGGGCTCTTTGTAGGTGAGGAGGGAAAGGGTTGGCGGCGCGATCCTATCGCTGTGGGATCGCCCCGAGAAGGAGGCGAGGGGGTTGAAGAGGGGCGCGGGCGCCTGACGGAGCGTAAAGCTCGAAGGCGAGAGCGGCGGGAGGGATGAGATGGTCGTCCTGCTAGGCCTGGCCCAAGCGGCGGTGAGAGGGGAGCCGGGTCCCAGCGGCCAGTCAGAGAGAGAGGTGGGTGAGGGAGGCGGGGTTGCAGCGGGCCGCCGGTGCTGGCTGGTGGGCCGGACTTGGCCCAGGCCGGGGAAGAGGGGAGGGGAGAGGAGCGCTGGGCCCCAGGCGAAGTCGCGGGGTGGGACGGACGGAGGGGGGGAGGTGGGCCGGCTGATGAGATGAGGGAGGATTGAGGCCCTTTGCCTTTTTTTCTTTCTTTTTGATTTCTTTGCAAACTCTTTTGTAAATTCATTTGAAAACAAGTTTCAAAACTGTTTGAAACCAAATAAAGTTTGCAAAGTTTTAAAAATATTTTCCCTATATTTTTAAAATAAAAACTTGAGTTTGATTTCGAAAACTTTTTATAAATCTTTTCATTGCTTTTCTAAATAGAATAAATCCGGTACGCCATATACGGGTTTATAAATTCTTTTTCACCCAATAAAAATTATGCAACGACATGAATGCAACAAACATCTGGTTAGGATTTTCCTCCATCTAGGATTTTGGCCATTTTCTTATTAGATTCTAATTTATTTTAATTAATTAACACCCGGGGTGTTACAACTTAGTATTTAGTTTGTATCTAGTTTGCGTTCTTTGCTGAGTAATCAGTGCTCTAGTTTTGGACGCAAGATTAGAGTAGTATATATTAGTGTAAGCACGGTGCTTAGAATAATTATACCTTAGTTTGTGGCTAGCCCCCCGATAGCTGTGGTAGCAAACAGGTGGTGACAGCCCTGGGAGCCGTGAATTCCACCACGTAGTTGGGTTAGTTTTTGAAACATAAACCTCGTTGTGCACGTCTGAGGTAAATAGTCCTGAGGGTGTGTGCGGTTCAAAGAACTAGATAAAATCTTTATTGCTAAGTTACTTGTGTTTGTCAGTTTGTAGCAAAACATTAATCTGTTCATCGACCAGACCCCGCCGATTTAGTTTAGTAGTAGTTAGTCTTTCTTTCTTTTTATTTTAGTAGTAGTAGAAATCAAGCCCCATTCATACATTTCGATCAACCTTGCTAGAATCACTAGTTGTTCATAGTAGTCCTAGTTTTAGTTCTGCCATAGTAGATTCCCTGTGGAAATAAATACGATACTCGGTTACTCTCGGGTGAAGTACTACAATTGACTTATTCTATGCGCTTGCGGAATTTACCAATAGTCATAAGAATACTTAGTTATACTTCTTATATTAAGAAGTACCAACAAGCCGTTCTGGCGCCGTTGCCGGGAATAGATTCCATAGTCTACTCCTAGTAACGACGTTAGCAAGTGTCAATAGGCGCGAGGGATGCGGGCTTGGCGGCGTTCCGTTGTACGTTGATCCGGAGGGTGAGAGATAACGCTTTTTCTCGTTGCACTGCACGGCAGCGGCCTTGACATGGGCGACAACCTTCTGTAGCTCCGGGGTTACCGGAAGCTTGGAGAGCTCGTTGAAGACGACGGCGAGGTTGACGCTTGGGGTCGGGTAAACGGATTGATCATCGACCCTGTCGAATTCGTAGTTGAGGTCGCGGCCTCCAACATTATTGCGATCCCTGCGTCGCTCGTTGTCGCGATGCTCTCGGTCACGGCGCTCTTGGTCGTGTCGCTCATCGTCACGTCGGTGCAGGCGGTCGATGTTGCATTGCTCCCGGTTGGTGTGTTCGCCTTCCGTTTCATTTGGAGGTGGAGGACTATCGGCGGAGACGTTGAAGATGATGCCACCGCGGTATGGTGGGAAGTCGGCCCCGGAGTCGGTGGAGATAACGGTCGTAGACCGCGTGGAGATGGAGCCATTTGTCGTGGTAGATCCGGATGCCGAAGTCACCGAGACAGTGTCACCGTAGATCTCTTTGAGAGTCACCATGCCAACGAGTGGTGTTAGAGTCGCCCGGTCGTGTACATTAGTCGGCGCCATCTGGTCGGAACCAAAAGTGTGGAGCTTTTCAGAGAGTTGTCGCAGCGCCTGATGCTCATATGTAGGAGCCGCACTGCGGAGCCCGAGGGGCATGGACGTTGGAGACGAACTGCGGCGACGAGTCGGATGCAGATCCGATCTGGGGCAGTGGGTGGGACGAGCGCTGGAAACTCCCGATGGTGTACGTGAAAATTGCTCAAGGCGAGATTGGTCAGAAAGCTGTATACGAGCTACCTCGATGGCGTCAATGCACTCTATGATTCCTTGGTTGGCTCGGTCGATGTCTTCGATTAGGTCGTCGCAAGGGATGATTCTCGGCGGGCGGCCTGTCGCCTTGGTGATGCGGCGAGCGGATGGCAGAGCATTCGGCGCAGGAAGCTGCGCAGATTCCATGATTTCTAGAGCAGGAACGTGGTCGCCCACGGTCCAGACCATAGATCCGATCTGAAAAGTGGCGCCAACCTCCGGAAGGACCATGGAGCGAGGGAAAGTGGTCGCTTGGCAGATCATGATGTCGTAGCACACACCCCCTACCTGGCGCACCGACTGTCGATGAAATATTTTCGATAGTCTACCGAGGGGTATGCTAAGGTAGTAGATTGAGCGGCGGAGGCGTGCGAGACGTCTGCAAAGCGTAAACACAGGGACATGAGACTGCGATTTAGACAGGTTCGGGTCGGCAAGTCGCCGTAATACCCTACGTCCTTTGTTCTAATGGCTGGTTTGTATTTCTGATTGGGTGATCCGATGGGATCTGGGATGATGTGAGATGTTTCGAGAGGGGGTCGCTGCTTGCCTTATATAGCCGGGGAGCAGGGTTATAACTTGCCGAATCCTAACAGATTACAATCGGTTCCTTTTGGCAAGGAATCCGGGTCTATCTATCTGGATCTTCCTTGTCCAGCAAGTCATCAAGAGAGTCCTTGGCGGCTGCGACAGCCTGGTCGCGGGCCGCAAGGCCTTCTGGTTGGGCCGTATCTGCAGAGAAGCCCAAGTCGTGCCATGGGGGTATACGGGAATAATATCCCCACAGGGTCCATCCTCGGTGATCACACTAGAAATACTTACTGACATCTCTTAGCGTCATCACTAGGGTAGGCCATCATCCTCAGGCACGGTGCCAGGAATGCCTGTTGACATTCCTAAACGACATACACCGAGTATGTTGGTTCCTAGCGATGCTACTAAGGGACATTAGTGTCAGTCTCAGACACAACCACTTAGCTACACATCCAGTATCAGCGCCGAAGTGCAATGGCACCAAAACATGTGGCTTTAGTGACGGCCTGAGAGGCTGGCCTGGTAAACCTATTCGTTTACAGACAGGGTCCGCAAGCGCACGAGGTTACCGTTGTAGCATTTCACCGGGAGTATTCCAGGTATCGTTATTTATATTTTAGCACTGGGAAGGCTAGGTGCGAAAGGATTCGAGATATATCCATGTCAAGAACATAATAAGTGCATAGTTGACAAATTAACCATAACAGGAGGATAAACGGTGATTTGGATAGTGGGATCAACACACACATTGCCTAAGATGTATGGAGCTTCTACAGAGATAGAATAAAGAATAAAAGAATAAAGAATATCCTACGAAGCATGGATCTCAACAAGGTCATGTTAATGAATTAAGTATACATGTTATGATGAAGTTAACATTAGTGCTAAGTACTGAATGAATTAGGAGACCTGGGAACACGGGTCTACCAGTAGGAAACAGTGGGCAATTTAGACTCCTACCCCAAAGCCAAACGTGGGGGATTACAAGGTACTAAGCTAGGCATTCACTCATCTCCATATACTCGAGAACCACACTCGTGCAGATGAAGAACACTTACACCTCCCCGATAAAGATGTAAGCGCACCCAAAGGCACAGCAAAACACCACCCAACACATATCACTAAGCTATCAAGATCTAAACATGTTAAATGAAGAACAATATTCATGCTCATGATGAACAAGGGTCTAAAACTATGAACTAGGTCTAGAACGATGAACGATGAACAAGAACAAGAATCTAATTCAAGAACACAACAATGTTGATCATAAGAGAACAACAACAAGTATGAAAAGAGGATCTTAGTATTGATACCAAATAGATCTTTACAACTCCTCTCTTGCAAGTAGTACTTGCTCCAACTACTAGAAGATGTAAACTAAGGTAGAGAGCTCCAAATACAAAGTCGAATGAATGACAAATGTGTTGATGTGTGATGACTTGAAGAGGGAGCTCTACCTCTTTATCTACTATACCTAAATAGGAGACCCCCACTACCATAATTCTCTGCAATTTCGTGCAGCCACGTCATCCAAGGCTGCTAGCGTCATTCCCTACCGAATCGGTTATCCTGAACTCCCATCAAATATCACCGAGTAGATTAAGGCCCCGTTTGGCAGAGCTCCCAGAGCTGATTCTCTGCTGAATCTAGCAGGAGCTCTGCCAAACGGTTTTTCAGACAGAAGTGATTCTCTGCTGATTCTGTGAAGTGATTCTCTAAAATGAACTAAGGGGCTGGGAGCTGAAAAAAGTAGCTTCCCCTGATTCTGTGAAGTGATTCTCCATGCTGATTTTAAGAGTTTATGCTAAAGAATCAAAGAGAATCACTTTCAGCCATAGAATCACTTCTCTCAGAGAATCAGCTTCTATAGAGAATCAGAATCAGATGGAGCTCTACCAAACTGGCCCTAAGAGACACCACCAACTGACTCCCACCAAATATCACAGAGTGGGCAGTGGAGTAGATGAAAAGACACCAACAAACAGGCTCCCACTCCGAGCAATTGATGCATCCTGTATGGGAAACTGGTAGGAAAACGAATGGTCGACTAATGATAGTATTTATATTTGCTTCCTCCAGCCATTCCCGCGGGCAATTTGGATGGCCTGAGTCATCTCCCGTAGCCATACCCATCCGTCTGCACTAGTGACACATGAAGGCGGTGACAATGCTGCACCAGGCCACAATGAACAGATGGGGATGCGGCGTAGAAGTTTGTGGCCATGGCTCAGTGGCTCACGCGCGGGGCAGGATGCAACCATGCGATGGTCAGGATGGGAGCCAAGAATCGGTGATGCAGCGCCGGCGTGCACACCTCCAATCGCATGGATGCACGCCTCCGATCAAAAGACACCAACAAACAGGCTCCCACTCCGATCGCCGGCGTGCGTGGGATTTGTCGCATCGTGGTTGACCTGTGCACGGGTGAGCACCCTCGATCTGAAATTGGTGATTGTATTTGTGCATGGTGTGGCTGGAGCTTGGAGGTGATGGCGCCAGAATGCGATGGCGGCTGGGCAATGGGGTGTGGTCGTACTGGTGGTGCTTGGCCTCAGCATGGGTACGGCGCGGACGCTAGGGGCTAGGCTCCTACGGCGTCCGGTGAAGTTGCTGGTGCCGAGATTATGCACAGAGGCTCTCTGCGAGAGGCTGATCCAATTGTGTATTATGAGAATAAGAGATTATGACATGCAGTCAAGTGTCGGTTCCATCTGTATCAGCAGGCCTGAGGCCTGACGACGTGCAGGAGCAGCAGGTTTTTGTGCCTCATCAGTTCATGCACTTCTCAAACATCCTTGCAGTTGCGGCGTGAGTTCTTTCCCTTTGGTTATGTTGTAGCTATATCCATCTGAAGCAATGTAAAGCCAAATTGACAATGTTTTCTTCGTTTGCTTTAATTATACAAATCAGCCATGGAACTAAATAATCAATCATATTAATTAGCCGAACCGGCTTATACCTCAAAAGAACAGGGCATGTGCAGTTTTATGTTAGATAAAATCGTTTCTCTAAAGCAAGCATTATGATATCAGAATATTTTGGTAGATTTAGCTTTGCAAAGCAACAATCTGGGCACAATACCTTGACAGTCACAGTTCATAAGCGCATATGTTAAGGTGGACAATGTACATATACCCCATGCCCCGTCCTCCTAATAATATCAAATAATTTTATTTCGTTTTTTTGATTCATAGTGTTGTGCGTGGCGCAACACATAACACCTTTGTTTAACATCCTTTAATGAAATAGGTCAAGTTGATAATATATGTATGCAAGTATGCTTTGTTTTGTCCTTAGTTTGACTTATAAAGTTATCGGTAAACACCACCAACAGTTATAGGGTGAGAGAAGGCACAACATTTACTGCCTTGGAGAGAATACACAAATACCATAGATGAGAGACTTGAAAGGATCGTATGAAGGAATCTCTGAGTTTTATTTTGAAAATCTCACAAAACTTCAGAATGAAGGTAGATCGAAGAACTTGACACATAGTGTTTAACTTGATCGTTCTGTTTTCAAACTGCTCAACACCCATGTGAAAGCTACCAGCACCACAATTGAAGGTAAGAGGTAAGTTTGAAAGTTGAAACGATTGATTCTAATTCGGAGAAAAATTTTTGTTTGAACACTTGTGTACTTTTGAGGCGTGAAAGCATAGTAGCAACTCCTGATCCATCATAATATATCATATAATATTTGCTAAGAGACTGGCAAAGGTTATGCTTAGGGGAACTTGTTGACGGTAGATAACTCCTATTTTAAACTGTGAACTAACCTCATAAATGACCCGCAATGAACCAAAGAGTGAGGCTATATGGTTTGGTTCTAACGAATTCCACGAGTTGTGTAGTTCTCACTTGTTTTGCAGGATATTCAATATTTCATCATAACAAAGTATCTCAAGTGAAGAATCAGAGCACACCATTGTGACGAGCTCGTCGAGACGATCGCAACAGACATACCACTTGCCATATTTGGAGTCCCGGAGCGAGAGTCCTCGTTGAATACGACTTGGATGACTCTGGAGCCCTCTAGAAGCATTATCCATAAAAAGATCAGGGGTGTAACATACAAGATTCCATCAGCTACAGAATATCAGAATTATCCAGGGACCAGACAGGAAGAAGACGACAACAAATCCAACCACGCCACGACTCATTGCGCAAACCAACCGAACAAGGACTCTTGGCAAAGAAGGAAGGTACCAGAAGACTCCCGATTATATGTCTCGCATAGCTAGGGTATCTCTATGTTTATGCTTTTGTTCTTATTGCACTCATTCTATCGATCGCGGGGTGAGTGGTCAACATTGTGTAAGCGTGGTGCTTATATGTTGTTTACCTGTGAATGCACCCTATATTCCGGGCCAACAAGTGGTAGTTTGCGAGGGTGACTCTTATAGCCTCGTTGCATCCTTCGTAGTCCACTACCCGAATATAGGACTAGCAAGACCTGGTCACCCGAAGGGGATAGACTCTGGATCTGATCCTCCATGCGTGATGTCTCCTGCGTATAAATATAAGTTATTCTAACCATGATTGCTGAACATAATTGCACTAATTGACGTAGTCTATGACCTATAGTTAGAACCATATTAGGATGTTAATATGACCCCTTCTAGTTCTAGTTACGATCTAACCCTAGATGGGAATGCTCTGTTGGAACTCTTTATGGTTTACTCTATTCTATTTCATTTATCTTATTTTTCATTTATGATTGATTCCTATGTTGAGTAGATCTAGTGGAACTCTTATCATAATCATACATGTGTGTGTCATAGTTGTAGATGTTTACTCCTAATTCATGATGTGAACGACTCTATTATAAATAACGATACCTTGGAAACTCTCCTTGGTGAAATGCTATAGCGGAGTATAATATCTGTGCGCTTGCGGATAATCTCATTTCATAATTTATAAGGGTAAGATCATAAATACAATCCACGTCTCTAGTGTCGCTGCTAGTGGTGACAGCCTAGAGTTAAAGGTAATGTTGTTAGATTTGTCTACCTACATTTCTGGTGCCGTTATTTGAAGTGATGCTAAGAGATGTCAACAACCTCCTCCAAAGTGAACTTGCCCAGTGGATCTTTGTTTTCACGCTTTCCATCAAAAGCCAAGCTTCTCCGTCGTGCATTTGTCCGTGGAAGGTAACGATGATGTCCAATGTAACATAGCTTATTCCTTATAGCCCGAGACAATCGATCCTTGTCACAATGAATGCATGCATAATACCCTTTTGTTGTTCGCCCTGATAACGTGCTCAACGCTGGAAAATCATGTATACACCACAACACGGCAACACGAAGGTCAAACTTCCGACCAGTACATGCATCCAAGGTTCTGATACCCTTCCATAGTTCAAGCAGTTCTTCAATAAGGGGCTCAAGGAACAAATCAAAATCCTTTCCTAGGGATTTCGGACCTGGGATGAGTAAAGACATAATGCAGTTTGCTGGATTCAAACAATCCCATGGTGCGAGATTGAGTCAGAAGCACTGGTCACATACTATACTGGGTACTCATGTGGCCAAATGGATTGAATCCATTAGTAGCTAAGGAAAGCCTTAGGTTCCTCGGATTAGCTGCAAATGTTGGTTCCCTGCTGTCAAACTCCTTCCATGCTTCCCCATCAGCCGGATGGCTCATTACATTGTCCACTGGTCTCCTCATTTTCTTGTGTCATTGTGTTTCCTCAGAAGTTTTCTTTGAAGCAAAAATTCTTTTCAACTTTGGGAAAAGAGGAAAATGCCTCAATACCTTGTGTTGAACCCGCTTGGTCCCTGTTTCATCTTGCCATCTAGACATCTTGCATACTGGGTACACATTGTATTTTTCATATTTCTTCCGAAATAACACACAATTGTTCTTGCACACATGAATGTTATTGAATGCAAGCCCCAGTTCTCCAAGATATTTCGTGGCCTCGTCATATGATTTTGGCAACTCACTCTGAGGGAATCCAGATGACAACAACTTCATTATTGTTGAAAATGTTGTATTGCCGATTCGATAATGAGACTTGATATACAACATCCTCACGAATAACCGTAGCGGGCACATTAAGATGCCCGCTGCGGTAATGACAAAGATTTGTAATTAATAAATCTATTACAAAATTTGTTATTAATAATATTAGCTTATTAATAAGTCAGGAACAAATTGAGATTTGTTATTAATAATATTAACTTATTAACAATAATCGATTACAAAACTTGTCTCGAATACTATTACATAACTTTCCACTACTTTATTACATAGACGTGTGTCATATATATGTATATACATCTTATTTTGTGCTAGCGCTTTCACGGACCGCTTCTCACCATAGGGACGGGCCCAGGGCTTCATACCGCTCTTGTTGCAACGGTCCTCAACGGCCTTGATCTTCTTTGCAAAATCGGTAAAAAGCTGGAGCTCTGCATAGTTATTGTATTGTTCTGGGCTTTGGACCCCATCAGCTTCAACAATCCGTTGCTTTCCTGATATGACAACATGCCTCTTTGGGTCCTCCGGATAGATATAGTAGGCCACTTGCGTGACATTGGTTGCAAGTACCCATTGGTCATCTTTGTACCCGATATTTCTGAGGTTCACGGTGGTTAGCCCGAAACTATCGATAGCAACCGCTTTGGGGTTGACCCAGTGGCACCGAAAGACGGTTACGCATACGTCCTTGTCGTAGTCAAGTTCCCATATTTCTTCGATCTGCCCATAGTATTGGGTCCTCGTGTTTGTGGCCTCGTCGGCACCCTCATATCGAACACCGTAGTTTTGTGCTGTGCTCTTCTTGTCCTTGTCTTTCGTATGGAACTTGTACCCCTTAACATCGCACCCTTGCCACGTCATGACTTGGCTTGATGGGCCTAGCACAAGCTTCTGCACGGTCTTTGTATCATCATCATTAGGGCATCTTTCTAGGGGTAAGTGTTGCTCTTTGAGCCAGTCTTTGAAACTGTTCCTGTGCTCGTTCTGGACCCATACCTCTATGCGTTGTCCGTCATTAGTGACGCGGATCTCTGCTATGTGCCTCTCGACATATTTCTCCATGCTCACCAACTGAAGAAGGATGCTATATAATGAGCTTGTTCAACCTCCTTGTATGGTATATACGTGTGTACTTTTCGGCCCGTGCACACCATGCCCGTGGTTCTGCCCTCGTGCTGATGGACAGGCAACCCAATCGCCCTCCCGTCTTTTATGTACCTCATACACCAGTTTACTGCCTCCTCGGTTGTGTACACCTCGATCATAGAGCCCTCTGGGTGAGCACGATTATGAACATATCTGTTGAGGGTGGACATGAACCCCTCGTACGTCCACATCTCGTGCAGGTACACGGGGCCTAGTTGCTCGATCTGATCCACCATGTGCATCATCAGGTGTACCATAATATCAAAGTATGACGGAGGAAAGCAAATCTCGAACTCGCAAAGGGTCTCCGCGATGAAGTCCTTCAGGGCAGGGAGGTCAGCCTTACAGATGACCTTCTGCGTGATTCGGTTAAAGAAGTATGATATACGAGTGACCACCATCTTCACATACTCTGGACCGATAACCCTTATCACAATTGGAAGGAACACCGTCAGCATGATGTGGCAGTCATGTGCGCTGTAGTCGGTCAATGTGAGGTCTTTCAAGGAGACGAGGCTCTGAGAAGCTTGATACCCCTGAGAAGCTTGAGCATAGCAGTCTTCTCGTCATGCCTTAGGTTGTAGGCCACACCTGGAAGATCGACTTTACCATTATGAGGTGACCCAGGGTGAAGGTTCTGCCTGATGTCTTGGTTGAGAAGATTCATCTGTGACTTCAGACCATCCTTCGTCTTGCCCGAGATGTCCAGCATGACACCGATTATGCTATCGAAGACGTTCTTCCCGAGATGCATGCAGTCTATGGCATGGGGTGTTTTCAGTGTCTTCCAATATGATAGGTACTCGAAGAAAATCGACCTCTTCCTGAAAGGAACAGAGGGGATAGCCTGCGACGCTTCCTCCGTTGTGTCTCGCTTTCGCTTCCTCGTTCGTTTTGTCCCCTCCTCTGGTGGCTTCTTCTTCTTCCCGAACTCGATCTAATCAATATCCTTCACCATCTCATACAACTTTGGCCCCCAACTAGTCTGCGCCGGTGGTTCACCCTATGGCTCGCCCTGATCATCGAACAATTGATTCATGACACTTCTTCTATATCTGTGCCTTTTCGGAAGGAACCGCTTGTGCCTCATGTAGACCATCTTGTTCGATCCCTTGAGGTAAGTGTAGCATGTCCCGTCGATGCACATTACATAGCCGGTCTTCCCTTTGATCTTCCCCGACAGTGAGAAGAGGTCGGGGTAGTCGGTGATGGTGACAAAGATGATGGCTTTTAGGGCTAACTTCTCCTTGAGGGACGCATCCACCATCTCGACCCCAACATCAAATAGCTCCTTCATTTCCTCCATTACAGGCTCCAAGAAAACATTGATATCGTTGCCGGGCTGCTTTGGTCCCGAGATAAGAATGGTCAGCAGAAGATACCTGCACCTCTGACACAGATGGGGAGGTAGGTTGTAGATGGTCAGTACGACTAGCCAGGTGTTGTGGGAGCTGCTCAACTTGCCGAACGGATTCATCCCATTAGTGCTCAGCGCAAACCGAACGTTCCTAGGATCTTTGCCATATTGCGGGTAGGCCTTGTCGAAATCTTTCCACTGCTGGCCATCGGAGGGGTGCCGCAGCATGCCATCGTCCTTCAAGCGGTCAGTTGATGCATGCCAGGACATGAGCTTCGCGTCCTCTGGGTTCCCAAATAGCACACGCAGGCGGTCGATCACTGGCATGTACCACACCTACAGTGCCAGACTTCTCCTCAGCGTGTAACCCTATTCTTCCTCGTCCTGCTGATGAGCCGAGATGCGATTGGCTGCAACACTGCTCTTCTTGACACCCTTCTTTTTCTTCCTCTGACCACCTCGCAAGGCCTCATCGTCGTGTGCATCCACGCGACAGCCAGCATTTCTCTTGTAGCGACTAGCGCCATAGTGCGGACAGCTCGTCAAATTCTCATACTTTGTGCCCCGATAGAGGATGCAATAGTTAGGGCAGGCATCGAACTTTCTATGCTTCATCACCATTGGCCGGATAAGCTTCTTCGCCCGATACGTATTTGTTGGAACCTTGTTACTCATTGGGAATGTTTTAGCAAGGTAACCTAACAGCTCATCAAAGCTACTATCTGACCACCCATGCCGAGCCTTCATCATCAACATGTGGAGGTTGAAATAGAGCACCGTGCAATCCTTCGGACATTCCCCGCCATCCTTATATAAAGGATCAAGTGACGCCTGCTTCATCTCTCTAAAATTTTCAAGCCACTTCGGGGAGCCATACACGATGTTGTCTTCGTCGATGTGGTTGAGTAAATCCTGAAATAACTACACATCCGCAGGGTCCTGCACCGTACCGTCCTCAACATCTCCACCACCATCATATGTCATATCCTGGAGTACATCCTCCACAGCGATGTAGTCACGAGCACTACTGTTACTGAAGGCTGGCTCTACTTTTGCTGCTGAGACGTGCGCTCTAGGATCTTGGTTCACCGTCGACTCCAGATGTTGCCCCGACACTCGGATCGAATCTCTCGCCATGATGAGTCCACACTGTGTAATCCTCCATGAAACCAAAACGAATCAAATGAGATTGCACTGTGCCTTCGTCTTTGAAGGCTGTCCGATTCTTGAAGTGATGACATGGACATATGATTGTCGTCTGGTTCGATCTCTCACGGTTAGCTTTCGCAGCGGCAATAAACATTCTCACTTCAACGAGATACCGCACATCAAGTACTCTATTGATCTTATATATTCATTCCGACCGGTCCATCGTACCTGCGATCTTCAATTACACACATCATGAATCACAAAACAAAGATGAATTAGAAAATAATAATAATTTATTATATTTATGTTAAATCTAGGGACAGAAATAACGGCGATAAATAAAATGAATGCATCTATGATGAACTTAGAGAAACAAATACCAGTTTTCTCTCTCCTCCATGAACTGGATCTAAAAAGGAGGCTAAAAAGAGAGGAAAAGAGAGGGGAAAGAGGGTGGACATCATCTAGGTACCTCTTGTGGAGTACTTCATCTCCAAAACAAACAAATAAACCTCAAAAACAAGTTATTTAGGTCAAAAATTCGGCAAAACTTCTCCCCCCGTTTTTGTCTAGAGGAAGAAGATGATCGGCTTCGTTACTGCTGGCTGCGGCGGCTTAAATCGCCTGCAATAACCGAAGCGGGCAACATAAGGAGCCCGCTGCGGTTAATCATCTTTAACCGCAGCGGGCGTCTTTACAAGCCCATTGTGGTTAATCATTAACCGCGGCGGGCAACTAAGGACGCTCGCTGCGGTTAAAGAAGATTAACCGCAGCGGGCTTCTTACATTGCTCGCTGCAGTTAATTATTAACAGCAACAGGCGCTTTGATGGCTGGCCGCTCCAGGCCGGCCACCGAATAACCGTGGCGGGCAAAAACTATGCCCGCCACGGAGCCCATTTAGGCAACGCTGCACATATTCAATTCTGTAGTAGTGTCACCAGAAAATAGAACTTTGAATGGCTATATCCTGAGCTAAGTGACTCCTTCGCATCTTCAAGAACTCTTGCTAACCTTGGTTGTTCCTCATTAGCCTCTGCCGCAGCATACATATCCCCTATCAACTCCGGTACTCCATGATCCTCGTCATAATCATCATCAGGCACATCCACATGTATCCAAAAGTCATGATCACTCTCTTCAACCTCCTGCTCCACATTCTCAACTAATGCAGCATCTGTCGACTCCCCATGGTGAATCCACCTCATGTATGTACCTGACATTCCATAAATGTGTATATGGTCACTAACATCATCCTGAGGCTGCATACTCTGATTAAGACATTTGCAGCACGGACAAAGTATGTGGCTGTCTTTGGGGTATCTTTCGCTAACAAATTTCATGAACTCTTCAACTCCTGTCGTATATGCAGTTGTGAATTGTGTCCCATAAATCCAGCTTCTATCCATCTGTTCTTTCGTTTTGTTCTCATCTTTGATAGGTTAGTCTGTGCATTTCATCATGCATCTTTACTTTCTGAGCTTCATGTATATAATCTTTAGAATGTGATTATGCTCTATCTAGTATGCAACGATGTTACATGATGATACTTGTAGCTTTTGCTCTTTCTAATACATGTCGTGAGCTGAGCTTTTTTTTGAATGGTGAATTTGCTTTATGAACATAAAACATGAAAGATTGTGTTGAATTCTTTTGTGCTTTTCATATATGCTAGGTTGCTATGTCTCTAGTTCTGAGTCTTTCACTTGCTTGGTATGTTCATATTCAGTCATAACTTTGAACCAAGTTAAGTGAATTGGAAAGATCGAGATGGGATTGCTTGTCAACACAACACGGTATCGTGACTGTTTCTCACTGCACTTTGAGTTAAACTTGAGCCGTGTAGTGTATGACCGAAACCGACACTTTAAGCTTCTGATTGCATATGCATAGGCTTAGCTCGGTTGAAAAGTTAGGCAACGACAAGCCTTCAACCTCTCGCAATCACATGCTGAATTTTGAACTTGTGTAACATCACCGCTGCAACTTCGATTAGAATCTGAAATCACAAGTATATGTTTTATTCTGCAGCATGATGATTGAACTTTGCTAGGGGTAGTTCACCTTGTATACATGTTTAGCACTTGTTTGACTTCATGTCTATACATGTTTAGTGCTATTTTGATGGTGAATACCTTTTGGCCAAAACTGCTCACTTTGCTCATATGTTCATATTTCGTATTTGGTGATCAGCGTGAGCCTTTGCTGACATGTATGCTTATTGTTGAGTCATTGGAGTTATACTTTGTAGAGCATCTTTTCGTTCTATCGACTATATTCCTAAAGCTGCTAACTTGCATTTTGACTCATATGCATTTTGAAAGGGATGAAATCTGCTTGTTAGTGCATTATCAACTAAGGGGGCGAAATTTGACAAATCATGTCCTAGTTGTGTGCACTATTGGAGGGGAGTTTGCTGAGTTTGCTCGTTTGATGAAGGTTTTTCAATTTGTTTGGAGTGATTTTATGCTAGTTGTGTTGAGCCTCTATGCCTCTATCTTGAGGGACTAGCAGTTTTGCCTTGTGAGTGTGATTCTCAATTGGTAACAGCTTTTCTGCTCTTCAGTTGGTATCAAGCTTTGTCGCTAGCGGTGTTGAGCCATGTTCTACCT
Organism: Coix lacryma-jobi var. lacryma-jobi; assembly: GCA_009763385.1. Classification (NCBI taxonomy): domain Eukaryota; kingdom Viridiplantae; phylum Streptophyta; class Magnoliopsida; order Poales; family Poaceae; genus Coix; species Coix lacryma-jobi. The sequence continues at coordinate 79,080,156 of CM019826.1, read as the reverse complement.
CTTCTTGAGGGCTAGCTTTTCTTTGCTTGGTTGCGTCGAGCCGTTGCCCATGTCTTTGGGGACCAAGTTGTCTTGCTCTTTCCAGTTGACCTTCTTCGGCTTTGCTATGCTTTTGGGTCATTTGGTCGAGTTCTCTCTTCTCCTTCTTCTTCCTTCTTCTACCTTCATTATGATTTGTGTTGGTAGTTGACAATGCACTCACCAAGGGGGAGATTGCGGATACATGGGTGTATGCCGAGTCTCGAGTGATGAGTGATTGTCAACGGGTTTGATGCGCATGTTCTTTGGCTTGTGTTGTGCAGGTGTCGAGCACGGATACAGTGATCGAAGGCAAGGTGAAGGTTAAGTAGAGACGTGCCGTGTCGACGGACCGGGAGCGGTGAAGGGCGGACGTGAGGCTTAGACTGAGGGACTGGTGGCATGAGGATCAACTGTGGTGGTTGACAGCCTGGGACAGCGACGAGCGGAGACTTGCGGGGCACAGTGTTGCTCGGGTCGAGGAACTGGGGACACGTGTCGGTGGACAGGGTGCACGGGCGGTGCATCCCCTCTACAGCGTCAGTTTGATGGTTGAGCCACAGAAAAACCATCGGTGGACGGTTTCCAGGTTTGGGCCACAAAACCTGGGTGCTACGGGTTTGCCGAGTTTGGGCCACAAAACTCGGGCTGAGGATGGTTTCCCGGTTTCGGCCTCAAAACCGGGGGCGAGGTCCGTGAAAAGGACAAGCAGAGCGGTGGCGGCACGTGGCGGCAATCGGTGAGGTTGCGTCGAGGCAATGCTACCAGTTGTGTAGAATAACCCTAGGGTTTAGCTGGTTCGCTCTGTAATTAGTTAGGGGAAGAGTGGGAACTAGAATTAGGATAAGTAGAGGGAGACACCCACCTCCCATCCTATCTCAGTCATTTGGTATTCTCCACATAGGGTTTTCCTGCTCTCCCAATCCCCTGCTGTAGCTACTGAGATCCGCAGAGAACCATACCTCTGTGTTCATGAGATTTTGAGGAAGTGAGACCGTAATCTCACTGTTGTAGCGTGTGGTAGCCACACGGTTGCAAATTCGTGGTGTGATTCGCGTTTTGATTTTGTTCTTCGCGTTCTTCGTTTCTCCACAATTTTCCCGTCACTCGATCTCCCTCTCTACTGCGTCTTTTTGAAATCCACTTGAATCAACTTGTTCTTTATAGTGAGGAGATCATTTCCACCAAAGGAATTCATCTAACTCCTCACGAACAAGTAGATCAGGTCGATTCAATTTTCGTGGCGCTTTTTCGGTGCATACTCCTTCCCTTTCGATTTTCCGTTGATTGATTTGATTTGAGCGGATGATTTCTTGGGGATAGTCTCCTAACTACCTCGTGATCATCTTATCCAAGTTTGCGAACAAGGGAATTTGATTTGGATCAAATTTGGGGAGATTTGGGAGAGAGGCGATCAAAATCGCCCTCTCTGCAAGGTCGCGGACAGTTCGCCACCTGACCGGCAGACAGTCCGGGCGTTGGGCACCAGCCGACTTAGTGGCTGCGAGGCTCGGCCGAGTGACTGCAGTTTGAACTACGGACAGTCCGCCGTAGGAAAGCGCGGGCAGTCCGGGACTGCCCAGGAGCTATTCAGCAGCGTTGCTGTTTTGCTCTTTTGGCCGGCGGATAGTCCGCCACCTGAGTCCGGACAGTCCGCCATTGGGCAGACAGTCCGCGAATAGGACTCCGGACAGTCCGCGAGTTGGCTGAGTGTTGAGTTTTAGTGCGTTTGCTCTCCCGGCTTTTCCGCTTGATTTCCGGACTTCTCGTTTGGCCCTAGAGTTAACCAAGGAACCTCTCTAGGTATCTTTGCTACTTGTTGGCATAGGTATTTGGAGATTTCTCGACATAGCCTTCCATCAACGTTCGAGGGTCGGTTTTTGGCGTTTGACTTGCTTGTGTTTAGTGGTGCCTCGCTGTGATCCTAGGGATCATTTACCCTCTTCCAAGGGTCGTGGGCATCACGTTTTCGATCGAAGCTTTTGGCGGTTGATTTTTGGGACAGAGGTCAAAGTTTCGAGAGAAATTTTTAGCCTCCCATTCACCCCCCCTCTGGTCGCCTTGCTTTTGCATTCTCGGTCCTTCAAGTGGGATAAACCCTAAGTACTCGAATGTACTCAGCTAGACTTACCTGTCATAAACCAGAAATAAAGTGACACCAAGGAGTATGCAAGGCTGTATCTGGGGTTTGCTATACTTACCTTTTTGCATAAAAGCATTTTCCTTATTAAATAATCATCATTAGAGTATTAGCAGTCAATTTTATGTAATCAACCTAATTAACTAGATTTGCACCTGATCTAGAGAAATCACTTAACTAATTAATCAAGCAAGAGTGACTATTTCATCAATAGCCTGCTAGATTCAACATCATAACCATCTCTAGTTCCATAAGTTACTACGGTAACACATGCCAGTCAAGTTACTCACTGTCTAGGAGCGATAGCGATTATAATCGATTCCTACCCAGCTGGGGATAAAATGTCGCACACTCGCCCGATCACACCTTGCCAGGTAGCCGTCGGCTGCCACTCAGGAAATTCGAGAACACGACGCGCGGGACGACCATGGGCCCTTCTACACCGGGGGTAATCTCAGTGCCAGGTCGCTCAACCTATAACTTCCCACGGTCATGCCAGGTCAATCAGGCCCCGCCTGTCCACGGACCATGCCAGGTTGCTTGGAATAGTTGCCCATGGTACATCTGAGGCCCTGGGTGCTAGGCGTCAACACCTCCATCACCGGCTTGAATAACCTTACTCAGCTTCACCGGAGGAACCCGGACCTACTCCGTTAAGTGATTGACGTATTCAAAATGACTGAGGTGTGCCTTCGTCGGGTCCTCAGCAACATAGACGGGAGATTACTAGCACACAGAACCCATGTCCTGCTGCTCCTACATCCCGCCCGGTCTCAAATTAATTATCACATGGTTATCCCCATGATAGCACCATGCTAGTCATGATCCGTATCCACCTATATGCGGGAGACACGAAATCACCCAACTTTTACCGGTCTAAGCAGGGCTAAGCATATAGCGAGCCTAGACCTAACAGGGATATCAAGATAATAATTGCTGGTGGACAAGGATAAGTAAGTAATGCATCAACGGTATCATTCAACTCCTATAATTTAGTGCAACAATCATTATATTGACTCGATTGTATTTATAAAAGAATGGTAGGAGACTTAGAATGCTCCGGGCTTATCTGGGAAACAACACTTAAGCTATTGTTAGTTGGCACCAACTTCGGGAACATCACCGCTCCAGGGACTTGTGGGTTCGCCAAACACCGTCAGGATGGCCACCCAACACCATCTTCAGGCTTAGCTCCAACATCACGCACTTTACTTTCCGCATTCATCATCTAGCGTACCTAGCATGAGGTGCACGATGTATATGCATAAAAATCAGGGATGTAACACATGATGCAAACATAAGACATATAAGACAACTCTATCAAGATCTATTGACATAGCACCAAACTTAATTACTTAAAATAGTGCAAGACACTAACAATTATAACCTAATTAAGCCTATTATCAAACAACCAGTAGGTTACATATATTTAAATGGTTATTTGGCTTACTAATTAACTCATGAAAGTTAGACCTAACAAGCAATTAAGTTGCACACACAAGTCACACTTCAATTTCTGGACAGCAGGACAGTAGCCAACTAATTTAAACATAACTCGAGCTACAGACATCTAAACAAGGTAAACTAAGACTTTCTAGAAAGCTATCGAGATTGCGTACAACTTTTCTATTCAACATAAAAGCTAATTCAGAGATTAACCTGGTCGAAAACAGAGAGATATGTAGCTCTGTCCAATTCTTGGACAGAAAAGCTGACAGAACTTCAGAGAAGCAGAACTCCAGAAATATTCATCACATAATCCTACAATTAGACATTCTAGAAAGATTACAAAATTATCTAAAACTTTATTATTATTAGCTAAAGGTGAACTAATAGTTAACCAAGTCAAATAACAAGATTAGTGCAACTCAGTCCACACTTAGGCAGACTTGATGCACAACATGAACAACAAATTAAAACAACCATATCTAGAGATCTAGAGTACTAAAAAACTTGATATAAGACTTGTTAGAAAGCTTATTAAGTTGTCTACAATTTATTTATTATCATTCTAAGTTGATTAATTAGTTATCAAAGTCAAACAATATAAACAAGCAAATCTGTCCAGAGTTGGACATATTATGAATCTCAATTTCAAACACATGTAACTCAAGTTCTAGACCACCAAAAATAGTGTTCTAAGACAATTTAGAAATTTTATGAAAAGCACTACAACTCTTCTATATCATGAACACATGATTCATAAGTTAAATTAGCAAACAGTTCACTTTATCAGATATGCACTGAAAGCCTGCAAATCCTGACAGCGAACTTCTAAAAACTATAACTCCCAAATTTTAGGACAAACAAGAAAAGGGAGTTATCTACAACTTTTGTATAGACCACATCTACAGCAAACAATATCTACAACACGAAATAATTACCACAATGGAAACTGTCCCGGCAGCCATTTCAGCAAAAACTGGACATACACATAGAAGCTAAGTAATTAAATCACAACTAGAGCTACACAACTCTAAATAACACACAACAAGACATTCTGGAAAGCTTATAAAATTTTCTACAAATCATCTTTAAACAACTCAGCATGATTCGCAAGTTAACATGGTCAAACTAATGCATTTCTCAAATCTGGTCCAGAGATTTCAGAGAGCACCTATTTCTGAACTAAACTTGGCAGTCATAACTCATAATACATTTGACCAAAAATCATGAAAATTTAACACAAGATAGATATGTAAGTTATCTACAACTTTGTTATAGACAAGTTTTACAGAAAACATCATTTACAAGGGGTAACTATTTAAACTCTAGAAACTATCCAGAACAGCCCGAAATAAACTATAGAGAGAAGATAAATCTAAAACTCTATCCTTTGCATAACAACTGGCCATAATAAAATTATCTAAGCTACAACAACATCATAGGAAGGTAGTAGAACCATCATTTCTATTTTTACATGCAAACATTTACCACAAGTCGATTTAATTCATTTAATGAGCTGAAAGCAAGATAAATTCATAACTAATTCATACATGCACCAAATATTCTGAAATTTTTATGACAGGACACATAGCACATGACAAGACTACCACAAAACTTGCACAGTAAACTAAGCAATACAACAGCAGATATAATTTTCTCCCTATTTAAACCTACGTAACACAAATCAAGCATCCCAGCGGAAACTTTGCACTAACACACATTATTTTATATATCCACTGCACAAAGCTATTTGCAAGGATTTCAAAAAGTCCTCACTTCAAATTTTTGGATAAACACACAATTTACTATGCATTTTACAAATTTCCATCAAATTTATTAATTAAACAAAAACGCAAATAATAAACAGATCTTGCATCTGGACCCATGGACTCTGCACAAATCAATCAAGGACTAGTTAGCAAATCTAGGATTCATGCTACATTAACGAAAAAAAAGACCAACAAAGAGTTTCAGCGTGAAAATCTATCATTTTTCTTCTTTTTCACGAGAGAACGACGGGAACTGAGAAGGAGGTCGGCGGATTCTTCAATGAGGAGGCCGGCTAGGGTTTGGGGCTAGGGCTGGCGAGCTGCTGCTGCTCGGCGCTGGTGCTGGGCGCTGGCCCCTGCTGCTGCACGGCCCCTGCCGAGCCTCGGCTGAGCCACAGCCACCAGAGGCGCGGTCTTCTGCGCGTCTTCGCGGTAAGGCGCAGAGAGAGGAGAGAGCAGGGCTGCTGCTCGGTGAGGGAAGGAGGGGAAAGGAAGGGGAGGAGGAAGGTGCTGCTTCACTTCTTTTATCGATGGAGGAGGAAAGGGAAGTAGAGGGCAGGCCAGAGCTTAGAGGAGCGAGCGGCCATGTCTGCTGTTGCCTCTCTTCTGCCTTTTCTCTGGAGTTCAGCAAAGAGAGAACAAGGGAGAAAGAGCGTGAAGAAGAAGGCAGAGGAGCCGAGTGGGGGAGGAGAGGAGGCAGGGAAAGGACTTCGGTCCTTGTTGTCGGAGGGGAAGACACGGCCTCGGGCGGTGCGGCCTTGGGAGGAGGACCGGCGGCCACAACAAATTTTCTCATAGAATTTCTTTGCCAAAATGGCAAGTTTCCGGAAACTTTCGGTCAAACTCCAAAATTGTGAACACTGCACAGACGGACTCCGATTTCGATGAAACTAATTTCGTTGTCTCGACGAGTACTCCGACTTTCGTTAAAGGCACTCAGTTAAATTCCCAATGGTTTGCCCGGTAACGATCGTCGGCGGCAGCTTCACGGTGACCGAAATTCCAATTTCGCAGTACAGACTTAACCAATTTCCGGAGCCAGAAAAATTACGCTGTACTCCATCTTGCGAGCTCATTTTCGCTATTTTCGGCGCCGATCCAGGTCTCGGCCATAAAATGAAATTTTTTCTTTCGATATTCACTACATCTTTCGTTTAGGGCACACTGACATGCAAACATCTAAAAATACCGTTCAATGCCGGTCAAAGCAGTCACCCGATAGGATCCGAATTAGGGTTTCTCATCGGTCGGAACATTTTCTGGCCATCTGCTCAACACAGAACTTTCATATCTTTTGGTCGTGAGTCCATATATAGTTGAATGGGCATCATTGTGACACTTGGTTGAGCTCAATTGATTTTCTTCAGTTAATCAGCCTGTACAGGCAAAGCTGCGACTCATCATTTCATGTGACTTTTTGATTCCAAACTTTACAAAACTTTTTCACCAGTTACTATAGACAGGAACTGAGATGGGTCATATGAAAAATCCATGTTTAATATTAGTCCTGAATATTCATAATTTGACAATTATTATCAACTGGCTCCATTAATTATTTTCCGAATAATTCAAACTGAGGTTCTGCCTCTGAGGTTGATCCTCACACTTTTGTCATCACTGGCTACCCTTGAATTTAGTTCTTCATCGTCACTTGATATACCAGGTCTATGCTCAACTGACTGCTCAACTAACGGCGAACACCTGGGGTGTTACACCATTCTTGATCCATGTTTTCTTAACCTGTATGTTTTCAATTTTCCTTAACCATGGATATATTCTTTCTCGATGTTACCATAAAAAAAGGGGATAATAACAAAAATAATAAAATAAATATAGGCTCCCCAGTGTTCCAGCTGGTAGAGCCCTTGTTGTAATAATGGCAACCTTTGTTGATCCATGTTTTCTTGAGCTTTAAGTTAATAATTTTTCTTAAGTATGGATATATTCTTTCTCAATGTTGCCATAATAAAATAAATAAATAAAATAAAATAATAATGATAAAATAAATTTAGGCTCCCCATTGTTCCAACTGGTAGAGCCCTTGTTGTATTTCCCTTCGTTGTTTTTCTGTTAAAAATAAAAAGAGGTACAAGAATCAAGTTCAACAACCACACATTCGAGATCTCCCCCTCACATGTTGCAACAAACAACGATCGCCTTGACATAAAGAAGGCCACGATCAATAGCTCAAGCGGGGATTGGCTGAACTTACAATTCAGCCAAACCACCTTTGAATCTTCATCAAGCATTCATCTCCAAATGATGGTTTGTGCAACACTCTCCTCAGCTTCCTTAGTTCTTGAGTCTAAACATACATAAAACTTGACCACTAAAAATTAAATTCAATGAACCAACAACTACTCCCTACTTCCATGTAAAGAACTTAACCACACTTCGTCTTGAAATTCGAAAAGTGACATGTTCATAACATCTTTGGGATTGAAGCTTGCATAAAGTTTGTTTCATATACATGTACTTATGCTTGGGGGAAAATATTTTGATAGGAAAAACATGTTGACTAAGATGTTGTTGAAGGACCGAATTGGCGACCAAAGGGGGCTGAATGGGAGCCTCAAATTTCTTCTCGAGAAATAGATGGCTTCTGTCGTAGAAAGGCACCCCAAAACAAAAGCTCGAGCAACCGTCTAGTTCACGACCTAGCGAGTAGGTGGATACCCTAGGAGATGTCCTAGAGGTACAGCGGAACTGCCGGAGAAAACCGAAAACCAAGCCCCAAACACACAGGGCAAAACTGCACAAGCAGCTAGTTCCCGGACTGTCTAGTACTCTGATCTTGGACTGTCCGAGGAAGGCCGGACTGTCCGCCAGCAAAAACCCTAAAAACCAACCATTCTAGATCAGCTCTGATCAAGTCCCTGACTGTGTGTGGTTTGCACGTTAGACGGTATGCGATTCATGTGAACAGTGAACCCCAAGCGTCCGAGGCTGGCCCTGTGCAGCGTCCGATGTGACCCCGGACTGTCCGTGGGACACTGGCGGACTGTCCGCCGGTCACTCAACCGAGAATAGTATCGCGCTGCACTGATCTACACGCCCCATTTCTCGAGTCTCGGACTGTCCGCCACTGGGGGCGCGGACTGTCCGTGGATGAATAGAAAGGCAAAATCCGCTCGAGGTGAAAACCAAAATCGATTGGAACTTAACCAAATCGAACGGGGCTGCAACCAAACTTGACCCAAGTGTTCCTCTATGTGTTGGGAAGCTAATCCTAGGATATCATCGCTTCAAACCAACTCATCCGTGAGAAATCCGAAGAACACTAGAAAAGGGCAAAGTTTGGAGAACGGAAATGATTTTTGCCCGATGTATGTGCTCATGAGGTTTCTGAACAAATTCTCTAGTGGAAAGATGCCTCTCATGTCCTAGCACAAGATGGTTCAAACGGAATCGCAAAACATCCCTCGAATCGAAAGAACTTGTGAATTCACCGAGGGCGAAAGGAGAGAAACGCGAAGAACAAAACACGAATACAATCTAAATTTCAGCCAACAAAGAGGTGCACGAAATTGATCCTTGGATTTCAACAAGATGAAGGATTGTATAGCACACGATGTTGGGTTACAAGCCACTGCTCGCAACAATAAAGCTCGGATGGCGAAAAGCTCAAGAACAAGAGCCACTCCTCTCTCTAACCCTAGCCTCTCCTCACAATCACAAAGTGAGAATGGCAACACCTCCAAGGATGGCTGTCAAACACAGCTCCTTCGCATATATATATAGGCGCACGTCCGAAGATAAAAACGCCCTCACATGAAGTACTCAGCCCAAATACCCCTAGTGGTAAAACCGTCCAAATCTAACAGTTTCATCCGACGGCCACACGCCTTCTCATCCTTCGCTTCGCCTCAATGCAAGCTCCAGGATGCTGTTGACGGTGGAATATTACCCAAATTAACATGTTCAAAACCCCGTCAACAAGGTCGGTTTCAAGGAATAAAGACATCACATGAACACATTTTATCAATAACTAGCTCCACTTGTACTTGGAAGTATTTTCATGCAGGTTATAAAGAAATATGGCAAAATCAACTGGTGGGAACCACATAAGGGGGTCGCCCGAACCCCTAATGGGACCCACATAAGGGGGTCACCCGACCCCCCCTATGACCCCACCAGAGTTTGCCCAAGTGGCATGGTCCATGAGAAGCATCCTAGAGCACATATCCACCCTTGGATCACACTTGTGTTTTCTCTCAACGGTGGAAATGGAAGTCACATGGATCAATGGGCCTACAAGGAAGCATCCAAAGTGATCAAGACACATTTCAACGTGACAAACACCAAATGACAAGTGGGAACAACATTTGCACAAACTATGGGAGGTCCCACCTATGATACGGGGGTCGCTCGACCCCCTTATGGGTCCCCCGACCTGTGGATGAGTCTCCCAAGGTTCCTTCACGGGGAATCTACCTTACTTCATGGTGAATCAACCTCCATGTGTGATGGCCATTCATTTGGAGTTAGTTACAACCCAACAGTGGAGAGAGGGGATCACGAGGATCTATGACGTGGCGGTGGAGTAGCCCCTACTCCACCTCCACCAATAAATACCCCCCTTACCCCCCCTCTCATTCATGAGATAGTAGAGTTAGCTACACTTGAGAAGCATTAGCGAAGCGCAGGCGTAGTGCTATGCGAGTGAGGAGAGAGTGAGAGACTCATCTGGAGGAAGCCCCGGGCCTGTCGGGAGTCTCCTCCATGGTGTACCTCAGAGTATGCGCTCTTCTTTGTAAGTAAACATCCGAGATCTTCTTTAATATTCAATATCTAGTTTAGCATTAAGTTATAAACTTGTGTTTCATGGGTATGTTGTTCTATTAGTAGAGTGCTTTATCCTTAGGATCCGGGTTAGAGTAGTAAGTGTAGCGTAAACGCGGTGTTTAGGCTATATCTTACCAGTATATGCTGCTTGTCGCACAGATAGATAGTGGTAGCCAGCGGGTGGTGACAGCCCCAAATCTGGTCTCTGGAGTCCACCAAGTGTTTATAGGCAAGTTCTTAAAAAGTAGGGCTTGCGGATACATGGGTCTATGCCGGATCTTGAGATCATAATTGATTGTCAACTAGTTTGATGCGCATGTTCCTTGGCTTGTGTTGTGCGGGTGCCGAGCTCGGAGACGGTGATCGAAGGCAAGGTGAAGGTCAAGTAGAGATGTGCCGTGCTGATGGACCCGGAGTGGTGAATGGCGGACGTGAGGCTTGGACTGACGGACCGGTGGCCTGAGGATCAGCTGTGGTGGCTGATAGCCTGGGACAACGACAAGTGAAGACATGTGGGTGGACGGGGTGCACGAGCGGTGCATCCCTCTACGACTTCGGTTTGGTGGTAGAGCCTAGAAAAACCACCGAGTGGATGGTTTCCAGGTTTGGGCCTCAAAACCTGGGTGCTGGCCGGTTTTCGAGTTTGGGCCTCAAAACTCGGCCTGAGGACAGTTTCCAGGTTTGGGCCACAAAACCTAAATGAGGGCGGGTTTCTGGGTTTGGGCCACAAAACTCAGCCTGAGGACTGGTTTCCCGGTTTCAGCCTCAAAACCGGGGGAGGTGCGGGAAAATGGACGAAGGGCGAGTGGCGGCACGTGGCGTCATCCGGTGAGGTCACATCGAGGTGAAGCTACCAGTTGTGCGGGCGTGGTCGTTGGATCGACATCAACTTCGAGTTGGACAGGAATACCCTTAGGGTTAGCGTGCTCGCTCATTAGCAGTTATGGTAGAAGGGGAATAATTGTATTAGGCTATATTAGGAGAGGCAACCCCTCCCTCAAAACTATCTCAGTCATTTGCTATTCTTCTCTAGGGTTTCCTGCTCCCCATTCCCTACTGTAGCTACTGAGATCCACAGAGACAGTGAATCATATCTCTGTGTATTTGGATTTTGCAGAAACGGGACCGGATTCTTGTTGTCTCCTCGTGGGGATGATTTTCGGCTAGCAATTGAGATTGTGATTCGTGTTCTTGAGTTGTTCTTCGCGTGTTGGTTTTTGTCTCAATTTTCCCATCGCTCGATCTCCCTCTACGCTGCGTCTTTTTCTAATCCACTTGAACCAACATGTTCTTTGAAGTAAGGAGATCATTTCCACCGTAGGAATTCAACTCAAACCTCATGAACAAGTAGATCGGTTGATTTTCGTTTTGGATTGACTTTTCTCTTCTCTTCTCACGAACTTCTTCGATTCATGGATTTGGAGATAGGTTCGAGCCATGATCTCCTAGGAGTAGCTCACTATCATCCTTGCGACTCCTCTCACCAAGTTTGAGCCTTAGAGGTTTCGTTTAGGGTGAGATTGAGTCGAATCGGTGGACGAACAACACATTTTTGGGACGACCAGACTCTGGGTTCGTGACGATCGGACTCTGACCAGTGACTCTGGTGACCGGACACTCGGCTGATACGTGACCGGACGCACAGAGGGTACTGTTCATTGCTCGTTTGTGCTGACCGGACGCTGCCTATGTTGTGACCAGACGCTCTGACCCTGTGAGTCCGATCCAACACAGAGAGCTCCCGAAGTAGCTTTGGATTGAGAAGTGTCCCGCTGTGCTTCTTGGAAGCATCCACCCTACCTCTAGGGTCATGGACACTAGCAAGTTCGTGTCTCGCTTTTTGGGGTTGATTCGTCGGGACAAAGGCCGAAGTGTCGAAAGAAATTTTTAGGCTCTCATTCACCCCCCCTCTGGTCGCCTTTGGTATCATTCTCGGTCCTTCAATTGGTATTGGAGCGGGTTAAGGATCTTCCACCTTAGCCGTTTCCAGATCCATAGAAGGCCACATTGCGGATACATGGGTGTATGCCGAGTCTCAAGTGATGAGTGATTGTCAACGGGTTTGATGTGCATGTTCTTTGGCTTGTGTTGTGCAGGTGTCGAGCACGGAGACAGTGATCAAGGGCAAGGTGAAGGTCAAGTAGAGACGTGCCGTGCCGACGGACCAGGAGCGGTGAAGGGCGGACGTGAGGCTTGGACTGAGGGACCGGTGGCCTGAGGATCAGCTGTGGTGGCTAACAGCCTGGGACAGCGACGAGCGAAGACTTGCGGGGCATGGTGTTGCTCGGGTCGAGGACTCGGGGACACATGTCGGTGGACAGGGTGCACGGGCGGTGCACCCCCTCTACGGCTCAGTTTGGTGGTTGAGCCACAGAAAAACCACCGAGTGGACGGTTTCTAGGTTTGGGCCTCAAAACCTGGGCGCTGATGGTTTTCGAGTTTGGGACACAAAACTCGGGCTGACGACGGTTTCCAGGTTTGGGCCTCAAAACCTAGGCGCTGTGGGTTTCTGAGTTTGGGCCACAAAACTTAGGCGATGGACGGCTGGTTTTCCGGTTTGGGCCTCAAAATCGGAGGTTGGCTGTGAAGGCTGGTTTCCCGGTTTGGGCCTCAAAACTGGGGGCAGAGTCCGTGAAAAGGACAGGCAGAGCGGTGGCGGCACGTGGCGGCAATCGGTGAGGCTGCGTCGAGGCAACGCTACCAGTTGTGCGGGCGTGGCCGTCGGATGACCATTATCTTCGGGTTGGTCCAGGATAGCCTTAGGGTTTGGCTGGGTCGCTCTGTAATAACTAGGGGTAGAGTGGGAATTGGAATTAGGATAAGTAGGGGGAGACACCCACCTCCCAAATTATCTCAGTCATTTGCTATTTTGCCTTCTAGGTTTTCCTGCTCTCCCTATCCTCTGCTGTAGCGAACTGAGATCCACAGAGAAGACAATCATACCTCTATGTCCATGAGATTTTGAGGAAGTGAGACCGTAATCTCACTATTGTAGCGTGTGGTAGCCACACGGTTGCAAATTCATGGTTGTGAAGCATGTTTTGTTCGTGTTCTTCGCGGATTGTTTTTCTCCATGTTTTTCCCGTCGCTCGATCTCTTTGTTCAGTGCATCTTTTGCAAATCCGTTTGAACCTAGATGTTCTAGATCGTGAGGCACGTCTTTCCACCGAAGGAAATCATCTCTAACCTCACGAGCTAGTGGATCGGTTGATTCTTGTTTCGGATCGGGTTTTTCTCCTTTTGTCTCGAATTCTTCCAATTCACCGATTTGGAGTTAGGTTCGAGCCATGATCCTCTTTGGATAGCTCACTAACCTCCTTGGAACTCCTCATACCAAATCTGAGCCTTAGTGCTTTTCATTCGGATGAAATTGGGTGATTTTCGCGGAAGAACAGTACAAAATCAGGACCATCAGACGCTTTGTTCTTGAGCATCGGACGCTGGTTCATACCATCGGACGCGTCCGGTGCCACCTATCTTCTGACAGTGAGTTTCAAAGAGCATCGGACGCTGACCATCGGAGCGTCCGTTGCCATCGGACGCACCGAATGGTGTTGTGGAGAGGAAGAATTGGACCCTTGTTGAGATGACCAGGACGATGCTCGATGAGCATAGGACTCCTAGGCGATATTGGGCCGAAGCTATGAGCACTGCATGCTATATTTCCAATCGCATTTTTCTCCGAGCTTTCTTGAAAAAGACTTCTTATGAGTTGCATTTTGGAAAACTGCCCAAGGTGAGTTATTTTAGAGTCTTTGGTTGCCACTGTTTTATACTCAAGAAAGGCAACCTGGACAAATTTAAGTCTCATTCTCCTGACGGTGTATTTTTGGGTTATGGCACTCATACTCGTGCATATCGTGTACTTAACCTTGATACTAACCGAGTCATGGAGACATCAGATGTCACCTTCGACGAGACAATGGTTTGTCCTTCTTCTTGTTTTGAGCGTGCAGGTGATCATGAGATTGGTGAGCCTCTTTTTGATAACGAGGACGAGGGTGCTGAAGGGATGGATGACCCAGCACCACCTCCACCTGCTGAGCCGCAGAGAGCGGCCTCTACTACCACTCACGGCCCCGACCCTTCTTCTTCGACTACTTGGGGGCTGTGGGATCCACCACCTCGAGTGGTACCTTTTGTACACGAGGAGGCACCAGCTGCTGTTGAGCGGGAGGTATCTTCTGCTCGGGAGGCGCCACGACACATCCAGTGCCAACACCCGCCTCAACAGATGATCGGCAGCATTGATGAACGTGTCACTCGGTCTAGGTCACAACAAATCTCTCACTTTGCTCATTCTTCATTTGTTGCTGATTTTGAACCCCGAGATGTTGGACACGCTTTATCTGATCCGGATTGGGTCAATGCCATGCATGAGGAGTTGGAGAATTTTGAAAGAAATCGGGTTTGGGTTCTTGTTCCTCTTCCTCCTGACTGTCATCCTATTGGTAGAAAATTGGTTTTCAAAAACAAACAAGGAGAGGATGGCCATGTTATGAGAAACAAGGTCAGGCATGTAGCCCAGGGGTATAGTCAGAAGGAGGCGATAGACTATGAGGAGACTTTTGCTCCTGTAGCTCGTTTGGAGGCAATTAGGATTCTCTTGGCTTTTGCTGCATCTAAAGGGTTTAAACTTTTTCAAATGGATGTCAAGAGTGCCTTCCTAAACGGCTACATAGAAGAGGAAGTATATGTGAAACAACCCCCCGGTTTTGAAAATCCCAAGTTTCCAAACCATGTTTTTAAACTTCACAAAGCTTTGTATGGTTTGAAACAAGCCCCTAGAGCCTGGTATGATAGGTTGAAAACCTTTTTGCTTGCTAAGGGTTTTAAAATGGGATGTGTGGATAAAACGCTCTTTCTCCTCAAGCAAGGCAATGACACTCTCTTGGTCCAGATTTACGTGGATGATATCATTTTCGGTGGTTCTTCTCGCGCTTTGGTTGCCAAGTTTGCAGACACTATGAGCAGGGAGTTTGAGATGAGCATGATGGGTGAGTTGACATTCTTCCTCGGGTTGCAAATCAAGCAATCCCGAGAGGGGACGTTCGTGCACCAGGGCAAGTACACCAAGGATGTCCTGAAGAAGTTCGACATGGGTGAGGCCAAGCCTCTTCCAACACCCATGCTGACTACTGCAGCCTTGGATGCGGATGTGGATGGAGAAGCTGTGGACGAGAAGGAGTACCAGAGTATGATCGGGTCGCTGCTGTACCTGACGGCGACATGCCCGGACATCCAGTTCGCGATGTGTCTGTGCGCGCGATTTCAGTCGTCGCCGCGCACTTCTCACCGTCAGGCGGTCAAGCGCATTATGAGGTACTTATGCTTCACTCCAGAGTTTGGGATTTGGTATTCGGCTTCCTCCACCCTCTCCCTTTGCGGTTACTCTGATGCCGATTTTGCTGGTTGCCGTATTGATCGCAAGTCCACTTCTGGGACTTGTCAGTTCATTGGTTCTTCTCTTGTATCATGGTCTTCTCGCAAGCAGTCTAGTGTCACCCAGTCTACCACGGAGGCTGAGTATGTTGCTGTGGCTAGCTGCTGTTCTCAATTGCTTTGGATGATGGCCACTTTGCGTGATTTTGGTCTGAGCTTTTCTCGTGTTCCTTTGCTTTGTGACAACACGAGTGCGATTAGCGTTGCTAAGAACCCGTGCTGCATTCTAAGACCAAACACATTGATGTGCGCTTTCATTTTCTGCGAGACCACTATGAGAAGGGTGATATCGACCTTCGCCATGTCGATACTCATCATCAGTTGGCAGATATTTTCACCAAGCCTTTAGACCAATCAACTTTTGCTAGGTTGAGAGGTGAGCTTGGAGTGTGTTTCCCCTTTTAGATGGGGGAAACATTTTGGTTCGTGTATTATAAACTGACTCTTTTCCTTCTTTTCGTTTCATCATGCATCTTTGCATGTCTTCCTGCATATTTACATTCAGAGCTTCATTAATATAATCCTTAGAATATGACTATGCTCTGCTTAGTGTATGCTCCGATGCTATATAATGATGCTTGTAGCTTATGCTCTTTCTGATCACTAATACATGTTGTGAACTGGGCTATTTTTGAATGGTGAACCTGCTTAAATGAACATAATACTTGAAAATGTTCACCATTGAGATATGCAACTAGTAGGCGTAGAATGTGTTGAAATCACTTGTGCTTCTCATATATGCTAGGTTGCTATGTCTCTAGTCCTGAGTCATTCACTTGCTTGGTATGTTCATATACTGCCTTAAATTTGAACCAAGTTAAGTGATTTGGAAAGATCGAGATGGGTTTGCTTGACAGCACATCACAGTTTCGAGACTGTCTCTCATTGCACTTTGAGTAAAACTTGAGCTGTGTAGTGTATGACCGAAATTGTTGCTTTAAGCTTCTGATTGCTTCTGCATAGGCTTTGCACAGTTGGAAAGTTAGGCAATGACAAACTTTCATCCTCTCGCAATCATATGCTGAAATTCGAACTTGTGTAATTTAACCGCTGCAACTCCGATAAAATTTGAATACACAAGTCTATGTTTCATTCTGTAGCATGATGATTGAACCTTGCTAGGGGTAGTTCACTTCGTATACATGTTTAGCACTGGTTGACTTCCTATCTATACATGTCAGTGCTATTTTTATGGTGAACATCCTTTTCTGAATGGCTAAAACTGCTCACCTTGCTTACATTTCATATTTCGTATTTGGTGATCAGTTTGAGCCTCTGTTAGCATTCTGTGCATATTGTTGAATCATCGAAACAACATTTTGTCAAGCATCTTCTCTTTCTATCGACTATATTCCTGAAGCTGCTAACTTGTATTCTGACTCATATGCATTGTGGAGGGGAGATCCTTGATGGTGCATTTTCAACTAAGGGGGAGAAAATATTGCAAATCATGTGCTTTCCGAGTTGAACTAAGGGGGAGAAATTAGATCAACTACGGGGAGATTTCTTGGTTGTGTGCACTATTGGAGGGGGAGCTTGAGCTGGCTCAGATTTTTTTTGGATTTTGATTTTTCCAATTGGTTCGGAGCTCTTTTGCCATTTTTGATAGCTAGTTGTGTTGAGCCTTTGCCTCTTTCTTGAGGGACTAGCGTCTTTGCATTTGTGCTTGTTCAGTTGGTATCGAGCTTTCCTGCTAGCGGTGTTGAGCCTGTTCGGCCTCTTCTTGAGGGCTAGCTCTATCTTTCCTTGGGTTTCAATTGATTTTTTGATTGGTATCAAGCTTTCCTGCTACCGGTGTTGAGCCTGTTCTACCTCTTCTTGAGGGCTAGCTTTGCTTTGCTTGGTTGCGTTGAGCCGTTGCCCATGTCTTTTGGGACCAAGTTGTCTTGCTCTTTCCACTTCTCCTTCTTCGGCTTTTGCTATGCTTTTGGGTCATTTGGTCGAGTTCTCTCTCCTTCTTTATTCCTTCTTCTATTTCTATTATGATTTGTGTGAGTAGCTGACAATGCACTCAACAAGGGGGAGATTGCGGATACATGGGTGTATGCCGAGTCTCGAGAGATGAGTGATTGTCAACGGGTTTGATGCGCATGTTCTTTGGCTTGTGTTGTGCAGGTGTCGAGCACGGAGACAGTGATCGAGGGCAAGGTGAAGTCAAGTAGAGATGTGCCGTGCCGACGGACCGGGAGCGGTGAAGGGCGGACGTGAGGCTTGGACTCAGGGACCGGTGGCCTGAGGATCAGCTGTGGTGGCCGACAGCCTGGGACAGCGACGAGCGAAGACTTGCGGGGCATGGTGTTGCTCGGGTCGAGGACTCGGGGACACATGTCGGTTGACGGGGTGCACTGGCGGTGCATCCCCTCTAAGGCTCGGTTTGGTGGTTGAGCCAAAGAAAAACAACCGAGTGGACGGTTTCCAGGTTTGGGCCTCAAAACCTGGGCGCTGCGGGTTTCTGAGTTTGGGCCACAAAACTCAGGCGATGGACGGCTAGTTTCCCGGTTTGGGCCTCAAAACCGGGGGTTGGCTGTGAAGGCTGGTTTCCCGGTTTGGGCCTCAAAACCGGGGGCGGAGTCCATGAAAAGGACAGGCAGAGCGGTGGCGACACATGGCGGCAATCGGTGAGGTTGCATCGAGGCAACGCTACCAGTTGTGCGGGCGTGGCCGTCGGATCACTATCATCTTCGGGTTGGTCCAGGATAGCCTTCGGGTTTGGCTGGGTCACTCTGTAAATAACTAGGGGTAGAGTGGGAATTAGAATTAGGATAAGTAGGGGGAGACACCAACCTCCCAAATTATCTCAGTCATTTGCTATTTTGCCTTCTAGGTTTTCTTGCTCTCCCTATCCTCTGCTGTAGCGAACTGAGATCCACAGAGAAGACAATCATACCTCTGTGTCCGTGAGATTTTGAGGAAGTGAGACATTAATCTCACTATTGTAGCGTGTGGTAGCCACACGGTTGCAAATTCGTGGTTGTGATTCGCGTTTTGTTCGTGTTCTTCGCGGATTGTTTTTCTCCACGTTTTTCCCGTCGATCGATCTCTTTGTTCAGTGCATCTTTTGCTAATCCATTTGAACCAAGATGTTCTAGATCATGAGGCACTTCTTTCCACCGAAGGAAATCATCTCTAACCTCACGAGCTAGTAGATTGGTTGATTCTTGTTTCGGATCGGGTTTTTCTCCTTTTGTCTCGAATTCTTCCAATTCACCGATTTGGAGTTAGGTTCGAGCCATGATCCTCTTTGGACAGCTCACTAACCTCCTTGGAACTCCTCATACCAAATCTGAGCCTTAGTGCTTTTGATTCGGAGGAAATCGGGTGATTTTCGCGAAAGAAAAGTACAGAATCGGGACGATCAGACGCTCTGTTCTTGAGCATCGGACGCTAGTTCATACCATCGGACGCGTCCGGTGCCACCTGTCTTCTGACAGTGAGTTTTAAAGAGCATCGGACGCTGACCATCGGACGCACCGGAGGTCAAGCATCGGACGCTAGGGTTTCACTGTAGCAGCGTCCGATGCCTGTCCAGTAAGGTTCCAGAAAGGTTTTGTTTGCATCAGGCGCGTCCGGTGCTTGGCCATCGGACGCTGCCAGTGTCCGATGCACACTATTGTGCACTGTTTCGTCAGCTATTTGTTTGTGCGACATCGGATTTGGTTTTGGGTTTTCGCTTTGGGTTTCTAGAGTCGTATAGTGTCCCGCTGTGCTTCTTGGAAGGATCCACGCTACATCTAGGGTCATGGACATTATTTAAGCTCTAGGTCTGCTCTTGGGGTGATTCTCAGGACAGTGGCAACAAGTTTCTGAAAGGAAAATTTTGGAGCTCCCATTCACCCCCCCTCTGGTCGCTTTCTGGTAGCATCGTCGGTCCTTCACACATGGATCGCGGCGTGGGCAAACCACCATTTTTCGATGGGACGAACTATGCGTATTGGAAGATACGTATGTCGGCCTATCTTCAGAGCATGAGTGCTTCGGTTTGGGATATTTGCAACTCTACTGGTTACGTGGTCTTGGCTGCTCGTGTGACTCAACAGCAGATCGATGAGCACGATGCTAATAGCCGAGCCTGTAATGCTCTTTTCTCGTGCTTGAGCATGACTGAGTTTGATCGTGTTTCTCATCTCACCATGACTCGGGAGATTTGGGCGACTCTCATGTGCTTTCATGAGGGAACCACTCAAGTCAAAACTTGTCTCTACAAGTCACACAAGCGTGAGTATGAGAACTTCTGACACATGCTTGGTGAGAGCATAGAAAGTTTATTCGCTCGCTTTCAGGTCATTGTCAATAGGATGAGGGCTAACAGAGAGCTTTTGTCGTATGACGATCATGAGAGAGCTCTCAAGCTACTCCATACTCTTGATCGATTGGTGTGGGACTCAAAATTTCAGGCGACCATTGAATCACCTAACTATGAGACTCTCACTTGCAACGAGCTCTTCAGTAAGCTCAAATCCAATGAGATTGATGCCATGGCGAGGGCTTCTTATGAAAATCTTTCTGGCCCGTCAATGGCTTTGGTTTCTAGCTCTTCTGCTAACCCCTCTAGAGGTTTTGCACTTTCTTCTCTTTTGTCTGTTATAGAGGAGCAGCTAGAGTTCATGGGAGATGACGAGTTGGCTCTGCTTGCCAACCGGTTCTCGCGATTCCACAACAATCACATGAACCATCGCCGCAGAGGGAGTCGAGCTGGATGCTATGAGTGCGGTGACTCAGACCACTTCATCGCCAACTGCCCAAAGAAGAAGAAGCAAGCTTCTGGCAAGGGCGATCATGGCTACAAGTACGACTCCGGCAAGCACAAGGAGAAGTACGTCCCTGCAAAGCACAAGCGGAAGGGTGGCTTCAACAAGGAGTACATCAAGGAGAAGTACTTGGAGAAAGCCCAGACCGAGCAGCGTGCTTTCTTCGCCACACTTAGCGACGTCGACGACTTGGACCACGACTCCACCGCATGAAGCGATGATGAGTCTGAGAGGAAGAAGATCGAGGACAAGCTGAACGGTCTTTGCTTCTTCGCCGACGATGCATGAGGGCTTCTGCACCATGGCCCTCGGCGATGAGGTCAACAGTGTGCTGGAGGAGATCCCTCAGAATGACGACGACTCCTCCCATGAACTCTCTGCTGACGTCGAGAAACTTACTGCTGCTCTTCTTAGTCAAGACAAGTTGCTTAGGCTTGCTGCTAGAGAGAGGAAGGAGTATAGGCAGAAGTGGGAGGATGCGGTGAAGGAGCTTGAGTCTGTCAAGTCCACCTTGTAGTTGCCGAGGAGGATGAGTGTGAGATGTGCTCCAAGCACATGACTGACCTTCTCACTTTGAGGGGGAAGTATGCTGCTTTGGTTGGAGAGGTGGATGAGCTGAGAGCTAGATCCATTTTGCTTGGTGCGTGCAAGTCCTATGCAGGCTTGCGGTCTGAGTTGGCAGAGAAGGATGCCAAGATTGAGTCTCTTGAGAAGGCCAACTCACGTAGCACTAGTGTGTCTAGATGTGCTTTGTGTGAGGGTTTCTAGATGGAGATGGAAAATGTGAAGCATGACAAGATGCAAACCGAGGAAGAAAACACATACCTTCGGACCATATTGTCATGGGTTTCTAGTGAAGAGCCGCAGCTTGGCATGATGATTGCCCAATTCAAGCGTGCTGCTGGAGGTCCAGGTGTTGGTTTTTCTCAGGTTGTGGAGAGTGCCACTTCTTTCCGGAAGATTGGTGAGCCTAGTGGTCTTAAGCCGAGTGAGAAGCCCAACTCCACCACTACTCCCAAACTAACCAAGATTCCACCCAAAGAGCCTCTCAAGCCTAACACCAAAGATGGAGTGTTTGTGGAACCTCCAAGAGCTCCACCCAAGAAACAAACATGGGCTCCAAAACCAAACCACTTGAGGAACAAGCTAGACACCATGCCACCAATCCATGAGGAGCTCATGCCACAAAAGAACCAAGTGATCCACACCCAATACCGTGAGTACCAACAACCCCCTATGAGAGCAGTGAGGTACCACTATGAGCACTGTGGGAAAGATGGACACTTGAGGGAGTTTTGTTTTTGGCGTAAGAGAGAGGAGCGTCGTGCAAAGGAGATGAACAACACTGAAAGGACCGTGACACCTAAGAGGGGGGGGGGGGTGAATTAGGCAACTAAAAACTTTACTCTAACTATGGCCCCTAATTACCACCTAGTCAAAACCTATGCAAGAAACTAAACTAGATAAAAGAGCAACTATGGTTTTGCTAGGTGTGTTGCTATCTCTACCGCAAAAGCGTTATGCGACCTAGGTTCCAAACCTATCAACTAGCCTAACAACTAAGCTAGGAAAGGTAAAGACATAATTAAGATAGCAAAGTAAATGCGGAAGCTAAAGAGTGTGGTAGAGATGCAAACCCCCGTTGACGACTCTGGTATTTTTACCGAGGTATCGAGAAGCACGCAAGCTTCCCCCTAGTCCTCGTTGGAGCCCCTCGCAAGGAATTCCTCGCAAGGGCCAAGCTCCCGGTCGGGTGACTCCATGGATACCTCCGGTTCTTCCCCACGCGCAAGTGGGTCTCCGGTTAAGCCACTTGTGGCAAAGCCTCTCCCGGATGCTTCCCGCCGTCTCCACTATCAAGCTTCCGGCCGAACCACCGCGGGCCTTGTTCCCTTCGGTACACGGTGGCGGCCACACCACAAACGCGGTTGGTGTGGTCTCGCAAGACTACAAGCCCCTCCGATGTACAACAATGGTGCACGCAAGCACCGAGTAGCAAGAGGTATGCAAACCTCACTAAACACAAGGCCTAAACCTAGAGCAAGCGCATGAGCGGTGGTCTAACTAGCCTAAGCACTTCGCAAAGCACCTACACTAATCACCATGTGAAAACACTAAGCACTATGCATATGGAGGCACTAATATGGTGTAGCAATACCCTTGGTATGTTTCCTCACTCCTCCACACCTCATTTGGCCGGTTAGAGGTGGTATATATGGGCCCCCAATCAAATAGAGCCGTTGGAGGGGCTGAAATCAGCTTTCTGTAGAGCATCAGACGCTACAGTGTTGTCATCGGACGCGTCCTATGCTCATGTGATGAGTAGCCGTTGGAAAACTAGCCGTTAGACCTGTTTTTCGGGGGCATCGGACGCTCCGGTGAGGCATCAGACGCTGGCATCGGACTCTACCACAATACTGTTTATTCTGGGCTGATTTTAGAGAGCATCGGATGCTGCATCGGACTCTGGCATCGGACTCTGCATCGGAGCGTCCGTTGCTCCTTTTCCAGTGAGACATGCTTTCGTATTTTGGGCATAACTTTTAGCTCCGAACTCCGATTTCGATGATCTTGGACTTTTTGGAAAGCTAATGAAAAGCTCTACAGCTTTATGCTAGTGTCATACCAGTTTGACCAAATCCAAAATCACGAGACAGTTCCAATTCAATCAGCTCTTGTCTCGGCTTGAGCGGGTCAACTTTATTTGCGTCTGGGCCTCTGTTTCTTGTGTCTTGGACTTTGCTTGATCTTTGTACTCCTTCAATACATCTTGTAGGGTCTTGCTTGAGGTGTTGATCATTTGATCACCATATTGCCTTCGTCCAAGTCATGTTTGCACCCTATTAGACTATAAAACAAACACTCGCAAACACATTAGTCCAATTTGGTTATGTTGATCATCAAACACCAAAATTCAAAGTTAAATGGGCCGAGGTCCATTTTCCTTACAATCTCCCCCTTTTTGGTGATTGATGACAACACAACCAAAGCAAGCAAATAATAGATACATAATTTTAAAATGCAATCTACTTGCTAGGATGCAATGCAAAGACAAGATCATATGATGTTAAAAGATACCAAAGTGAAAATACTTTTATAACTTATCTTGCCCTTGCCATAGAGTCTGTCTGTGGCATTATGGATTTAAGTCTCCCCCCTAACTCCATAATCCACTTCCTCCCTTTCTAGGACCATCCACAAAATATGAAACTTCCCAAATTAATAACCACAAAAATTTTGAATTTGGTTTTGGTTATTTATTTTGAATTGGGCTTGCTTTTGGTCCTTCAAATTCTCCCCCTTTGGAATAAAACACCAAAAAGGAAGACATTAGTGGCACAAGGGAGGGTAAATTTTGTGATCCTTTTTATGTGGAGTGAAAATGATCACAAAATTTGACTCTCACATTATATAAATTAAACTCCCCCTACGTGTATGCATACATATGGTGTATGGCAAAGCATATGCATAACCGGCAAATTAATGCGCAAAGGAGTTTAATCTATATAATGCATGGAGAAAGCATATAAGAGTATCAAATTGAAATCAACATAATGATATCGGTTAGGAATACCACATGTAGATAACAATTGGATTATCGCCACACATGATGCTTGTCTCCGAGGACTCCATTTTCCTTGCAATGAGACTACTACACACATGATAAACTTGAAAGTAGTGTTAGTCTCAAAGCTTCCAAATTGTAGAGTAAACTCCCCTTAAAAGTGTGCATACAAGTTTGAAATACTTGTGGGTGACATGCACATTGACTTGTAAGGTCAAACTACAATTTTGCAAGTTGA
Source organism: Coix lacryma-jobi var. lacryma-jobi (assembly GCA_009763385.1). Classification (NCBI taxonomy): domain Eukaryota; kingdom Viridiplantae; phylum Streptophyta; class Magnoliopsida; order Poales; family Poaceae; genus Coix; species Coix lacryma-jobi. The sequence goes on along the minus strand of CM019826.1, from coordinate 79,056,005 downwards.
CATCACTAGAAATGTGACACCAATTGAAGATGGTAATCGGGGTAGTTTATATACTATTTGGACTTTGGCACATATAGGATAAATACAAGTAAGAGAAGCTATGTGTCGTGCTCCTAAGAAAAATATAAACCATGTAGGTTTGCTCCAAGGATGAGAGTGATACCGAGCAAAACTACCATATGATAAGCCTAGTGTATGCATCACAAAGGATTTAAACTTGCAAATGCAATCCTAGGCAATGAGAGGAACTAGATGCTAAAAATAAATAGCAAGAAATTAAATCTAGTTACCTCACATGTGTAGGGGAACTTGGGTCCATAGTAGCCACTATCATACTTGGCAATGACATGATCCAATGTGATGCATCCCATGATATGCACCCAACCTTTGCCAAGTCTCCAAATTCCCCGTCGTCCACTTGACAACTCACTTCCCTTTCGGGACCCAAACCTTTTTGGTGCTCTTCATGGTTGAAATAATATCCTTAGGCACCCAAATGCGTTTGGCCCCATTGTTGACTTGCTTGTTCACCTTGACGGCCACCACCTTCTCATTCTTCTTCTTCTTCAAAAGGTAAGGTGTGGAGGCCTTCTTGTTCACCTTGTTGGTGTAGGTGTTGGAGAGCTTGCTTGTTTGCTTTTTGTTTTTCTCTTTCTTCTTTTCTCCCCCATGCATCACCTTGCACTCATAGGACTTGTGGCCTTCCTTGTGGCAAACATAACAAACCACGGTTTGCTCCTCATCAAGCTTCTTCACTCCCTTGACGGTGTTATCTTGATGACTTCGAGTTTGCTTTGTCTTGCCTTTTGCTTGAGTCAAGTCCTTGGTGAGGCGAGCCACTTCTTTCTTTAGTAGCTCATTCTCCATTGCGACTTCTTGTGTACATGTTTCTACAATGACATTCTCAACACAAGCTTGTTTGCACATGGGTGAGTCTAAATCAAGTAAATCAAAGCAAGAAGTAGAGGCATCCTTTTTAGGCATATCAAAGATTGACTTTTCAATTTTAGGTGCCTCGGTGGGGTTTGCTCCGATGGCTTCTAGATTGGCAACTTTATTAGTTAGCTCATCACAATGTTTGCACATAATTTCCATTTTAGCAAGCAAACTTTTGTAAGCATCTTGTGTGCTAGCTAACTTTGCTTCTAAGTTTTCATTTTTCTTAACAAGTTGCTCATCATTACTTGCGCTATCACTTGCGTTTGCACTAGCCTCAAGTTTCTCAATTTTATTAGATAGCTCAACATTTAGGTTTGAAAAAGTTTCATATTGATCAAGCATAGCGTTATAAGCTTGTTGAGAACTATCTAATTTTTCTTTTAAAGCATTGATTTTCCTTTGTTGACTAGTGCATGCTTTAGCATAATTGAGATTATCTTGCACAAGTTGATTATAAGAAGGTAGCTCATCATCACTATCACTATCACTATCACTAGAGATAGATTTTGAGTTACCTCGTGCCATAAGGCACATTCGTGAGGAGCTTGATGATGAGTGCTTGTGGCTGCGCCTCTTGTGTTGAGCTTCATCATCACTTGATGAATCATCCCACATCTTGATAGTAGTGAGGGCTTTGACCTTGCATCCCTTCTTTTTCTTGTCCTTGGGTGTGGGCTTTCGTTTTGGACAATCTTCCATATAATGCCCTCTCTTGCCGCATCCATAGCAACCATTCTTTCTTTGCTCTCTTCTTTGATTGGTGAAGAGGCAATCCTCAATGGTGATGGGCACACCTTTGACATTGAGCTTGCGGATCATCCTCTCCACTCCTCGAACTAGCTTGATTGTTTCTTCTTCATCTAGGGAGGAGTTGGATGAGGTGGAGGCTCGATCATCACTTGATTCATCATCATCATCCTCTTCTTCTTCATATTCACTTGAGGAGCTTGAGCTTGAACATGTCTCAATTTGCTTCTTGCCCTTCGTCTTTTTGTGCTCATCACATGTGAGAGCTATGCCTTTGCTTGATGAAGTGGCTTCTTCTTGACCCATCTTGCGTGACATCTCAAATACCACTAATTTGCCAATGACAATGGTCGGGGTCATGGTGCTCAAGTCCTCCATGTTGTGGAGGATGGTGATGATGGTTGCATACTTGTTCTTTGGAAGCACGGAGATGATCTTCCTCACAATATCCGCATCACCTAGCTTTGCGATTCCTATAGAATTGAGCTCATTGATAATTAGATTCAAACGAGAATACATATCACGAACAAGCTCATTATCATTCATTTTAAAGGAATCATAACTTGTTTTAGTTAGGTGAAGTTTTTGCTCACGTACATTACTTGTACCATCATGGAGCTCATGTAGCTTTAACCAAATTTCATGAGATGTTTGTAAAGTAAAAACATGGTTAAAGACATCCATGCTAAGAGATTCAAACAAGCAATTTTTGGCTCTAGCATTAAGATGAATTTCTTTTTCATCACCCGCGGTAGGCTTATCGGGATTCTTATGGGGTTTCATCCCGTCGCGGGTGATTCTCCAAACACCTAGATCAACTGCTTCTAGGTAGCAAGCCATTCTAGCACTATAGTAGGGAAAGTTTGTGCCGTCAAAGTGTGGAGGCCTAGAGGTATCCATCCCAACCACTCTCAATAGCGTCGGCTCAACGGCGGTGAAGCCAAGGGTCCAAAAATGAGCCAACCGGCTCTGATACCAATTGAAAGGACCGTGACGCCTAAGAGGGGGGGTGAATTAGGCAACTAAAAACTTTACTCTAACTATGGCCCCTAATTACCACTTAGTCAAAACCTATGCAAGAAAGTAAACTAGATAAAAGAGCAACTATGGTTTTGCTAGGTGTGTTGCTATCTCTACCGCAAAAGCGTTATGCGACCTAGGTTCCAAACCTATCAACTAGCCTAACATCTAAGCTAAGAAAGGTAAAGACATAATTAAGGTAGCAAAGTAAATGCGGAAGCTAAAGAGTGAGGTAGATATGCAAACTCTCGTCGACGACTCCGGTATTTTTACCAAGGTATTGAGAAGCACGCAAGCTTCCCCCTAGTCCTCGTTGGAGCCCCTCGCAAGGAATCCCTCGCAAGGGCCAAGCTCCCGGTCGGGTGACTCCGTGGATAGCTCCGGTCCTTCCCCACGCACAAGTGGGTCTCCGGTTAAGCCACTTGTGGCAAAGCCACTCCCGGATGCTTCCCGCCGTCTCCACTATCAAGCTTCCGGCCGAACCGCCGCGGGCCTTGTTCCCTTCGGTACATGGTGGCGGCCACACCACAAACGCGGTTGGTGTTGTCTCGCAAGACTACAAGCCCCTCCGATGTACAACAATGGTGCACGCAAGCACCAAGTAGCAAGAGGTATGCAAACCTCACTAAACACTAGGCCTAAACCTAGAGCAAGCGCATGAGCGGTGGTCTAACTAGCCTAAGCACTTCGCAAAGCACCTACACTAATCACCATGTGAAAACACTAAGCACTATGCATATGGAGGCACTAATATGGTGTAGCAATACCCTTGGTATGTTTCCTCACTCCCCCACACCTCATTTGGCCGGTTAGAGGTGGTATATATAGGCCCCCAATCAAATAGAGCTGTTAGAGGGGCTGAAATGAGCTTTCTGTAGAGCATCGGACGCTACAGTGTTGGCATCGGATGCGTCCTATGCTCATGTGATGAGTAGTCGTTGGAAAACTAGCCGTTAGACCTGTTTTTCGGGGGCATCGGACGCTCTGGTGAGGCATCGAACGCTGGCATCAGACTCTACCACAATACTGTTCATTCTGGGCTGATTTTAGAGAGCATCGGACGCTGCATTGGACTCTGGCATCGGACTCTGCATCGGAACGTCCGTTGCTCCTTTTCCAGTGAGACATGCTTTCGTATTTTGGGCATAACTTTTAGCTCCGAACTTCGATTTCGATGATCTTAGACTTTTTGGAAAGCTAATGAAAAGCTCTACAGCTTTATGCTAGTGCCATACCAGTTTGAACAAATCCAAAATCACGAGACAGTTCCAATTCAATCAGCTCTTGTCTCGGCTTGAGTGGGTCAACTTTATTTGCGTCCGGGCCTCTCTTTCTTGTGTCTTGGACTTTGCTTGAACTTTGTACTCATTCAATACATCTTGTAGGGTCTTGCTTGAGGTGTTGATCATTTGATCACCATATTGCCTTCGTCCATGTCATATTTGCACCCTATTGGACTATAAAACAAACACTCCCAAACACATTAGTCCAATTTGGTTATGTTGATCATCAAACACCAAAATCCAAAGTTAAATGGGTCGAGGTCCATTTTCCTTACAAACACGAACATGTACCATGCTTTCCATGATGTACATGTGTCGAATGTTCAAAGGAGGAGTGCTAGGCCTAGAGGTTCAATGCCTCAAGGTCCTAGGCCACAAGGAGGTTTTGCCCGACGGCATCCTAGTTTTGTAGGGTATGGACCCCGTGGCGGTGGCTTTGTTATTGAGCATTAGCCCCCACCGCGTATTGGCTATCGCGGTGAGCGCTCTCCTCCTAGCGGACCACGCTCTCCTGTGCGTGGTCATCGCTTTCCCCATAGGAATGCTAGGAATGGTTTTTACACTGACCGTTCTTTTGAGTAGCCGGGACAACACTGGTATTCTTCCCGTTTTACTCACCCCGGTGTTGGACCGTATGCTCACCCTATGTCTTTTTATTGATGTAGGTAAGTAAATTGGAGAACGTTTGGCTTGTGGATTCTGGGTGTTCAAGGCATATGACCGGAAACTCCATGTGGTTCTCCTATCTTAGTCCAGTCACCGGAAAGGAGTCTATCACCTTCAGTGACAATAGCAAAGGTAAAGTGCGATCCCGTGGTTCTGTGCGAGTCAATGAGCATTTTGTGTTGCGTGATGTTGCTCTCGTTTCGAACTTGCATTTTAACCTTCATTCTGTTTTTCAACTTTTTGAGGATGATTATGAGATTCGTTTTAAGCCGAATCTCAATAGTATTTTAGATCCTCAGGGCAATATTGTATGTTTGACATTGGGAAAGTTTTTCGCGTGAAATTATCGTAGTCTTTGGGCATTTCTCATTGTCTTTTGGCTGGATCCTCCTCTGATCTTTGGAAATGGCATAGGAGACTTGGTCATTTGAGCTTTGACTTGCTTGCAAGACTTAGTTCAATTGGCTTAATCCGAGGATTGCCTAAGTTACACATGGAGAAGGATATTGTTTGCCATTCTTGTAGACATGAGAAAATGGTTGCCGCTCCCCACCATCCTGTGAATCAAGTTATGACCAAGCGCCCTGGAGAGATTTTGCATATGGACCTTGTAGGTCCGGCTCGGGTGAGTGTTGGTAGTTCTTAGCTACACCTAGGATAGGGTAACTAAAGTAGCTATCTACTAATGCCAAGCGGGGTTGTCAGTCCCGACACTAGTAGGAGCTAGCTAGCGAGAATGCAATCTACCAGGAGGAGATTCTGCAAGCGCACAGAACTATCGTAGTAGCACTCCGCCTGGGAGTACCAGGTGTCGATTTATTTGATCCCAAGGGAAGGCTAGAGTGGTGTATGAGTCGAGTCAAGGAAGGGATGAGAGTCGAAGAAAAGAGAAAGGAGAAAAAGGGGAGAAAGGAAGAGGGGATGGAAGGCTGGAAAGAATATGTGGGTGGATAGGTAAGGATGAAATGGATGGCTAAGGTAAGGTGGATGGATAGGTAGATAAGGGGTAACTAAAGGATAACTAACTAATTACTAACTACTATCTACTAACTACTCCTAGATAACAACAGAGCAAGATAACTACAAAGCAAGATAGTTACGAAGCAAGGCAGGCAAAAGACAATAAAACAACTGAGTTGAGTATAGTTTTATTCCTATCTTGTCAAGTATCGAGGCGTACTAGCCTTTACCACTTACTTAGGTTGAACGCTAGCACAACGAGCCTTACTGTTAAACTGGGCCAACTACGTGGTGGAATTCAAGGCGCACAGGGCTGTCACCACCTGCTTGCTACCACAGCTATCCGGGGGTCCAGCCGTATCTGAAGGTAAGTCTATAACTAAGCACCACGCTTAATTATATTCTAACTATCTCTAGCCTAGCTTTGAATAGAGACACCCTTGCGGACGTCACAGCAAATACTTGACTTAACAAGATAAACACTAAACTAACTAAGCAACCTATTGGCAAAGATCAATCACTAAGCACACTAGAGATTAACTACTATGGCTAAGTGAATTGAACTGTAGGATAGCTAGGCACTCAAGCAATCAATAAAGTATACCACTCAATAGTGATAAGTAGAATAAAGTAATACTTGAAATGATGAACTAGAATATAGTAAAGTGCTTGAGATACAAGAGCAAAACCTGAACTGGAGATGAAGGAAGACTCTTCCCAGCTCCAGAACCGATCACTCGCACGCCTCTACTCTTGAGCTAAGCCTTGAGCAGCGCTACCGCGAGGGCAAAGATGCCTTGCTCTACTAGCTACCTACTTGCCTAAGCTCTCTGAGCTCTCACTTGCTTGCTTCTACTTGCTCTGCTTCTCTTGTGTTGTGGTGGTACAAATGAAGTGGTGCCTCTAGTGGGGTATTTATAGTCTTGAGGAGTGAAGGGGGTACTTATAGGGGGCAGCCAACCGACCTAGGGTTAGGTCAGGTGGCGGACGCCACCCCCTACTGGGGACCGCTAGTCCCCTGGCCGTTGGATGCACCGGCTTTGATCCTACGTCCTCCAGGTGGTTGTCCAAGGCGGTTTGGAGGTCGGTTGCATGTCCTAGCAACCGCCATTCGGCCTTGATCCCCGCCACTCCTCCCTGAGTCGTCCGATGCCACTGACCTAGTGACCAAGGGCCAAGATATGGCCTTGGGGATGTCACACGGATCGATGATGTGGCAGGGAGTGGAACTTGGGCCAACCCAAGTGGCGGGCGCCACTTAGAGGTGGCGGGCGCCACCTAGGGGTGGCGGGCACCACCCCCCTTAGGCCCATTTGGGCCCTGCTGAGTGGGCTTGGCCTCTGGTGGGTCCATATGTCCAAATTTGGTTCAAATCCTGCATTCAAATAAAATTCTATGGACATGTGGAATTTGGTTAGTTTGAAAACTATTTGACTACATTTCATGCCTTTTTGGTGGACTTTAGGGTCAAATGTTGATGGTAAAACAGGTGTTTAAGGACCATCAACAAGCTCCCCCATGCTAACCTGTTGCTTGTCCTCGAGCAACAATGTGGTTTAAGCATTGAGCATGAAATAGATAGCAACTTAAGATGTATGCAAGTGCATATTGTATAGTGAGAAATAACTTAGCATATATCATTAATCATAGCAATGTGGGGCTTATAGCTTTTCACTTCAAACATGCAAGAGTAAAATAAAGTAGTAGATAAGAAACTTTTATCTTGCTTAGGTTTAACTAGGATTCTGTCTGGAGGTTTTTCAAAGTTTTCAAAAGATAACAACTTGCTTAAGTCCTCCAAGATTCACTCAATCACTCAATGGTGTTTAAATCCTCACTTTGGCCAAAATGTATCCTCTCCTATTTCTAAAGAATGATATGTGGAGTTATAGGTAGGCTAAGAACCATGAGCAAATTGTCTGATGTTTATTGCTAAGCTAGACACTCAGATCATAAGGAGCAGCAAATCATAAAAATTGATCAAGATGTGCATGTGTGGTTATGTGGAAGTGTATAGAGAGATATTTCATAATCCTTCCTAGTTAATTTCTGGGGGTCTAGAGCTAATGATAACTCTCTCTTTTTTTTGGATACATAGTGAGTAGACAAAAGATATGTCCTCACATTTTCTTAGGACATAGCCCTCTTTTGAGCTACTTTGCTCACTTTTTTTTTCAGGACATAGTTCTTTCTTGACCTACTTTGCTCATTTTTCTCTCTCTCTCTTTTTTTTAAGCTTTAGATTTCCCCAGGTTATCTATAGGAAAGGATTTTTGAAATGAGTAGGGAAAGGGAGAGAAATGCTTATTCCCAGTGTAGGAATAAACATAAGGCTAGCAATGGGATGTTTGGTAGGGTATTGCATATCTCCGTTGTAGAGAATAAGCAATTTATTTGGTGGTTGCAAACCTCCAAAGTGGAGAGTAGGCAATTTATGGTGGGTGTGTTGATTCAAAAGATATGATAAGCTTCTCTACTAAGATCTATGAGGGCTAACAAAGCTCAACATAAACAAAGCTCGTTGTGGTTTTGAGTAATGACTAACAAATATTTGGCTGGTGGTGGGATCGGATAAAATCTAGGAGGAACTTTTAGCAAGGTTTTCATAATTTTTAAAAGAAATTCTCCAGATTAGGTCCTAATTTCACCTTAGCAAGTTTAAAGAATTACTCCATTTCTTACTAGCTTTACTCACTAAGCATGATTAAGTTAAAGCATGTGCAACCCACAAAAGCTACAACTTAGATAAGACCAGTTATTCAAGCCATAACAATAGCATTTGCATGACATATTTCAAATCTTATTCAGGTTTCAACATATTTAAGCAGATTTTATCAATTTTATTCATAGAGTGGTTATTTAGGCAAGCATGTGACATTCAAAAGATATATAATTTAGGAACTGAATGTAAAGTGTAGGCTTGAGACATACCTTATCGGAGCGGGAGTCTCCCCCAAGCTGGCTTCTTGCTTGGTGAAAGATCTTCTTCTTCTCAGTTGGAGCTCTTGTTCTCATTTTATTAAAAGGGAAACTATCTAATGTTGTGAAAAGGGAAACTATCCTATTATGATATTTTATTATTCTAACTAAGTTAACATATTCCTATGCATATAACTAATGATAACTGGTGATATTTTTTTTAATTACATGCATGACATATGTTATTTATTCGAAAAAGGGAAAATTGAAGGGAAAAATTAAAAGTAAAACCATACCTTAGGTCCATGGAATTTCATCCTTATCCGGTGGGTCTTCTTCTTCCTTGGGCACTTCCTCTCTCAGTACTCCATCGGGTTCTTCTTCTTCTGGCACCTCACCCTTGTTATGTGAATCACACAACTTAGGAGGAGGTGGTTCTCTCTTTCTGCTCCACCCTGTTCTTGGGCGCCTCTTCTTGGTACGAACGGGTTCTGCTTCCTGCATGGTAGCGGCATATGTGGGACCACGAGAAAAAGAGAATATTTCATTCCTCCCACCTAATGTCATTTGAATTTTACCACTTCCCACATATATGCAGGCATCAACAGTGTTCAAGAAGGGTCTACCTAAGATTAGAGGCACATCTTTCCTATTTCCCATATCTAGTATTATGAAATCAGCAGGAACATATGAACCTCTAATATGAACAGGTAAGTCATTAACTATTCCTTCTACATAGCAAGTGGATTGATCAGCTAGCACAACATTGGCAGATGTGGATGACATGGGTGGAAAGAACGAGTTTTCATAGAAATCTTTAGATAAAATGTTCACACTCGATCCTAAATCACACATGGCATTTTAAAAGACTTCACCAAAGATTGAGCATCTAATTATGGGACTACCAAGATCACCCTTTTTAATAGTCATGGTTTGATCTTCATAATAGTTAAAATATTTTATTTCAACCATATTTGCAGTTTCCATGTGAGGTTTAGCAGGAATTTTGCCAGTTTCAAAAGATGGTATGACAGCAGCAAGTTGAGCTAATTGGGTTTCTAACATCTTATTAAAGCTAAGTTGATTTTTTAGAGCAGATGAGAAATCTTCCAATTTAGCATTTATATTCTCAAGGGCTTTATCATTTGACATTAATTTCTTATTCAAGAAATCAGTAGTTCTACCTTGTGAGTAAACTAAGTTTTTCAAGAATGAGAGACTATAAGAATTATGAAAATTAGAGCGGGGGAATGAATTGTTACCTTAAGAGTTTGCAGGCTGATTCCATCCTTGATTCTGTTGACGGAAACCGTTGTTGTTGTTGATGATGTTCAAATCTTCATGTAGCTCGGGGCAGTGGTTCCCAGAATGTCCGGTTTCTCCACAGACTTCACAAGTCATGTAGGATTCCAGAGATTGGACACTCTCTTGTTGGTTCATCTTCTCACAGCTGTCCAGCTTCTTTGCCAGCAGGTCCATCTTGGCCACGATCATGTCGGCTTCCTTAAGGGAATGCATACCTCACTCACGGGGTTGTAGTCTCTCGTCATTCCATCCTTGGTTCAATACCATCTTCTCTATGAGAGCCTTAGCATCTGCAACATTCAGAGAAAAGAATGCACCGCTGGCGGCGGCATCCAAATGGCTTCTAGAGAGAGGGGTTAGGCCATGGTAGAAGTTCTGGATCAATAGCCAGTCCTCCATACCATGGTGCGGACAAGCAGCGACATACTCTTGCAACCTCTCCCAAGCCTCGGGAATAGATTCCTCGGCTTGTTGCGTAAAGCTGGAGATTTTGTTGCGCAGAGCATTCGTCTTGCCCATAGGAAAGAATTTGGCGAGAAAAGCATTGGAACACTTGTCCCATGTGTCTACAGCGTTGCGATCGGTATAGAACCATTGCTTCGCTCTTCCTAGCAAAGAAAAGGGAAGGAGACGAAGACGGATGGCTTCTTGGGTTATCCCCTTAATGGTGAATGTGCCGCAAATCTTCAAGAATTGTTGGAGGTGAGCATTGGCATCCTCATGAGCCTTGCCACAGAACGGGCTAGCTTGGACCATCATGATCAGAGCTGGTTTCAACTCAAAATTGAGGTTGGCATCGATCACGTCTGGTCCTATCGCTACATTAGCGGCAGAAGGAGCAAAAAATTCACGAATGGTCTTGTTGGCCATTGTGAAGATAGAACGAGATAAGAAAGAAAGAAGTTGAAGAAGATGAAGGAAAAAGATAAGAAAAGTTAAGGAAAGAAAGAACGGGGTAAGATGGGATTCACTAAGCGGGAGCTTGAGCGAAGATAAATTCGACACGGACTCAGCCGACACACCGATTGCCTTCCCCGGCAACGGCGCCAGAAATGCTTGTTGGTAGTTCTTAGCTACACCTAGGATAGGGTAACTAAAGTAGCTATCTACTAATGCCAAGCGGGGTTGTCAGTCCCGACACTAGTAGGAGCTAGCTAGCGAGAATGCAATCTACCAGGAGGAGATTCTGCAAGCGCACAGAACTATCGTAGTAGCACTTCGCCTGGGAGTACCAGGTGTTGATTTATTTGATCCCAAGGGAAGGCTAGAGTGGTGTATGAGTCGAGTCAAGGAAGGGATGAGAGTCGAAGAAAAGAGAAAGGAAAAAAAGGGGAGAAAGGAAGAGGGGATGAAAGGCTAGAAAGAATATGTGGGTGGATAGGTAAGGATGAAATGGAGGGCTAAGGTAAGGTGGATGGATAGGTAGATAAGGGGTAACTAAAGGATAACTAACTAATTACTGACTACTATCTACTAACTACTCCTAGATAACCACAGAGCAAGATAACTACGAAGCAAGATAGTTACGAAGCAAGCAGGCAAAAGACAATAAAGCAACTAAGTTGAGTATAGTTTTATTCCTATCTTGTCAAGTATCGAGGCGTACTAGCCTTTACCACTTACTTAGGTTGAACGCTAGCACAACGAGCCTTACTGTTAAACCGGGCCAACTACGTGGTGGAATTCAAGGCGCACAGGGCTGTCACCACCTGCTTGCTACCACAGCTATCCGGGGGTCTAGCCGTATCTGAAGGTAAGTCTATAACTAAGCACCACGCTTAATTATATTCTAACTATCTCTACCCTAGCTTTGAATATAGACACCCTTGCGGACGTCAGAGCAAATACTTGACTTAATAAGATAAACACTAAACTAACTAAGCAACCTATTAGCAAAGATCAATCACTAAGCACACTAGAGATTAACTACTATGGCTAAGTGAATTGAACTGTAGGATAGCTAGGCACTCAAGCAATCAATCAAGTATACCACTCAATACTGATAAGTAGAATAAAGTAATACTTGAAATGATGAACTAGAATATACTAAAGTGCTTGAGATACAAGAGCAAAACCTGAACTGGAGATGAAGGAAGACTCTTCCTAGCTCCAGAACCGATCAATCACACGCCTCTACACTTGAGCTAAGCCTTGAGCAGCGCTACCGCGAGGGCAAAGATGCCTTGCTCTACTAGCTACCTACTTGCCTAAGCTCTCTGAGCCCTCACTTGCTTGCTTCTACTTGCTCTCCTTCTCTTGTGTTGTGGTGGTACAAATGAAGTGGTGCCTCCAGGGGGGTATTTATAGTCTTGAGGAGTGAGGGGGGTACTTATAGGGGGTAGCCTACCGACCTAGGGTTAGGTCAGGTGGCGGGCGCCACCCCCTACTGGCGCCCGCCAGTCCCCTGGCCGTTGGATGCACCGGCTTTGATCCTACGGCCTCCAGGTGGTTGTCCAAGGCGGTTTGGAGGTCGGTTGCATGTCCTAGCAACCGCCATTCGGCCTTGATCCCCGCCACTCCTCCCTGAGCCATCCGCTGCCACTGACCTAGTGACCAAGGGCCAATATTTGGCCTTGGGGAGGTCACACGGATCGATGACGTGGCATGGAGTGGAACTTGGGCCAACCCAAGTGGTGGGCGCCACTTAGAGGTGGCGGGCGCCACCTAGGTGTTGCGGGCGCCACCTAGGGGTGGCGGGCGCCACCCCCCTTAGGCCCATTTGGGCCCTGCTGAGTGGGCTTGGCCTCTGGTGGGTCCATATGTCCAAATTCTGTTCAAATCATGCATTCAAATAAAATTCTATGGACATGTGGAATTTGGTTACTTTGAAACCTATTTGACTACATTTCATGCCTTTTTGGTGGACTTTAGGGTCAAATGTTGATGGTAAAACAGGTGTTTAAGGACCATCAACAGTGAGCTCGGTTGGTGGGAAGTGGTATGTGCTTGTTGTTGTTGTCTACTTCTCGAGATATTCATGGGTTTTCTTTTTAGCAGAGAAAACTGAGACTTTCACTTTTACTCGCAATCTGATTTTGCATCTTCAAAACGAGTTCCCTAAGAACTCGATGAGAGCTATTCATAGCCATAATGGTTCCAAGTTTAAGAACTCGGATTTTGAGAAGTTTTGTAACTCTTTGGGTTTAGAGCATCAGTTTTCTTCACCCTACACACCGCCACAAAATGGTGTTGTAGAGAGGAAAAATTGGACCCTTGTTGACATGGCTAGGACGATGCTCGATGAGCATAGGACTCTTAGGCGGTATTGGGCCGAGGCTATTAACACTGCATGCTATATTTTAAATCACATTTTTCTCCATGCTTTCTTGAAGAAGACCTCTTATGAGCTGCGATTTGGGAAGCAACCCAAAGTAAGTTATTTTAGAGTTTTTGGTTGCCATTGTTTTATACTTAAGAAAGGCAACTTGGACAAGTTTGAGTCTCGCACTTCTGATGGTGTATTTTTGGGTTATGGTAATCATACTCGTGCATATCGTGTACTTAACCTTGATACTAACCGAGTCATGGAGACATCCGATGTCACCTTCGATGAGACCATGCATTGTCCTTCTTCTAGATTTGAGCGTGCAGGTGATCACGAGGTCGGTGAGCCTCTTTTTGATGATGAGGAAGATGGAGCTGAACAGATGGATGATCCAGATCTTCCTCCACCTATTGTTCCTTTGGGATCGACTTTGACCACGACTGCTCGCGACCCCGACCCATCTTCATCCACTACATGGGGGCCGGTCGATCCACCACCTTGGTGTTTACTAGTGATAACCGAGGAGGCACCAGCTACTATTGAGGGGGAGGTCACTTCAGCTAGGGAGGCGCCACGACACATCCAGCGCCAACACCCTCCTCAATAGATGATCGGCAACATCCATGAACGTGTCACTCGGTCAAGGTCACAACAAATTTCTCACTTTGCTCATTCTACATTTGTTGCTGATTTTGAGCCCCGAGATGTTGGACATGCTTTATCTGATACGGATTGGGTCAATGCCATGCATGAGTTGCTAGAAAATTTTGAGAGAAATCAGGTTTGGGTTCTTGTTCCACCTCCTCCTGAGTGTCACCCTATTAGGACAAAATGGGTTTTCAAAAAAAAACAAGGAGAGGATAGCCACGTCGTGAGAAACAAGGCCAGACTAGTAGCCCAGGTGTATAGTTAGAGGGAGGGCTAGACTATGAGGAGACTTTTGCCCTGTAGCTCGTTTGGAGGCGATTAGGATCCTTTTGGCTTTTGCTGCATCCAAGGGTTTCAAACTTTTTCAAATGGATGTCAAGAGTGCCTTCTAAACGGCTACATAGAAGAAGAGGTGTATGTGAGAGAACCCCCCGCTTTTGAAAATCCCATGTTTCCAAACCATGTCTTTGAACTTCACAAAGCTTTGTATGGTTTGAAACAAGCCCCTAGAGCCTGGTATGATAGGTTGAAAACCTTTTTGCTTGCTAAGGGTTTTAAAATGGGATGTGTGGATAAAACTCTTTTTCTCCTCAAGCAAGACAATGACACTCTCTTGGTTCAGATTTACGTGGATGATATCATCTTCGGTGGTTCTTCTCATGCTTTGGTTGCCAAGTTTGCAGATACAATGAGCAGGGAATTTGGGATGAGCATGATCAGTGAGTTGACATTCTTTCTCGGGTTGCAAATCAAGCAATCTCGAGAAGGGACGTTTGTGCACCAGGGCAAGTTCACTAAGGACATAGTGAAGTAGTTTGATATGGGTGAGGCCAAGCTTCTTCCAACACCCATGTCGACCATGACAACCCTGGATGCAGATGAGGAGGGAGAAGTCGTGGACCAGAAGGAGTACCGAAGTATGATCGGGTCGCTGTTGTACCTGACGGCGACATGCCCGAACATTCAGTTCGTGGTGTGTCTTTGCGCACGATTTCAGTCGTCGCCGCGCACCTCTCACCGTCAGGCGGTCAAGCGCATTATGAGGTACCTTCATATCACTCCTGAGTTCGGGCTTTGGTATTCTGCTTCTTCTACCCTCTCTCTTTGCGGTTACTCTGACGCTGATTTTGCTGGTTGCCGATTTGATCGCAAGTCCACTTCTGGGACTTGTCGGTTTTTGGGTTCTTCTCTTGTTTCTTGGTCTTCTCGCAAGCAGTCTAGTGTCGCCCAGTCTACCACAGAGGCTGAATATGTTACTGCGGCTAGCTGCTGTTCCCAGTTGTTGTGGATGATGGCCACTTTACGTGATTTTGGTCTCAGCTTTTCATGAGTTCCTTTGCTTTGTGATAGCACGAGTGCAATTAGCATTTCTAAGAACCTCGTGCTTCATTCTAAGACCAAACATATTGATGTGCGCTTTCATTTCTTGCGAGACCACTATGAGAAGGGTGATATCGACCTTCGTCACGTCGATACTCATCATCAGTTGGCAGATATTTTTACCAAGCCTTTGGACCAATCAACCTTTGCTAGGTTGAGAGGTGGGCTTGGTGTGTGTTTTCCCTTTTAGTTGGAGGAAACATTTTTGTTATTGTATCATAGACTGACTTCTTTTGTTTTGTTCTTGTTAAGTCTTTGTATTTCATCATCTTTGTATCTTTACTTTTTCGAGCTTCATGTCTATAGTCTTTAGAATGAATCTATGCTATGATTATTGTATGCTCCGATGATATATGATGGTGCTTGTAGCTTAGGCTCTTCTTGATCACTGATACATGTTGTGAGCTAAGCTATTTTTTCTAGACCTATGAATATGCTTAATGAAACATAAAATTTGAAACTTGTTCACCATTGAGATTGGCAACTAGGATGTGTAGAATGTGTTGAAGTTACTATTGCTATTCCTATATGCTAGGTTGCTGTGTCTCTAGTTCCGAGTCTTTCACTTGCTTGGTATATTCATATTCTGTTAAACTTGAACCAAGCCTAAGTGAATTGAAAAGATCGAGATGGGATTACTTGACAACACATCACGGTATCGAAACTATTTCTCATTGCACTTTGAGTTAAACTTGAGCCATGTAATGTAAGACTGAAACCATTGCTTCAAGCTTCTGATTGCTTATGCATAGGCTTAGCTCGGTTGAAAAGTTAGGCAATGTCAAGTTTTCAACCTCTCGCAATCACATGCTGAAAATTCGAACTTGTGTATAATCACCGCTGCAACTCCGATCAAATTTGAAAACACAAAGTCTATGTTTCCTTCTATAGCATGATGATTGAACTTTGCTAGGGGTAGTTCACCTTGTATACATGTTTAGCATTTGTTTGACTTCCTGTCTATACATGTTTAGTGCTATTTTGATGGTGAAACCCTTTCTGAATGGATTAAAAACTGCTCGCTATGCTCTTATGTTCATATCTCGTATTTTGTGATCAGTTTGAGCCTTTGCTGTCATTTATACTTGTTGTTGAGTAGTCGGATCAGCACTCTTTATAGCATCTATTCATTCTATTGACTATATACCTGAAGCTGCTAATCTGCATTTGTGACTCATATGCATTTGCTTGATTGTGCATTCTCATCTAAGGGGGAGAAATTTAACAAAATCATGTCCTAGTTGTGTGCATTATTGAAGGGGGAGTTTATGTCCAGGGAGAGCTTTGCTTGAGTTTTGCTCACTTTGCTTTGACGAGTTGGTTTCTTGAGCAGTCTTCGATGATTGGTTTGGAGCAGTTTTTCAGCTGGTTGTGTTGAGCCTTTGCCTCTTTCTGGAGGGACTAGCTGGCTTACTCTGTTTTGGCTTCTTTGCTCTAAACTTCTCGCTAGCGATGTTGAGCCCGTTCTGCCTCTTCTTGAGGGCTAGCTTTGCTTTGCTTGGTTGCGTCGAGCCATTGCCCATGTCTTTGGGAACCAAATTGTCTTGCTCACCCCATTCAACATCTTTTGGCTTTGCTTCGCTTCTAGTCGTTTGGTTGAGTTCGCTTCTTCCTTCTTCTTTTCTTCTATCCCATATGATTTGTGTTGGTAGTTGACAATGCACTCATCAAGGGGAGATTGCGGATACATGGGTGTATGCCGGATCTTGAGATGATGAGTGATTGTCAACTGGTTTGATTTTCGTTTGGTTTTTGTCTCAATTTTCTCGTCGCTCGATCTCCCTCTACGCTGCGTCTTTTTCGAATCCACTTGAACCAACATGTTATTTGAAGTAAGGAGATCATTTCCACCGAAGGAATTCAACTCAAACATCATGAACAAGTAGATCAGTTGATTTTCATTTTGGATCAAAATTTCTCTTCTCTTCTACCGAACTTCTTCGATTCATCGATTTGGAGATAGGTTCGAGCCATGATCTCCTAGGAGTTGCTCACTATCATCCTTGTGACTCCTCTCGCCAAGTTTGAGCTTTAGAGGTTTCGTTTAGGGAGATTGAGTCGAATCGGTGGACGAACAACACATTTTTGGGACGACTGGACTCTGGGCTCGTGATGATCGGACTCTGCCCAGTGAGTCCGGTCATTGAATGTCTGAAAGTCTAGTTCTGTGAGAAGTTGACTGGACACTCGGCTGATACGTGACCGGACGCACAGAGGGTACTGTTCATTGCTCGTTTGTGCTGACCGGACGCTGCCTACGTTGTGACCGGATGCTCTGACCCTTGTTGGTAGTTCTTAGCTTCACTAAAGATAGAGCTAGGCAACTATCCCCGGTAATGGCCCAGGAATGCTTGTTGGCACTTGCTAACGTTGTTACTAGGAGTAGACTATGGAGTCTATCCCTGGCAACGGCGCCAGAAATGCTTGAAGCAAGACCGATCACTATACCTAAAGGAGGGGAGCTAAAGCAGCTATCTACTAATGCCAAGCGGGGTTGTCAATCCCAACACTAGTAGGAGCTAGCTAGAGAGAATGCAATCTACCAGGAGGAGATTCTGCAAGCGCACAGAACTATCGTAGTAGCACTTCGCCTGGGAGTACCAGGTGTCGATTTATTTGATCCCATGGGAAGGCTAGGGTGGTGAATGAGTTGAGCCAAGGAGGGGATGAGAGTCGAAGAAATAAGAAAAATGAAAAGGGGAGAAGGGAAGATGAAAGGCTAGAAAGAATATGTGGGTGGATAGGTAAGGACGAAATGGATGGCTAAGGTAAGGTGGATAACTAGATAGATAGGGGGGTAACTACGGGTAACTAATGATAACTAACTAGTCCTAGATAACTACAAAGCAAGATAACTACGAAGCAAGATAGTTACGAAGCAAGGCAGGCAAAAGACAATAAAGCAACTGAGTTGAGTATAGTTTTATTCCTATCTTGTCAAGTATCGAGGCGTACTGGCCTTTACCACTTACTTAAGTTGAACGCTAGCACAACGAGCCTTACTGTTAAACTGGGCCAACTACGTGGTGGAATTCAAGGCGCACAGGGCTGTCACCACCTGCTTGCTACCACAGCTATCCGGGGGTCCAGCCGTATCTGAAGGTAAGTCTATAACTAAGCACCACGCTTAATTATATTCTAACTATCTCTACCCTAGCTTTGAATAGAGACACCTTTGCGGACGTCAGAGCAAATACTTGACTTAATAAGATAAACACTAAACTAACTAAGCAACCTATTGGCAAAGATCTATCACTAAGCACACTAGAGATTAACTACTATGACAAAGATCTAGGGGGGTATTTATAGTCTTGAGGAGTGAGGGAGATACTTATAGGGGGCAGCCAACCGACCTAGGGTTAGGTCAGGTGGCGGGCGCCACCCCCTACTGGTGGCCGCCTGTACCCTGGCCGTTGGATGCACCGGCTTTGATCCTACGGCCTCCAGGTGGTTGTCCAAGGCGGTCTGGAGGTCGGTTGCATGTCCTAGCAACCGCCATTCGGCCTTGATCCACGCCACTCCTCCCTGAGCCGTCCGATGCAACTGACCTAGTGACCAAGGGCCAAGATTTGGCCTTGGGGAGGTCACACGTATCGATGACGTGGCAGGGAGTGGAACTTGGGCCAACCCAAGTGGCGGGCGCCACCTAGGTGTGGCGGGCGCCACCCCCCTTAGGCCCATTTGGGCCCTGCTGAGTTGGCTTGGCCTCTGGTGGGTCCATATGTCCAAATTTGGTTCAAATCCTGCATTCAAATAAAATTCTATGGACATGTGGAATTTGGTTAGTTTGAAACCTATTTGACTACATTTCATGCCTTTTTGGTGGACTTTAGGGTCAAATGTTGATGGTAAAACAGGTGTTTAAGGACCATCAACAACCCTGTGAGTCTGGTCCAACACAGAGAGCTCCCGAAGCAGCTCTGCACAGACCGGACGCGTACGTTCACTACGGACCGGACGCTCACTAGAGTCCGGTCAGTACTGATCAGCACGTTTTCGTCCGTGGCTTGCTCGTCTTGTGTCGGTTTTGATTTCCGGTTTTTGCATTAGACTTCTTGGATTGTGTAGTGTCCCGCTGTGCTTCTTGGAAGCATCCACCCTACTTCTAGGGTCGTGGACACTAGCAAGTCCGTGTCTCGCTTTTTGGGCTTGATTCGTTGGGACAAAGGCCGAAGTTTCGAAAGAAATTTTTAGGCTCCCATTCACCCCCCTCTGGTCACCTTTGGTAGCATTCTCGGTCCTTCAGTGCTGAGTAAGGGAGTTGGGCTGCTTGCACGGGCTTCAGCTGCAACTGCCGCCCCCAATGAGCAAGGGTGGAGAAGGCCGCATATATCTTTTTGTTATACCAGACATAGGATATTATAGAGAACCTCTCTACGGAGCTTTCATAGGCTCTTCTATCTCATCATAGGACAACCTTGATTCTAGTTAGTTCACTTCACCTTCCCCGTGGAAAATACGATACCTGGAATATTCCCGGTGAAGGCTACATTGACAACCGTACGCTTGCGGTTTACCCGTTTGCCACATTAGGTGTCAACAAGCTCTCTGGCGCCATTGCCGGTGAATGGTAGATGTCTTAATTAGAATCGAGTCGCCCGAGTTATCTTGTTTGATTAAAACACTCTCACTTCTTTACCACTATAGATCAAACACCTATTTTTGAATTCGCTGCTCCAGTGGTGCTAGTCTGGAGCCGCCTAGATCATCTAAAGCCATTCTGCCTGTTCGTTATGAGCTTCGCCCAGGTCTCATAGCGATGGTTCAGGAAAAAGCCTTTTTTGGAGACAATCAAGAAAACCCATACACGCATATTGTTGACGCTCACTAATGCTCATAATTAACCATCAACTATTGCATGAAATGACACTAAATGAATCACAAAGCATAGTTCTAGGGTTTGAGACTAACAAGTTCCGCGAGTTTTGGTGCTCTCACTTGTTTTGTAGGACATCCATGATTTTATCATATAAAAGTATCTCAAGTGATGAAACAGAGCACACCATTGCGAAGACCTCGTCGAGACGATCGAAACGGACATATGATTTGCTATATTTGGAGTCCCGGAGCGAGAGTCCTCGATGGATATGACTTGGAAGATTCTAGAACATTCCAGAACATTCCAGAAGACATGAGAAGGCGACCCACGGAAGGCGGGGCCCACCTGCCATAGAGGTCGACCGGTCAGTCTCCCTCCTAGGCCGGTCGGTCAGCTATTGGGCCCAATCTGCTCCTCCTTCGCGTGACGCACTCCAACCGACCTCTCCAATACGTTTTGGCCTATTAAGCCCCATGTGCATATGACGAAGGATTTAGTACCACATCGCTTGCCCAAGGTGGAGGGGAGGCCAGGAGCCCCTATATAATAAACCTAGGACGCCCCTGAGGCAACACACCATGATCATCTGGGAGTCTTTGTAGAGGCGTCCCTCGAAGGACAACCTCTCCTCCCCAGAGAATTAGGTTTAGATTTTCCAATGTAATTGCTTAGCTTTAGTTGGGAGTTAGGGAGAGCGGAGCTGCGCTCTGGTTCCGGAGGAGTCTTTAGAGTTTTGGTATGTCTTGTATCTTTTCTTTGTAAGACTTATGCTTTAATATATTTATCTTCTCTATTTACTTTATGCTTTATTATATGATTAGTATAGTTGTTATATCTTGGCATGGGATCTTCGCTCGTATTGAGTGCTCTAGTTATTCATGGTAATTAGAGTAGTAATCATTAGTGTAGACGCGGTGTCTAGGCTAGTGTTTACCTGAGTTTGCGCCCAATCCTCCTGATAGTTGTGGTAGCTATAGGGGTGACAGCTTTGTAGAATGTTATAATCCACCACATTAGGATTGGTGTTTTCGTAGAGCTTTTTGGCAGCCTTCCCCTGACTACCTTCTTCCCAGTCTTTTTCGAGAGTCAGAAAGGTACTGTTGCTCCAAAGTGCTAATGTTTATAACTGCTATATCTTTTCATCCTTGTTACCTAAGAACCCAAGTAATAGAGAAGTGCATAGGAACCTTGATATCTCTTGTTGTCCTCCCACTATAGTTATCTTTACATTTATCATGAATTCTCTTTGATGTGCTTTCATTATTATATCATATATCATTTACTCCTACTTTAGTCTAATTAGTACTCTGAGTTAGTAGATGCATGATAGTGAGTTATCAGATTCTTGACCCTAGCTTCCCAGTGGTAAAATATAAATAACGATCCTGGAATACTCCCGGTAAAATGCTACAATGATGTTCTGTGCACTTCCAGAATCTTTCATATTCTATTTGCACTAACAAATGTCAACACATATGCGTGACTTTGAACAATTATGTTCGTGCATCCATATCCAAGGGATGAGGCCAATTACCCTTAAGTGGAAGCTATTCCCATTTTCTTTGACGGGAATAGCCAAACGATGGTATTCTCGCCACGTAGAAAGTGTAGAAGGTGAATGGGAGAAGCTGCAATCCAAGTTTTGTCTAGCATTCTTCCCCATTTCACGAGTGACTCACCTCCGACTAGATATTCTATGCTTCAAACAAGAAGAGAAGGAATCTCTAGGTGCGGCTTGGGCTCGTTTCACTGATCTCACCCGTTCGGGTCCTGATCTAGGGATAACTGAGCCAACACTATTGCAACATTTCTATATTGGCCTTAGCCAGGATTCTACGCTATTCCTTGACTTAGCGTCGAGGGGTGCTGTGATAGAACCAACCAATTTATACCAGATTAAGCACCGAAACCTCCGCTTTCGCAAAGATCATCAAGTACTTAAGCTCGTACAAACCCGGTAGTCCGGAAATCTCGAAGGATTTCAAATCATTCAACTTCAGCCACGATCGTAATGAGTTCAGCATACATGTCCATAAGTTACATCACAGTTCGCACATAGTAAAATCCATCGGAGTACGAAATAATATTATAAACCATAGTTTGACATAGTAGCGGAAGCAACATAGTTTTGAAAGAGAATTTCAGTTTGTTCACAATACGGTGCCATTAACCTGATCAAGTCCAGCAAAAGCATCAGGAGATAATAAGAGTGGACCATGCCCATGGTCTAGTCATCACCCGTAGCCGGGTACAGGCAGTTCTCACAGTAGCCATAGAAGCAGTGTCCATCTGCAACAACAAGGGAAATAAACCCTGAGTACAAGAATGTACTCAGCTAGACTTACACGACATAAACCAAAAATAATGAAACTCCAAGGATTATGAAGGCTATATCTGGGGTTGGCTAAACAACCATTTCATGAAAGCTCTCTTGTAAGTAAAACACAATTTTGGTTGTTGGTAGTCACTTTTATAATGAATCCTAATTAACTAGGTTTGCAGCTGAGCTATAGCCAGCACTTGACTACTTAATCAAGTAAGAGTGACTATTTCATCAATAGCCTTTCAGACACAACTCATAACCATCTTTAGTTCCATAAGTTCTACGGTAGCGGACACTAGTCAATTACTCACTGTCCAGGAGCGATGGCGATTATAATCGATTCCTACCAGCTAGGTATAAAATGTCGCACACTCGCCCGACACGTCCGGCTACGGCAGTCGTAAGCTGCCACTTAGGAAATTCGAGAACACAATTCACGGGACGGCCATGGGACCTTCTACACCGGGGGTTATCTCAATGCCAGGTCGCTCAAGTTATAACTGCCCACGGTCATGCCAGGTCAGTCAGGCCCCGCCTGTCCATGGACCATGCCAGGTTGCTCAGAATAGTTGCGCACGGTACATCTGAGGCCCTGGGTGTTAGGCGTCAACATCTCCATCGTTGGCTCGAATAACCTTACTCGGCTTCACGGGAAGTACTCCGACCTACTGTGCTAAGTGATTGACGCGTTCAATTTGACTGAGGGGCGCTTCCCGAACGGGTCCTATGCGACACAGATGGGAGACTACTAGCACACAAGACACATGTCCTGTTGCTCCTACATCCCGCCCGGTCTCATTTTAATTAACACATGGTTATCTCCATGATAGCACCAGGCTAGTCATGATCAGTATCCACCTATATGCGGGAGATAGGAAGTCACCCGACTTTTACCAGTCTAAGCAGGGCTAAGCATATGAACGTGACTAGACCTAAACAGGGATATCACGATAATAATTTTGGTTGAGAAGGATAATCAATAATGCAACAACGGTAGCATTCAACTCCTATGACCTAATGCAACAGACATATCAGGTTAATTTATAAGCAATTTGCAAACCATAGGGAGTTAGATGCTCTGGGGCTTGCCTTTCTTGAAGTCAGAGGGGCGGTGATCCTGGCACTCTGCAACTCCCCGACGTCTTCCTCGATCCTCTCGAGCAGTGTCTCCTCCTATGGTTGCTCCTCCAACGGCGGCGGGTTCAGGGTCTCCTCTAGCGATCCTGTATGGCGCATAACATGTATGAACACGACGAATGCACATAAGATGCTTATGCGATGCAACATAGGATAAGACAACTTACGAGATAAGCACATGTCATCTACTTCATCCTTTTCAACAAGGTAGTCAACATCATCGAGTTGACCACTAACTACCTTCCTACTACCCTATAACCTAATAATTCTTTTAACCTTCCTAAACAACCACTTAATATACCCTATCATGAAAACATTACTTAATTTATTCAACCTTACTTAACTATCCACTTAATCTCCTTTTATTGATTCATTTAAACATGGCATAACTTTCACCACATTGAAATGACTTCAGAAAATTCCCTAACTTTTACATAGATTACTACAGACCAAAACAAAACTACCATAAAAGTTTCAGCCTGAAACAGTGATCCTAGCATACTGTAAAAGTTAACTTTATTAATTCACAAATTAGGCACTTTTCATGGTTTGTACTACCAACTGTCAAATCAGTCCAACCTAACATTTTTCATGTCATCTTTATACTCTAACATAACCGCACAAAAATTACCAACCTCAGAATCTAAGCATTTCTATTTATTCAAATTGCATAAAGAAAACAACATTTAATCACTTTAAATCTTATAGCCAATATTTTCCACATAATCTATACATATTATATTTTTCCCAATTACTACTCAGTAAGACAAACTTAACAAAATTAGAATCACATTTTTCTGAGCTATATAGAATTAGTTATGCAATTTTCAAGTTAACAGCCATTTACTTGATTAAATAAAACACCATATAAAAAGCATCACAAAATATGCATCTAGCATTTTGAACAGGTAGAACCCATCATTTCTAGCACAAAAAAATTTGTTTCACATCATTTGGACTTAAAATGAGCCTAGTATGAATTTTAGAAGCATTTAACCTATTCTGCAAAAACATGATAAAAGAAAAACACATTCTAAAACGCTACGGGTACCCGACCACAAGCACCCACAGACACAGAGTAAAGCGCTAGGCACACTCAGCTTCCCCGGACCTCATTGCACACAGGCCTTTCCCCCTTTCTCTCACTATCTCTGTTAGCGGGACCTGCAGGTCAGGCAACTCACGTCACCAGGTCAATGGGCCCACACGTCAGCGTGCTCCACCCCCGCTAGCGTTGCAGGCCCTAGCTCGCCGGCGGCGAGGTTTCCGGTGACACCATCCCTACCTCTAGACTCGTCTTCATAAGGCGGACACGGTCGGCTAGGTTTCCACGCTAGAGGATCACTGGAGCAAGCTCGACAGCGGCCATGGCGGAGCGGCGGCGCTGCGACGCGACGGCGAGGCCCTTCTCGGCTATTCCAAGGCCCGGCGACGCAAGCAGTAGCTCAAGCAAACCCTAAGCGACCTATTGGCGAGGCGCACGAGCCATGTCGACCCCGGCATGAGTCGGTGCCACACACGGCGGCGGTCCGCGGTGAACATGGCCATGACGAGGCCTAGTTCTGGCCGAAGCATGACGCTAGAGATATCTCCATCTAAACCTATGCAACGACGGCGGTAGAGAAGGTTAGAACGGGGCATCATTCGGGGTGGTTTGGCCGGAGATGGTCGGACCACACAATGGTCATGGCGGCGGCCATGGTGGGTGCCCGAGGATGGCACTCGGCGTTCCGCCGGCTAGAGCGAAGGAGAGGGTAAACCAACCGGTGCAAACGATAGAGGAGGTCAAGTCAGAAAGATGAGTGGAGGGAATCAGTCGGCGGTGGTCCGGTGAGCGAGCAATCGCTCGCCGGAGACGGGCGGTGGCCGTGGTGTTTTGCAGAGGAGGAAGATGGAGCAGAGAGGGCGAGTGCGAGCGAGTGAACAACTCGGATTGCAAGCGCGAGGGGGAGAGGAGGCAAAGGCGGGTGAAGGACCGAGAAAGCTCTAGCAAGGCGACCAGAGGGGGGGTGAATGGGAGCTCAAAAATTTCTCTCGAAACTTTGGCCAAATGTCCCAAAATCAACCCCCGAAAGCTACAACTGAAACCGTGATGCCCACGACCCTTGGAAGAGGGTGGATGATCCCTAGGATCACAGCGAGGCACCACAAAGCGAAAGCAAACCAAACACCAAAAGCTCCGGCACAAGTTCGACCCTCAAAGACCAAGTCTCGAACGTAGATAGATGGCTACTTCGAGAAATCTACAAATACCGATGCTAAAAAGTAGCAAAGATACCTAGTGAGGTTCCTTGGTCAACTACAAGGCCAAACGAGAAGTCCGGAAAGCAAGCGAAGAAGCCGGGAGAGCAAACACACTAAACCGGAACAGACAGCGGAATCCCGGACTGTCCGGACCTGGAGTCCCGGACTGTCCGCCCAAGGCCGGACTGTCCGCGGTTCACTAGCGGACTGTCCGCCGGCAGAAATCACAAAACAACAGTGGTGCTGTAAGTCCCCTGGACAATCCCGGACCGTCCGTGTTTTACACTGGCGGACTGTCCGCCGGTCAACCGAGACCCAAAACACAGAGACTCGTGGCCACTGCTCTGGCCAAGTCCTCGACGCGCGGACTGTCCGTGCCTAGGGTGGCGGACTGTCCGCCAACACCCAGTGAGGGCGATTTCGGTCGCCCTTCACCCAAATCTTCTCCAAATCGATTCAAACCAAAATCCCACGTTCCCAAACTTGGAGGAGATGATCACGGAGTAGTTAGGAGACTATCCCCAAGAAATCATCCGCTCAAATCAACTCAAACACCGGGAAATCAAAAGGGGAGGAAGATGAACCGAAAAGCACCACGAAAACAAAATCAACCCGATCTACTTGTTCGTAAGGAGTTAGATAAATTCCTTCGGTGGAAATGATCTCCTTTCAAATACGAACAAGTTGATTCAAACGGATTTCGCAAAGACGCACGAGAGAGGGAGATCGAGTGACGGGAAAAATGCGGAGAAACGAAGAACGCGAAGAACACGAACAAAACGCGAATCAACACATCGATCTGCAACCGTGTGGCTACCACACGACACAACAGTGAGGTTACGATCTCACTTCCTCAAAATCTCCACTACACAGAGGTTTGGTTCTCTGCGGATCTCAGCTAGCTACAGCAGGGGATTGGGAGAGCAGGAAACCCTAAGTGCAAAGAGCAAAACGAACTGAGATAGGAAGGGAGGTGGGTGTCTCCCTCTACTTATCCTAATTCTAACTATTCCTAATTCCCACTCTACCCCTAACTACTTACAGAGCGAACCAGCTAAACCCTAAGGTTATTCTGGACCAACTCGGTGGTAGGTGGATTCCCCGGCCACGCCCGCACAACTCGTAGCGTTGCTTCGACGCAACCTCCCGATTGCCGCCACGTGCCGCCCTCGCTCTGCAACCCCCGGTTTTGTGGCCCAAACCGGGAAACTAGCCTTTTCCAGCCAACCCCCGGTTTTGAGGCCCAGACCGGGAAACCAGCTCACCAGCATCTGAGTTTTGAGGCCCAAACTCAGCAAACCCGCAGCGCCCAGGTTTTGAGGCCCAAACCTGGAAACCATCCTCAGCCCGAGTTTTGTGGCCAAACTCGGAAACCCTCAGCACCCAGGTTTTGAGGCCCAAACCTGGAAACCGTCCACCCGATGGTTTTTCTCTGTCTCTACCACCAAACCGACGCCGTAGAAGGGATGCACCGCCCGTGCACCCCATCCACCGACACGTGTCGCCAAGTCCACGACTCAGGCAACACATGACCGCATGTCTTCGCTCGTCGCTGTACCAGGCTGCCAGCCACCACAGCTGATCCTCGGGCCACCGGTCCCTCAGTCCAAGCCTCACGTCCGCCCTTCGCCACTCTTAGTCCATCGGCACGGCACGTCTCTACTTGACCTTCACCTTGCCTTTGATCACTGTATCCGTGCTCGACACCTGCACAACACAAGCCAAAGAACATGCACATCATCCCAGTTGACAATCACTCATCACTCAAAGACTCGGCATACACCCATGTATCCGCAATCTCCCCCATGATGAGTGCATTGCCAACTACCAACACAAATCATAATGGAAGCAGAAGAAGGAAGAAGGAGAAGAAGAGAGAACTCAACCAAATGACCCAAAAGCATAGCAAAGCCGAAGAAGGTCAAGTGGAAAGAGCAAGACAACTTGGTCCCCAAAGACATGGGCAACGGCTCGACGTGACCAAGCAAAGCAAAGCTAGCCCTCAAGAAGAGGTAGAACAGGCTCAACACCGCTAGCAAATACCAGTTGAAAATATCAAAGCAAAATGCTAGTCCTTCAAGATAGAGGCACAGAGGCTCAACACAACTAGCAAAGAAGCTCGATACCAATGCCTTACGGCCAACAGGAAGCAGCAAAAACTCCCCCTCGAATAGTGCAAACAACCAAAGCTCCCCCTTAGTTCAAACGGAGGGTAATGATTTGCAATTTTCTCCCCCTTAGTTGAAAATGCACTTATCAAGCAAAAAGGAGCCGAAAGCAATGTTCTCCCCCTCAGAAAATGCACCGACGAGAGTGCCAACAAGAGAGGGACTACCCCTTCCAAAATGCATATGAGTCAAAATGCAAGTTAGGAGCTTCAGGAGTATACTCAAAAGAGTGCAAAGATGCTCGACAGAGTTCTGATCCGATGATGCAGAAAATGCACAGAATGCTAGCAAAGGCTCAAACTGATCACTAAGTCTGAAATGAGAGCACAAAGAGCAGTTTTTAGCAGAAAAGGTATTCACCATCAAAATAGCACAGGCATGGATAGACAGGAAGTCAAGCAAGTGCTAAACATGTATACAAGGTGAACTACCCCTAGCACTGTTCAATCATCATGCTGATACCAATTGAAAAAAGAAGTATATACTTGTGATTTCAAATATTAATCGGAGTTGCAGCGGTGAAATTTCACAAGTTCATAAATCAGCATGTGACTTCGAAAGGGTTGAATGCTTGTTATTGCCTAACTTTCCAACTGTGCGAAGCCTATGCATAAGCAATCAGAAGCTTAAAGCAACAGTTTCGGTCATACACTACACAGCTCAAGTTTAACTCAAAGTGCAATGAGAAACAGTCTCAAAACTGTGAGGTGTTAACAAGCAAACCCATCTCGATCTTTTCAATTCACTTAACTTGGTTTAGATTTTAAACAGAATAAGACATACCAAGCAAGTGAATGACTCAACACTAGAGACATAGCAACCTAGCATACATAAATAGCATAAGTGACTTTGGCACATCCTACACATGCTAGTTGCATATCTCAATGGTGAACATTTTCAAGTTTTAAGTTCATTATCAAATTTCACCATTCAAAAATAGCTCAGCTCACAGTATGTATCAGTGATCAGAAAGAGCATAAGCTACAACATCTACATAAAGCATCGGAGCAAAGACTACACAGAGCATAGTTACATTCTTCAGACTATATTCATGAAGCTCAGAATGTAAAAGCGTATGCTGAAATGCAAAGATGCATGAAGAAACCAAAAGGAAGCAAAAACAACTGAAAGACACAAAGTCAGTGTATCATACAAGAGTAAAAAATGTTTCCCCCATCTAAAAGGGGAAACACACACCAAGCTCACCTCTCAACCGATTAAAAGTTGATTGGTCCAAAGGCTTGGTGAAAATATCAGCCAACTGATGATGAGTATCGACATGGCGAAGGTCGATATCACCCTTCTCATAGTGGTCTCGCAGAAAATGAAAGCGCACATCAATGTGTTTGGTCTTCGAGTGCAGCACGGGGTTCTTAGCAACGCTAATCGCACTCGTGCTGTCACAAAGCAAAGGAACACGAGAAAAGTTCAAACCAAAATCACGCAAAGTGGCCATCATCCAGAGTAACTGGGAACAACAGCTAGCCGCAGCAACATACTCAGCCTCTGTGGTAGACTGAGCGACACTAGACTGCTTGCGAGAAGACCACGAAACAAGAGAAGAACCAATAAACTAGCAAGTCCCAGAAGTGGACTTGCGGTCAATACGGCAACCAGCAAAATCGGCATCAGAATAACCGCAAAGCGAGAGGGTGGAGGAAGCCGAATACCAAATCCCAAATTCTGGAGTGAAGGATAAGTACCTCATTATGCGCTTGACCGCCTGACGGTGAGAAGTGCGCGGCGACGACTGAAATCGTGCGCACAGACACACCGCGAACTGGATGTCCGGGCGTGTCGCTGTCAGGTAGAGCAGCGATCCAATCATACTCCGGTACTCCTTCTGGTCCACTGCTTCTCCCTCCTTGTCCGCATCCAGGGCCGTCGTGGTCGCCATGGGTGTCGGAAGGGGCTTGGCCTCACCCATGTCAAATTTCTTCAAAATGTCCCGAGTGTACTTGCCCTGGTGCATGAACGTCCAGTCCCGGGATGGCTTGATTTGCAACCCGAGGAAAAATGTCAACTCGCCCATCATGCTCATCTCGAACTCCCTACTCATAGTATTTGCAAACTTGGCGACCAAAGTGTGAGAAGAACCACCGAAAATGATATCATCCACGTAAATCTGGACCAAGAGAGTATCAGTGCCTTGCTTGAGGAGAAAGAGCGTTTTATCTACACATCCCATTTTAAAACCCTTAGCAAGCAAAAAGGTTTTCAACCTATCATACCAGGCTCTAGGGGCTTGTTTCAAACCATACAAAGCTTTGTGAAGTTTAAAGACATGGTTTGGAAACTTGGGATTTTCGAAACCGGGGGGTTGTCTAACATATACCTCCTCTTCTATGTAGCCGTTTAAGAAGGCACTCTTGACATCCATCTGAAAAAGTTTGAAACCTTTGGATGCAGAAAAGCCAAGAGTATCCTAATTGCCTCCAAACGAGCTACAGGAGCAAACGTCTCCTCATAGTCTATCCCCTCCATCTGACTGTATCCCTGGGCTACGAGTCTGGCCTTCTTTCTCACAACATAGCCATCTTCTCCCTGTTTATTTTTGAAAACCCATTTTGTCCCAATTGGGTGAGACTCAGAAGGTAGAGACACTAGAACCCAAACCCGATTTCTCTCAAAGTTCTCAAGCTCCTCATGCATGGCATTGACCCAATCCGGATCCGTCAAAGCGTGTCCAACATCCCGGGGTTCAAAATTAGCAACAAAAGCAGAATGAGCAAAGTGAGAGATTTGCCTTGACCGGGTGACGCGTTCGTCGATGCTGCCGATCATCTGCTGAGGCGGGTGCTGGCGCTGAATGTGTCGTGGCGCCTCCCTTGCCGAAGTGGCCTCCCCCTCAATAGCAGCTGGTGCCTCCTTGGGTACAAAGGGTACCGCTCGAGGTGGCGCATCCCACGACGCCCAGGGAGAAGAGGTGTCGGGGCCATCAGTCATTGTAGAAGCCGCTCTTGGCGGCACAGCAGGTGGAGGAGGTGCTGGGTCATCTATCCCTTCAACACCTTCTTCTTCATCATCGAAAAGAGGCTCGCCAACCTTGTGATCACCTGCACGCTCAAAACGAGAAGAAGGACAAACCATGGTCTCGTCGAAGGTGACATCGGATGTCTCCATGACTCGGTTAGTGTCAAGGTTAAGTACGCGATAAGCTCGAGTGTGAGTGCCATAACCCAAAAACACACCGTCAGAAGAACGAGACTCAAACTTGTCCAAGTTGCCCTTTTTGAGTATAAAACAGTGGCAACCAAAAACTCAAAAATAACTCACCTTGGGCAGTTTTCCAAAACGCAACTCATAAGAAGTCTTTTTCAAGAAAGCTCGGAGAAAAATGCGATTGGAAATGTAGCATGCAGTGCTCATAGCTTCGGTCCAATATCGCCTAGGAGTCCTATGCTCATCGAGCATCGTCCTGGCCATCTCTACAAGGGTCCGATTCTTCCTCTCTACAACACCATTTTGTGGCGGTGTGTAGGGAGAAGAAAACTGATGCTCTAAACCCAAAGAGTTACAAAACTTCTCAAAATCCAAATTCTTGAATTCGGAACCATTATCACTCCTAATAGCTCGCATCGAGTTCAAAGGGAACTCGTTCTGAAGACGCAAAATCAGATTGCGAGCGAAGGAGAAAGTCTTGGTCTTCTTAGCTAAAAAGAAGACCTACGAATATCTCAAAAAGTCATCAACAACAACAAGCACATACCACTTCCCCCCAACCGAGCTCACCCGAGCCGGACCAACAAGGTCCATGTGCAAAAGCTCTCCAGGGTGCTTGGTCATGACCTGAGTCACTGGATGGTGGGGAGCGGCAACCATCTTCCCGTGTCTACAAGAGTGGCAAACAAGATCCTTCTCCATAGATAACTTGGGCAATCCTCGGATTAGGCCAAGTGAACTAAGCCTTGCAAGCAAGTCGAAGCTCAAATGTCCAAGTCTCCTATGCCACTTCCAAAGATCAGAAGAGGAAGGTCCAGCCACTAGACAACGAGAAATGCCAAAAGACTCCGAGAAATCTGCACGAAAGACTTTCCCAAAGGGCGAAATCACACAAACAAGATTGCCCTGAGGGTCCAAAATACGATTGAGATTCGGTTTAAAACGAATCTCATAGTCGTCGTCGAAAAGTTGCGAAACAGAAAGAAGGTTAAAATGCAAGTTAGAAACAATAGCAACATCGAGCAACACAAAGTGCTCATTTACTCGCACAGACCCACGAGACAACACCTTACCTTTGCTGTTGTCGCCGAAGGTAATATACTCCTTTCCGGCGACCGGACTAAGACTGGAGAACCACTTGGCGTTTCCGGTCTTGTGCCTCGAACACCCGGAATCCACCAACCAAACGTTCTCCAATCGTTTTACCTACATCAATAAAAAGACATAGGGTGAGCATACGGGCCAACACTGGGGTTAGTGAAGTAAGGGGAATACCAGTGTTGGGCCGGCTGCTCAAAAGAATGGTTAGCGAAAAAACCATTCCTAGCACACCTACGAAGGAAGCGATCACCACGTTTAGAAGAACGTGGTCCGCTAAGGGAGGAGCGTCCATCGCGATACTCAACACGCGGTGGGGGAAACGCTCAACTACAAAGCCACCGCCACGGGGTCCATAGCCTACAACAGCAGGCTCCCGCCGGGCACGCTCTCTACGAGGCCTAGGCCTAGGAACTTGAGGCACTGCACCTCTAGGCCTAGTATCTCCCCTCGGAGCTCTCCTCTGTATAGGCCTGGGAACTTGAGGTTCTGGACCTCTGGGCCTAGTAGCTCTCCTCTGAACATTCGGCACATGTACATCATGGAAAGGATGGTACATGTCTGGGTTGTTCATCTCCTTTGCACGGCGCGCCTCTCTCTTGCGCCGAAAGCAGAACTCACTCAAGTGTCCATCTCGCCCACAATGCTCACAATGGTACCTCACCGCTCTCAAAGGGGGTTGTTGGTACTCACGGTAGTGGGTGTGGATCACTTTGCCCTTCTGTGGCATAAGCTCCTCCTGGATGGGTGGCATGGTGTCCAGTTTGTTCTTGAGGTGGTCGGGTTTGGGATGCCACACTTGGTTTTTGGGTGGAGCTCTCGGAGGTTCCTCAAACACTCCATCCTTGGTGTTAGGTTTGAGAGGCTCTTTGGGTGGAAGCTTGGTAAGTTTGGGAGTAGTGGTGGAGTTGGGTTTCTTACTCGGGTTCAAACCACTCGACTCTCCAATCTTCCCAAAAGCAGAAAGGTCAACACCCGGAGCAAAACCTACACCAGGACCTCCAGCAGCTCACTTGAATTGGGAGATCATCATCCCGAGATGTGGCTCACCACAAGACACCCATGACAAGATGGTCCGAAGGTATGTGTTTTCTTCCTCGGTTTGCATCTTTTCATGCTTCACATTGGCTATCTCCATCTCCAGGCCCTCACAAAGAACACACCTATCCACACATGTGCTACCTGAGTTGGCCTCTTCAAGAGACACAATCTTGGCATTCTTCTCTGCCAACTCAGATTGCAAGACAGGACAAGTCTTGCACGCACCCAACAGCATGGGTCTAGCCCGGAGCTCATCCACCTCTCCTACCAACACAGCATACTTGCTCCTCAAGGTGGGAAGGTCAGTCATGTGTGTGGTGCACATCTCACACTCCTCCTCATCGGTAACAACCACGGTGGACTTGACAGAATCAAGTTCCTTCACCGTATCCTCCCACTTCTGCCTAAACTCCTTGCGCTCTCTAGCGGCACACCTAAGCAGCTTATCTTGACTAAGAAGCGCGGTAGTAAGTTTCTCGACCTCAGCGGAAAGCTCTTCGTGGGTCAGAGATACCTGGGAGGTGTCATTGTCGTCGTCGTTGTTCCGAGGAGTGTCGCCTCCGACCTCATCACCAAGAGCCATGGTGCAGAAGCCGTCATCGTCGGCGAAGAAGCAGAGGCCGTTGAGCTTGTCCTCGATCCTCTTCTTCTTCTCGGACTCATCGTCGCTTGAAGAAGCGGAGTCGTCGTCCGAGTCATCGACGTCACTGAGCGTGGCGAAGAACGCACGCTGCTCATCTTGGGCCTTCTCCAAGTACTTGGTCTTGATGTACTCCTTGTTGAAGCCGCCCTTCCGCTTGTGCCTCGTGGGGACATACTTCTCCTTGCGCTTGCTGGAGTCGTACTTGTGCCCACGATCGCCCTTCCCAGAATGCTTGTTCTTCTTGGGACAGTTGGCGATGAAGTGGTCGGGGTCGCCGCACTCGTAGCATCCCGAGCGTCCTCCTCCGCGGCGACGGTTCATGCGGTTGTTGTGAAACCGCGAGAACCGGTTGGCAAGCAAAGCCAACTCATCGTCTCCTAGAGACTCCAACTGCTCCTTTGTGACAGAAAGAAGAGAATGCAAAGCAAAGCCTCCAGAGGGGTTAGCAGAAGAGCCAGAAACCAAAGCCATAGTCGGGCCTGAAGGATTCTCATAAGAAGCCCTCGCCATGGCATCAATCTCACTGGACTTGAGCTTACTGAAGAGCTCGTCGCACATGAGGGTCTTATAGTTAGGTGATTCGATGATCGCCTGAACTTTGGAATCCCACATCGACCGATCAAGAGTATGCAAAAGCTTCAAAGCCCTCTCATGATCGTCGAAAGGCAACAACTCCTTGTTAGCCCTCATCCGGTTGACAATCACCTGAAAGCGAGCGAATAAACTTTCTATGCTCTCGCCAGGCATATGTCGAAAGTTCTCATACTCTCGCTTGAACGAATAGTAGAGACGGGTTTTGACTTGAGAGGTTCCCTCATGAAAGCGCATGAGGATAGCCCAAATCTCCCGAGCCGTAGCGAGGTGAGAAACATGATCAAACTCACTCATGCTCAAGCATGAGAATAGAGCATTACGTGCTCGGCTATTGGCATCGTGCTCATCGATCTGATGCTAAGTCACACGAGCAGCCAAGACAACGTAATCGGCAGAGTTGCAAATATCCCAAATGGAAGCGCCCAAACTCTGCAGATAGGCCGACATGCGTATCTTCCAATACGCATAGTTCGTCCCATCGAAAAACGACGGTTTGCCCACGCCACGATCCATGTCGCCTTCTATAGATCTAAAGCCGGTTAAGGTGGAAGATCCTTAACCCGCTCTGATACCAATTGAAGGACCGAGAAAGCTCTAGCAAGGCGACCAGAGGGGGGGGGGTGAATGGGAGCTCAAAAATTTCTCTCGAAACTTTGGCCAAATGTCCCAAAATCAACCCCCGAAAGCTACAACCAAAACCGTGATGCCCACGACCCTTGGAAGAGGGTGGATGATCCCTAGGATCACAGCGAGGCACCACAAAGCGAAAGCAAACCAAACACCAAAAGCTCCGGCACAAGTTCGACCCTCAAAGACCAAGTCTCGAACGTAGATAGACGGCTACTTCGAGAAATCTCCAAATACCAATGCTAACAAGTAGCAAAGATACCTAGAGAGGTTCCTTGGTCAACTACAAGGCCAAACGAGAAGTCTGGAAAGCAAGCGAAGAAGCCGCGAGAGCAAACGCACTAAACCGGAACAGCCAATCGAATCCCGGACTGTCCGGACCTGGAGTCCCGGACTGTCCGCCCAAGGCCGGACTGTCCGCCGGCAGAAATCACAAAACAACAGTGGTGCTGTAAGTCCCCTGGACAATCCCGGACTGTCCACGTTTTACACTGGCGGACTGTCCGTCGGTCAACTGAGACCCAAAACACAGAGACTCGTGGCCACTGCTCTGGCCAAGTCCCCGACGCGCGGACTGTCCGCGCCTAGGGTAGCGGACTGTCCGCCAACACCCAGTGAGGGCGATTTCGGTCGCCCTTCACCCAAATCTTCTCCAAATTGATTCAAACCAAAATCCCACGTTCCCAAACTTGGAGGAGATGATCATGGAGTAGTTAGGAGACTATCTCCAAGAAATCATCCGCTCAAATCAACTCAAACACAAGGAAATCAAAAGGGGAGGAAGATGAACCGAAAAGCGCCATGAAAATGAAATCAACCCGATCTACTTGTTCGTAAGGAGTTAGATAATTTCCTTTGGTGGAAATGATCTCCTTTCAAATACGAACAAGTTGATTCAAACGGATTTCGCAAAGACGCACGGGAGAGGGAGATCGAGTGACGGGAAAAACACGGAGAAACGAAGAACGCGAAGAACATGAACAAAACGAGAATCAACACATCGATCTGCAACCGTGTGGCTGCCACACGCTACAACAGTGAGGTTACGGCCTCACTTCCTCAAAATCTCCAGTACACAGAGGTATGGTTCTCTGCGGATCTCAGCTAGCTACAGCAGGGGATTGGGAGAGCAGGAAACCCTTAGCGCAAAGAGCAAAATGAACTGAGATAGGAAGGGAGGTGGGTGTCTCCCTCTACTTATCCTAATTCTAACTATTCCTAATTCCCACTCTACCCCTAACTACTTACAGAGCGAACCAGCTAAACCCTAAGGTTATTCTAGACCAACTCGGTGGTAGGTGGATCCGACGGCCACGCCCGCACAACTCGTAGCGTTGCTTCGACGCAACCTCCCGATTGCCGCCACGTGCCGCCCTCGCTCTGCAACCCCCGGTTTTGTGGCCCAAACCGGGAAACCAGCCTTTTCCAGCCAACCCCCGGTTTTGAGGCCCAAACCGGGAAACCAGCTCACCAACATCTGAGTTTTGAGGCCCAAACTCAGCAAACCCGCAGCGCCCAGGTTTTGAGGCCCAAACATGGAAACCGTCCTCAGCCCGAGTTTTGTGGCCAAACTCGAAAACTCTCAGCACCCAGGTTTTGAGGCCCAAACCTGGAAACCGTCCACCCGATGGTTTTTCTCTGGCTCTACCACCAAACCGACGCCGTAGACGGGATGCACCGCCCGTGCACCCCGTCCACCGACACGTATCCCCATGTCCATGACTCAGGCAACACATGACCGCAAGTCTTCGCTCGTCGCTGTCCCAGGCTGCCAGCCACCACAGCTGATCCTCGGGCCACCGGTTCCTCAGTCCAAGCCTCACGTCCGCCGTTCGCCACTCTCGGTCCATCGGCACGGCACGTCTCTACTTGACCTTCACCTTGCCTTTGATCACTGTATCCGTGCTCGACACCTGCACAACACAAGCCAAAGAACATGCGCATCATCCCAGTTGACAATCACTCATCACTCAGAGACTCGGCATACACCCATGTATCCGCAACGGGCGCGTTCATGGGTTCAATGAACCTGGCCGGTTCCTGTCTCCGCCGTTCCGACCTGGCGCGGCGGCGGCCAGCGAGCGGCGGCCACGCGGTTAATGAACAGAGAGGGGGCAGAAGGAATTGTCGGCATGGTGGAATCGGTGCACGGTGAGCGGGCGGTTTTGGTGTTCGCTGTGCGAGCACGAGAGTGGCTACAGCGGTGGTGTCCGGCGTACGGTGCTCGGCGCACGCGCAGAGGAGCGGAGTGATGCGGGGAGGGGAAAGAGGAGATTGATAAGCGGGCCCCACTGAGGTTTAAACAAAGGAAGTTTTATTCATTTTCTTCCCTGGCTTTTATCTCCCAAACTAAGCCAAACTAGAAAAAGGTCCTAAAAGCAAAGTTGCTTAGAATTTCACAAGGAACAATTCATCTTTAGGGCTCAAGTCCAAATTCTGCCTGGAAAAAGAATTTCACTTCTAGCCTATTTTTCTAATGCAAGAAATAAACACTAAATGACCTTTTCTGAAAAAGTACTTTTAAGGCAAAGTTGTTTCTCTTGTCAAGATCTACAACTTTGGTTTAAGGCACTTGGTCAGAAAAATAAAGCATCTATTAGCTATGCTAGATACTAGGAAAGGACTTAAACAAACGTACCACACAAGATGCACATGAAATGATATGATGCTATGCTTATGCTATGTCAAGTTATGCATTTAGAGTTGCTTAACACCTAGGGTGTTACAGGTGCGTTCTTACATCTCCCCATTAGTGAAGGATAAAGTGTTCTTGCAAAAGTTCTCGAGAACACCCCCTACACTAATGTTTATGATGAAGCTCCCGTAGAGGAAGAACCCGTACCTAAGGTACAAATAGAAACCCCAATAGTAGAGCCCACTATCGATCCTAAACCAGAAACATGTGTGTCATCTAAAGAAGAGACGCCACAAGAATTGGGTTTCCCTTTTGTTGTTGAGGATGACCTGTTCTTCGACTATGGGAATGCTTAGACTATCTGGTGCAAAGGAAATTTGCTGCTCCGAAAGCCCGAAACCAACACATCCCAACTCTACTTGAGGAACACTACCTCAAGGAGACTGTTCAAGAGCTTTCATCGATTTTAAGCGATGAATGGCTTAAGGTGGTCGAAGCTTCATCCAAAGTAATCCAAATACACCCCCCCCCTTCTAGCATCCCTTGCACCATAAACAACACAGAATTAGACACCTTGTATAATCCCTCTATGGGAGTAAGCATTTTGTCTAAATCTCTATGTAGTGCTCTCCTAGGAAATGAACTGCTGGTTCTAACTAGAAAGTACCTAAAACTGCCTTCTGGACAACTAGTTGAGAGCTGCGGGATTGCACAAATCATCCCAACCACAATTGGCAGAATCAACATCCTCTTGAATTTCTTTATTTTTGACATAGAGGAATTCGACGTGCTAATTGGACACCCGCTCTTGAAACTCGTTAATGGGTATCATGACGGGCATCTCCATGGACGTCTAGGGTCAAATCTAGAGCTTTCAATTCCACTAACCACCTCCATAAACTCCAAGATTGAACCTATCTCAGAGCCTGATCCAATGGAGGAAATGATGGCTACATGTCTTCTAGAGGAAGAACAACCCGATTTAGAAGATGATGATGAAGAGTTCATCCAGGAGGAATCTGACCCAGACCCCATAGAACCGGAGGAAACGTCGTTACCACTGAAACCCTCCATAGAACTCAAACCTCTTCCTACCGGCCTGAGATATTCTTTCCTTAATAATGACCGTGAGACTCCCGTAATCATTAGTGACAAACTTTCCACGGGGGAAATTGTAACACCCCAGGTGTTCGCCGTTAGTTAAGCTGTCAGTTGAGCACAGACCTGGTATATGAAGCGACGATGAAGAACTGAATTCAAGGTTAATTAGTGATGACAGAAGTGTCAGGATCAATCTCAGAGGCAGAACCTCAATCTCAGAGGCAGAACCTCAGTTTGAATTATTCGGGAAATAATTAATGGAGCCAGTTAATAATGATTGTTAAATTATAAATATT
The DNA here is from genome assembly GCA_009763385.1 of Coix lacryma-jobi var. lacryma-jobi. Taxonomy (NCBI): domain Eukaryota; kingdom Viridiplantae; phylum Streptophyta; class Magnoliopsida; order Poales; family Poaceae; genus Coix; species Coix lacryma-jobi. The sequence goes on along the minus strand of CM019826.1, from coordinate 79,016,985 downwards.
CAGGATTAATGCTAAACCTGGATTTTTCATGTTACCCACCTCAGTTCCTGTCTATAGTAACTGGTGAAAAAGTTTCGTGAAGTTTGGAATCAAAAAGTCACATGAAATGACGAGTCGCAGCTTTGCCTGTAATGGTCGATTAACTAAAGAAAATCATTCGAGTTCAACCAAGTGTCGCAATTATGCCCAATCAACTATGTATGAACTCACGACCGAAAGTTATGAAAGTTCCGTGTTGAGCAGATGGCCAGAAAATGTTCCGACCGACGAGAAACCCTCACTCGGATCCTACCGGGTGACTGCTTTGACCGGCGTTGAACCGTATTTACGGATGTTTGCATGTCAGAGCGCCTTAAACGAAAGTTGTAGTATAGATCGAGAGGAACAAATTTCGTTTTATGGCTGAAACCTGGATCGGTGCCAAAAATGGTGAAAACGAGCTCGCAAGACGAGATACAACGCAGTTTTCAGGTTCCAGAAAATCAGTTAAGTCTGTACTGCGAAATTGGAATTTCGGTCACCGCGAAGCTGCCGTCGACGATCGTTACCGAGCAAACCATTGAGAATTTTACTGAGTGCTTTTAGCGAAAGTCGGAGTACTCGTCGAGACGACGACAACAAAATTTATTTCATCGAAATCAGAGTTCGTTTGAGCAGTGTTTGCAAATTTGGAGTTTGACCGAAAGTTTCCGAAAACTTAGCCGTTTTTGGAAAGAAATTTGGCAAAGCTGATGCTGTGGCCGACCGGTGTCTGTTCCGAGGCCGGCCCCGTGCAGCGCGCCCTCTGCCCCTCCGACAAAAAAAAGGGGCGAGGCTCTCCTCCTCCTCCTCCTCGGTGTCTATTCTTTTTCCCGGCCTCCCCTTTCTTCTCCTCCATTGCAGCAGAACCAGCAGGAGCTTCTCTCCCCTCAGCCATGGCCGCCCGGCAAGCCCCTCTCTCTGGTCGGCCCTGCTCCTCTCCCCATGGTGGTCTTCCTCTTCCTTTCCCCCTTGTTTTCGCTCATGTTTCCTTCCCTGCGAGGCTCTGTCTACGTGACATTTTTTTTTGCAGCGATCCCCGGGGCCGCGACCTCCCCGACCATCGCCGTGGTCGAGCCAGCGGCAACGGTAGCGGCCAGCAGGAAGGCAGCAGGCACCCTGGTTTCCAGCAGCAGCAAGTCCGGCCACGGCTCCCTCCTTCCTTCCTCCCTCTGATTTTCTGCCGGTCTCTCAAGCCGCCAGAAGTCGCGCCCTCCTGCGTTCGTCCTGGTGTTGCAGTTTCCTGGCCAGAAAGCAGCAGCAGCAAGCAGCAGGGCTCAGCAGCCAGTAGCAGGGCAGCCGGCCTATCCAGCCCCTAGCTCCAAACCCTAGCGCCATCTCCCTCCCAGAGCCGGCCATGCCTGTCCTTCCCGTCGATCTCCCGACGATTTGCTGTGAAAACAAGGTGAAGGATGTTCTAGGGAAGCTGAAACTCTTTATAGGTGTTTTTGTGTTAGGTGGCATGACTCAATATATTTACTAATTGCTCCTTAAATGATTTGTGCAGATCCAGGGGTCCCCAGTGCAAAAGCAGTTTTTATTTCACGTTTTTAATTAATTAGCAAATCTGAGTAGAAGTTGTAAAATGTGTGGTAAATTGTGTGTTTTTCCAAAAATTGCAAGTGAGGACTTTTTGGAATCCTTGTGAAAATCTCTGTCCAGTGAATGCATAAAGTGATGTGTATTAGTGCAAAGTTTCTGCTGTGATGATTGATTTGTGTTAAATAGGTTTAAATAGGGAGAAAATCATATCTGTTGTTTTATTGCTTTGTTTGCTGTGAAACTTTTATGGTAGACTTGTCATGTGATGTGTGTGCTGTGATAAACATTTCAAAATATTTGATGCTTGTATAAATTAGTTATGAATTTATCTTGCTTTCAACTTATTAAATGAATTAAAATGATTTGTGATAAATGTTGGCATGTAAAATTAGAAAAGGTGGTTCCACTGCCATTATATTGTGTTGTTGTAGCTTAGATAATTTTATTATGGTCAGCTGTTATGCAAAGCATAGAGTTTTAGAATTATCATCTTTCTATAATTCATTTCGGGATGTACTGGACAGTTTCTAGGGCTTAAATAGTTACCCCTTGTAAATGATGTTTCCTATGAAACTTGTCTATAACAATGTCATAGATAACTTACATATCTAGCTTGTGTTAAAGTTTCGTGATTGTTAGTCAAATGGATTATGAGTTATGGCTCTGCAAAGCTTAGTTCAGAAATAGGTGTTCTCTGAAATCTCTGGACCAGATTTGAGAAATGTATTAGTTTGACCATGTTAACTTGCGAATCATGCTGAGATATTTAAAGATGATTTGTAGGAAATTTCTCAAAATTGCATGATTTTAGGACAAGTGGTTTAGGAGTTATAGTTTTTAGAAGTTCACTGTCAGGTTTTCATTGCTTTCAGTGCAGATCTGATAAAGTGAATTGTTTGGCCAATTTAACTTGTGATTCATGCTTAGGTACTTATACAAGAGTTGTAGTGCTTTTCATAAGCATTCTAAATTGTCTTAGCTCATGTTCACTAGATATCTATAACTTGAGTTATAGCTGTTTTAGTGCAGGTGGGTAAATCTGTCCAAAGTCTGGACAAAGGTGCCTAATTATACTAGTTAGCCCTTGTTAACTTGTGAATCATCTTGAGATGATTATAGATGATTTGTAGACAACTTAATAATCTTTCTAAAGAGTCTATGGGCAAGTTCCCAGGTATTATAGATCTTTAGTTATGGTTGTCCTAAATTACTGATGTTGATGTGTGGCTAATTCTGTCCAAGTGTGGACAGAGCTGCACTAATCATATTGTTTGACCTTGTTAATGATCGATTCACTTTGAGCTAACCATACGAAAGATTTAGATAATCTTGTAAGATTTCTAGAATGTCTAATTTCATGCTCATGTGATTTTTATATTGTGAGTTATGCTTCGTTGAAGCTCTGTCTGTCCTGCTATCCAACAGCTGGACAGAGCTGCATTGTTATCTGCTTTTGAGCTATATAACCTTTGAATTTGCTCTTATGGTTAATAACAAAGTTGTATACAATCTTGTTAGCTTTCCAGAAAGTCTTAGTTTGCCCTATTTGAGTGTTTGTAGCTCGAGTTATGTTTAAATTAGTGGACTACTGTCTTGCTATCAAGATTTGGTATATAGACCTAAATCGCTTGCTTTAGTTTGATGTTGCTTATGTGAAATAGTTGGTAATGCTTGTGTTGTGTGCCTTATGTTTGTTTCATAAGTGTTTGCCTTGCATTCATACACTTGCATTACGCATCTCATTTAGGTAATGGTAGATACATCGTGAAGGACGTGATGTTGAGGCTCAACCCGAAGATGGTGATTGGGTGGCCATCCCAAAGAAGGTGTTTGGCGAACCCCACAAGTTCCTGGAGCAGTGATGATCCCGAAGTGGTGCCAACTAATACTAGCTTAAATGTTGTTTCCCAGGCAAGCCCCAGAGCATTCTAAGTTTCTACCATTCTTTTATAAATGCAATCGAGTCAATACAATGATTGTTGCATTAAGTTATAGGAGTTGAATGATACCGTTGATGCATTACTTACTTATCCTTGTCCACCAACAATTATTATCTTGATATCCCTGTTAAGCCTAGGCCGTTATATGCTTAGTCTGCTTATACCGGTAAAAGTCGCGTGATTTCCTGTCTCCCGCATATAGGTGGATACTGATCATGACTAGCCTCGTGCTATCATGAAGATAACCATGTGAAACTAGTAGTATCCCATCTTAATTTGAGACCGGGCGAGATGTAGGAGCAGCACGACATGGGTTATGTGTGCTAGTAGTATCCCGTCTGTGTCGATTAGGACCCGACGAAGGTACACCTCATTCATTTTGAACGCGTCAATCACTTAACGGAGTAGGTCTGATTACCTCCCGTGAAGCCGAGTAAGGCTATTTGAGCCGGTGATGGAGATGTTGACGCCTAACACCCAGGGCCTTATATGTACCATGGGCAACTATTCTGAGCAACCTGGCATGGTTCGTGGACAGGCGGGGCCTGATTGACCTGGCATGACCGTGGGCAGTTATAGCTTCAGCGACCTGGCAATGAGATCACCCCCGGTGTAGAAGGGCCCATGACCGTCCCGCGTGTTGTGTTCTCGAATTTCCTGAAGTGGCAGCAGATGGCTACCTGGCAGGGTGTGATCGGGCGAGTGTGCGACATTTTCTCCCCAGCTGGGTAGGAATCGATTATAATCACCATCGCTCCTGGACAGTGAGTAACTTGACTGGGCATGTGTTACCGTAGTAACTTATGGAACTAAAGATAATTATGATGTGGAATCTGAAAGGCTATTGATGAAATAGTCACTCTTGCTTGATTAATTAGCCAAGTGATTGCTCTAGATCAGGTGTCAATCTAGTTAATCACGATAATTACATAAAAGTGACTGCTAATACTCTAATGATGATTATCTAATAATGAAAATGCTTTTATGCAAAAAGGTAAGTATGGCCAACCCCGGATACAGCCTTGCATACTCCTTGGTGTCACTTTATTTCTGGTTTATGACGAGTAAGTCTAGCTAAGTACATTTGAGTACTCAGGGTTTATCCCACCTTGTTGCAGGTGAAGGATAGGCCTACCGAAAGGTGATGGCCAGTGCCGGTGGGCTCGGCAGTTCCATACTTCTCCTCTTATGCTGTTGTTGGAGGATGTCATGCAAGCTTGCAAAGTATTTCAACCTATGTTATGGTATTTATTTCAAATCTATGTTGTTCTTCTAAATTAAGTGGAACTCAACTTGTATTATTATTTGTGAACTCTATTGTAATCTTATTCCCACTGCAAACCTCCGTGGACATGATTTGTATTTGCTTGACCATGCGATCTTGGTTGAGATGTTGGAAAAGTTTGAAATCCTTCGAGATTTCCGGACTACCAGGTTTATATGGACTCAAGTTTGCTAATTCAGCTGCTTCGGCGGAGGTTTTCGCACTTGTGCTCTTATAAATTGGTCGGTTCTGTCACAGCTGGCATCGGAGCAAGGTTAAGCATAATACTGTCATGTGCATGGTTTTAAAACAAAGTTTTGTTTTGAAAAGCCTATTTTATCTAAAAAGCTTTAGCTAGTAGGCAAATTTGTTAAAAACCTAATTTGTAAAGTATATGCTAACGACAACCTCCAGTTATGCCCAATTAGAACTTTCAGGTGGCTTAGTTAAGTAATACTAACTTTGGGGGTTTTTACTTTCTTGCAACGACACGTGTAAATGACCGCACTATGCTACCCTGTGGTCTAATGTTGGAGGTAGCCCTCACATATGATGTACTCATATATGTGGGGTAGTTGAATTTATTTTATGCAATGTCGCACCTACGCTCAGGTAAGTGTGAGTTGTGAGAGCATGACCAAACAACCGTTGGTCTAGGGAAGAGCTAATTTGGTACTGGAACCTGTACTCGTAAGCACACGAATGCGGGTGAAGGTACTTAATTGTGGGAGTAATACTTTTCTGATGGGTGCATATACTACTTACGTGTATACTGGGTATGCACCTAAGATAGTATCTAGATTTAAATTCTTGCAATGTATTTATATCTGTTGTGGGAATGGGCTGAAATGAGATTTTCTGCATGTACGCTAACCTCGAATGCGTATGCATAGTTGACGACTAGCTATATCGAGAGTGCGTGTTATGCCACCGACCTAGAACGTGATTGTCGCCTCAGGCTGGCAATTTGTAAGGACATATAGGACGAGCATACATCTTATTGTGCATTGCCCATGAACATGCTTCTCTCACCTTTGTTCTAATAATAAACAACTTGTTGTCAAGTGTGACTAATGTAATAATAAAACATAATGGTTGTTTGTGCACCAAATGCTTCCCCACCTTTATTCCTTTAATGACGAAGTTGTTGTGAACTAGTGCTTCTATGTGATGTGCTAGATTGCTTGTAAAAGTTACAAATAAATTTCCAGTTTGATGAGGTATGTCGCCCTGAATTAGATGTAATACGGTCTGGTTCATGATGTTTGGTAGTGTGCAAGGTTTTATATGAGTGTTTCCATGTCGTCTAGATTAGTGATTGCTTGTTTAGACTAGAAGTAAATGCATGTATGATGTTGTTTAGATAACCCTGCTAGCTCATCATGATTGTGTGTGGTCTTGCTTTGGTTCATGTTTGTTTGAAGGGTAGTTAGACCATAAGCTTTCTAACTGTTGGAAGTTTCCCCCTATGTTGAAATGTCTTGTAGTAACTAAATGGCTCGTGTGGCAAAGCTATGCTATGTTTGCAATTTCATGTTTTGAGCTAGGAAACTCCCTTTTGGGTGAAACCAATTGGGTTAGTTTGTTTTGAAATGCTTCACCTAAAGAAACAATAAAACTTGCTGTTTGAGCCTGTTTTGTATGCAGTTTTGTTTGGGTATGCTGAGTGCTTCCTAAACATGTAATTCTAGTTTTATTAGCTGTAGCATGCTTTAGCAAGAAAATGTATTAAAACTTGTTGTTTAATTACTTTTTCATGTTGTAATCATGTTTCATGCTCATTTTCTTGCAATCATGAGAACTAGTGTTGTATGGATTAAAGGTTTGTGAAACTAATTTTCATACCCAACTAGTATCATGTTGGTGCAAGAAGAATGTAAAACTTGTTGTTTGACAACATTAAATAGCATAGACATGTTTAAGTTGTTTTAAGCATGTTACTTGCTAGATTTGTGTAGGCTATTTTACTTGCTCAAATAGGTTGAAATGCTAGTAATAGCCTACTAAATGCATGAGTGAGCTGCCATAATCTTCCTAGAATTCTCTGGGAGTCGACTCAAACAGCTCTATGTCTCACCTTGCTAAAGTAGGTAAATTAATAAGTGCATGTAAGAAATTTAATTTGAGTAGACCATGACCCTCTCTAACATGTTAAGATGTATCTAAACTGTTTTTCATACATGGTTATGCCTAGAATTATATTTTTATGTGCACCATGCTTTATAATTGCTCTATAACCTAGCGCTAATCTTTACTAGTCATATGCCTGTAAGAACTTAAAGCTTGCAACTAATTTAAGTGGCTGCAATTTAGCTTTTCTAACATGTTTAGAATGTTTTAAAACGTTGTTACGCTTGATTGTACTCTAAAACCAAGTTCTTGCATGCTGCTTGTTAGTTGTTGCTACCTAGAGTCTGCTTATTCCTTCTTGGAATACAGACTATGCATGAGCTTGTTGCTTGATTGATAGCTTTATCTGCTAGATAAGTGAGTTAACTTAAAAGTGAAACCGCTTATAGTTAACAAACAAGTATGCCCTTCGTTTGCTTGGTATGTTTGCTCCTAGATATAGAGTTGTACTCTAATCTAGTAAACAGGAAATAAAATAATGACAACACCTGTTCACCATGCTTTGCATGTCTATGGTTGCTTGCGTGCTATAGATAGATGCTTGTCTAGTATAAGCTTGGTGGTTAGTGTTGGTTGCTTTGGCTGATTGATTGTGTGTTCCAAATGCTTGTTAATGTTGTGTGTAGATGTGTTGCTATCTAAGTGATGCCTTGGTTAGTCAACCCTTTGTCCTCGGTGAGTGCATGAGTGGTTTGTCAACCTCCGGTTAGAGTCGTGCCCAAGCCCTCTTGACCTTCCGAGATGCCTTTAGTTGAACCTTTGTTGCTTAGAGGCCTGTGTTTGTGTGTCTAGTTTTGATGGTTTAGAATGCTTGTACCAAAAACCTGAACCTAGGCCTGTCCATGCCTTTTGTTAGACAATTCAGCTAGCTTAAGTTAACCTCTCCAAATCCTAGATCCAAACCGTGGTATGCCTATGTTTGTTGTGTAGCCATGCCTCTCACCAACCTGTAGATCCAAGTTTGACGTTAATGTGTTGCCTAAGCCATAGATGTTTGGTACCCTTTTGTTGTTTAGGCCCTTGTTTGTTGGACCCGCCAAGTTTAGTTCATGTTACCCTCAACCTTTGACCATAGTTTGGCTTGCTCAGTTATGGAGACCAAGTCCAGACCTAAACTCATGTATCCCCTCGGTTGCCTTTTTGTTGCTGCTTGGCCAAATCAAGTTCATGAAACCTTTCATCTTGTCATGACCTTGATGTGCACCAGACGAATCCTTGTTGTCTTGTGCCATGTTATCCTCGAAATCACCTCCTTGTTGATTTTCGAACCTTGTGATCATCCTTGTTTTGCTAGCTTATGCCTTGCATGTAATGCCTATCCATGCAAGATTTATCCGCGTCATGTGGGAATCCCCATTAGTTATGGATTCAATAATGGTGTCTTGGTTAAGAACTAATGGTGCGGCGATGAAACCGAGATCCTCCTATGGCTGCAGACACATGGTTGTGCTGCTCGGCACGCGCTGGTATCGTGGTTTGTAGTCAAGATTCATTATGGAACTATGCCAATGTGTTATCTTTCATGAAGCTTTCTCCTTGTTGTCTCCTATATTCCTTCAGAAAAATCCTTATGTCGGCTCGGATGTGGCAGTGTTTCTTTCCAAATTTGGCAAAGAGGATGACCTTTCAAGAATCGGTCAAAAATGAAAGCAGTAACGGACCATAAGAGGTGGTAGACAAAGGACTCTGTTTGATCAACAGCAAAGACCGAGCGACATATATGATCATAGTGAGACAAGTGGCACAGAATTCTTAAAAGTGGGCAAGTATGAGCTGAAGGATGAGTACCAGAAATGGTGTGTTATTGATCCAAATCCCTAAGGTCCAGAAGTTTTCTATCTGAACTTAATATATATATCTGCATGATGATCTTGTAGTCAACCCAATCTTCTCAGATGTGTCTGATTCTCTACTAACCTTGGTGGTGACCATGTGCATTGATATCCGACAGTGCTTGTAGTAAAAGCTGAAACCTTGGATTTTTAGTGTTGAGAGGCAACTGATTAGTTTTGGCCATTGAAAAGCTAATCTTGAGTTCAGAAACGACTCTTTGGTAGCTATGAAGGCTACGTCTCACAGAACAATGAAATGCCAGATGTCTGTAAACCCACTGATATTGTTTGTGGCACTTGTACATCCAAGTCTCTAATATGTTCCAGTTAACTCTATCTTGGAGAAATTTTAATGGTAATACAAAACAGTACGCCAGCCTAGTAACTCAGTCAGAATTATGCCTCAAGTAAGGACTACTTGGTAATACATTGAGTACTATGAAAAGGTTTATTCCAGATTATTTTCGATGAAGCCAGAAAGGATTTTCAGACTCAGTCTCTTACTCTTGACTAGTCAAGGTGTCCTACCAAAAATCTACTCCTAGAAGTGCACATTGATGGCAATTGAAGAGTCAAACGGCAGATTTCAGGTTGTGTTCCTGCAGTGCTGAGGGAATTTAAGAAGATCGCTCTATGACCCAAGTGATTCAATAATCTAGTTCCACTGAGTCCCAACTACACCATGGAGAAGAATGATGCTGATCTGCTTAGTAGTGTATCGAGATTTAGTAACCTGGTATTTCTATCCAAGAGGTTGCATCAAATTTAACCTGAGTGACTGTCGCAGCTTAAGGAACAAGAATTTCTGTACAGAAGGATCAGTGAAAATGTGGAATTGGTGGAGTCAGCTATCACGTTCACCGCTCTCTTACTAGATTCGGATAATATAGTATTATCATCAGAGACAGAGAACTGCACACATAGAACCTTATGTGGCTTTCAATTGATTGCTATCTGATTGATCAGACATTCACAAGTAGTATAAATAGTGGTTGCTGTCAGTCAGTTCCTGACCTTATCAAGGATGTATTTTTGCTATGGTTCAAATCGGATGAAGATTCAAAATTTGCACTAATATTATCTTGGATTCCTCCCAAAGTAATAATACAATTTCGGTTTTCTTTAAACCCAACAATGATATTGTGAGTGTACCTCAATGCTCGAAGGAGGTCAGTGAAGTAGATTCTTCTGACAAGAGCTAGTAATCGGGTAATGACATGAAAGATCGGAAAGTTGTTCTGTTCCTAGCAGTTTCTGTTCTGTCGAGAAGTCAGTATCTTGAGCTGTCAATAGCCGGTGATTAAGGATGGGTGCTATGCTTCTCTTCTCTTGAAAAGTCTTTCGTCCGGAATCTCGGGACGAGATTCTTTTAAAGGGGGAGGGCTGTAACACCCCAGGTGTTCGCCGTCAGTTAAGCAGTCAGTTGAGCACAGACCTGGTATATCAAGCGACGATGAAGAACTGAATTCAAGGTTAATTAGTGATGACAGAAGTGTCAGGATCAATCTCAGAGGCAGAACCTCAGTTTGAATTATTCGGGAAATAATTAATGGAGCCAGTTAATAATGATTGTTAAATTATAAATATTCAGAATTAATGCTAAACCTGGATTTTTCATGTGACCCACCTCAGTTCCTATCTATAGTAACTGGTAGAAAAAGTTTCGTGAAGTTTGGAATCAAAAAGTCACATGAAATGATGAGTCGCAGCTTTGCCTGTAATGGCCGATTAACTGAAGAAAATCATTCGGGTTGAACCAAGTGTCGCAATTATGACCAATCAACTATGTATGAACTCATGACCGAAAGTTATGAAAGTTCCGTGTTGAGCAGATGGTCAGAAAATGTTCCGACCGACGAGAAACCCTAACTCAGATCCTACCGAGTGACTGCTTTGACCGGCGTTGAACGGTATTTCCGGATGTTGGCATGTCAGAGCGCCTTAAACAAAAGTTGTAGTATAGATCGAGACGAACAAATTTCTTTTTAGGGCCGAAACCTGGATCGGTGCCGAAAATGGTGAAAACGAACTCGCAAGATGAGATACAACGCAGTTTTCATGTTCCAGAAAATCAGTTAAGTCTCTACTGCGAAATTGGAATTTCGGTCACCGCGAAGCTGCCGTCGATGATCGTTACCGAGCAAACCATTTAGAATTTGACTGAGTGCTTTTAACGAAAGTCGGAGTACTCGTTGAGACGACGACAACAAAATTTATTTCATCGGAATGGAAGTCCGTTTGAGCAGTGTTTGCAAATTTGGAGTTTGACCGAAAGTTTCCGGAAACTTGCCGTTTTTGGAAAGAAATTTCGCAAAGCTGATGCTGTGGCCGACCGGTGTCTGTTCCGAGGCAGCACGAAGGCAGCAGGCACCCTGGTTTCCAGCAGCAGCAAGTCCGGCCACGGCTCCCTCCTTCCTTCCTCCCTCTGTTTTAAGCCGCCAGAAGTCACGCCCTCCTGCGTTCGTCCTGGTGTCGCAGTTTCCTGGCCAGAAAGCAGCAGCAGCAAGCAGCAGGGCTCAGCAGCCAGTAGCAGGGCAGCCGGCCTATCCAGCCCCTAGCCCCAAACCCTAGCGCCATCTCCCTCCTAGAGCCGGCCATGCCCGTCCTTCCCGTCGATCTCCCGACGATTTGCCGTGAAAACAAGGTGAAGGATGTTCTAGCGAAGCTGAAACTCTTTATACGTGTTTTTGTGTTAAGTGGCATGACTCAATATATTTACTAATTGCTCCTTAAATGATTTGTGCAGATCCAGGGGTCCCCATTGCAAAAGCAGTTTTTATTTCATGTTTTTAATTAATTAGCAAATCTGAGTAGAAGTTGTAAAATGTGTGGTAAATTGTGTGTTTGTCCAAAAATTGCAAGTGAGGACTTTTTGGAATCCTTGTGAAAATCTCTGTCCAGTGAATGCATAAAGTGATGTGTGTTAGTGCAAAGTTTCTGCTGTGATGATTGATTTGTGTTAAATAGGTTTAAATAGGGAGAAAATCATATATGTTGTTTTATTGCTTAGTTTGCTGTGAAATTTTTATGGTAGACTTGTCATGTAATATGTGTGCTGTGATAAAAAATTTCAGAATATTTGGTGCATGTATAAATTAGTTATGAATTTATCTTGCTTTCAGCTTATTAAATGAATTAAAATGATTTGTGATAAACGTTGGCATGTAAAATTAGAAAAGGTGGTTCCACTGCCATTATATTGTGTTGTTGTAGCTTAGATAATTTTACTATGGTCAGTTGTTATGCAAAGCATAGAGTTTTAGAATTATCATCTTTCTATAATTCATTTCGGGATGTTCTGGACAGTTTCTAGGGCTTAAATAGTTACCCCTTGTAAATGATGTTTCCTATGAAACTTGTCTATAAAAAAGTCATGGATAACTTACATATCTAGCTTGTGTTAAAGTTTCATGATTTTTGGTCAAATGGATTATGAGTGATGGCTGTGCAAAGTTTACTTCATAAATAGTTGTTCTCTGAAATCTCTGGACCAGATATGAGAAATGCATTAGTTTGACCATCACTACTGGAGAAACGGCCTATTGCCCCGGGCCATTTTGGCCTTTAGCCCCGGACATGGAGCCGGGGCTAAGGAATCGGGACTAAAGCCCCGACCTTTAGCCCCGGTTCCATGGCCCGGGGCTAATGGAGGGATCTTTAGCCCCGGTTGGTAACACCAACCGGGACTAAAGAGGCCAGCCACGGTGGCCCGGCTGGAGGCCCCTTTAGCCCCGGTTAGTCCCGGTTGGTGTTACCAACCGGGGCTAAAGATCCATCTGCTTTTTTATTTTTTCTTTTTCTGTTCTTTTCAATTGGTTATTGTTTTTGGTTTTACAATTACATTAGGTTTTCTAATACGTATTCTTCGCTGCTAATATATTCTATTATATTAGGCCAGTTTCAAATACACGTATTATTCTTCGCTGCTAATAAATATATATAAACACATAAAATTTACAATTACACACAAATGAAATATGAAACTATACATATATATATTATAGAGCTAGCTATACACATATGTACATAAAATATACAACATTATCCATCATGCATGCTTAACTTGATATTTACACACAAATATAATACCGTTCCTAACTTAGAGGTCATACAAGTGTTCATCTTGGTTTGGCTTCATTGGTTCGTCTTTATTAAACCAATACTCGGTGCCAGACTTAAGGACATGGTCATTAAGGAAGCCCGCGATGGTCTCTTGAATTGCTTTGAGGCGGACCTTATCCATCACCTGGTTCTTCAACCATGTCTCCTTCAATTTGGATTAAAATAAAAAGAAAGTATTAACATACATAATATTTATGTAATAGCAACAAAAAATAAAATAAATTTATTTACATGTTACGTACTTGCTGACTCTGTAAAGGAGTTCTTTTTTCATACACCGTCAGGAACTCGCAAACATAGTACCCACATAAATTGTTTCCCGGTGACTGCCGTAGAACCCACTGTACAATATGTAAAAAGAGTACTCTCGGTTGAGCGTGCGTCTGCTGAGTGATGCTAATTAGGGTAAAGAGGCGGGGAGGTACTCTACAACTTACATTTAGGAGTAGAGGATCAGGAAGTTGCGCTTTCAGATCCGGACGGTGTTTCTGAACAAACCAAGTCCAAACCCTTCACAATAATTGGAACGTTAATTAACTATTGCAGAGTTAAAGAGCTATAGCAAGAATCAATATTTAAAGATCACATTACCCTCGGATAATATTAATCATATCTTGGTAATCTTCTTGTGGTTTTCTCAGAGAGTCATAGATTAGCAAACGACTCTCGTGGAGATCGATCACCATTAGAATCCAGTGAAAACTGCATTTATGTTTATATAGTCAACACATATATATATCTTTATGTCAACCTATAATAAAATGTGCATATGATAACAAAACTCACCTAAAGTTGTAGGGGAATAGTATATATTTTTTGTCCCTTTGGTTTACCAAGAACCTCCGCAAATTACTCTCTGTTTGAGTTTCCCATGCATCCGAGTGAGTATTGCTTGGGTGCTTGAAGACGATATATGGATCGATGAAACCAATCTCCTTGTCATTTTTACGCCTTAGTTGTCTCATCATGTTTCTGCACATGTTTACAAACGCTTGCTAGCAGTGTGAGGATAATTACTTATACATATACATAAGCTAAAGTGAGATTATTAAAAGAAACAATCACTTACAGGCAAAAGCAGCTGACGAGAGCTTTGTCGAGAGCGTCCATGTGGCAGAGCTGATGTAACTCATTAAACTGAACATATATGATGTCATCACCACGGAAGTAATCATGGTCTCTAATTCTGACGCAAATGTAGTCATCAGCTTTTCTGCCACACGCCGTAAGGTACCACTGATTTAGCAAGTGCATCTGTGTACCAAGATCCCTCAGGGCCGCTGGGTTGTACAGACTTTGGCCATATACATATGCCCTCTGCCATTTATCAACTTCTGGAGCACTTTTGATGCCTGCTTCTCCGAGTATGTTTTCCACATTCAAACCAGTTTCCTCGAAAAATGCAAGCAGTTGCTCAGGATTAACGTCTCCATATGCTCGTTGTATGATTTCCATGTTTGTACCGTATTCATTCCCAACAACAAGATTCGGCACTGATTGCTTCTCTTGTTCCCCGAGCTGTGGGACACCCTTTCCTGCTCTCTTCTTTGTCTTCTTCGCCTCCTCAATTGATTTGCTGAGCGTGCGATCATAGTCTGATTTTGGCGAAGCCTTACGGGCAGCACGTACCTTTTTTTGGTGAGCGTCCACAGTTTGCCTTAGTTTTTCAGGACGAACAAAAAGGTACGGCTTCTCCGGGTTTCGCTTTGCTCGACCACTAGCAATGGCAGCTTCGAAGAACTTGTTACAGTCTTTTTGCACTGCAGCGTCAGTCTCCTCCTCGGTCATGTCATATGCAAGTTTTGTCATCTTGGGAGCTGGTTTTCTCACAGGTGCTTTCTTCTTCGGAGGTGGTGGGGCTGACGCCTTTGTTTGTGTGACAGGCCTCTTCTTTGTTGGTGGTGGAGGTGTTGGAACCCGCCGTGGAGATGGGGCAGGTGGCGGTGTCAGAGCCCGCTTTGGAGGAGATGGTTGGGTCGGTGGCGGTGTTGGATCTCGTCGTGGAGGAGATGGGGCCGGTGGCGGCGTTGGATCACGCCGTGGGGGAGATGGGGCCGGTGGCGGTGTTGGATCCCGTCGTGGAGGAGATGGGGCCGGTGGCGGTGATGGATCCCGTCGTGTTTGATCTTGATCATCATCGTCCGCAACACTGTGATCATGTGGTGAATGTAGAATTGGACTTAGGTTGGGGGATGTCCTGCTGCGAAAACAACAAGGTATGAGTATCCATTTATACTATTAGCTCACCAACACTATTAAGTTTCATTCACTAATTTCATACACACCTAGGGATAGGTTGTTGAGGAGGAGGAGGTGATGCGCCAGGAATTATGATATAGCGCTTGCGCCAACATATGAATGTCTTCTCCGCTTCTCCTAATGTATTCTCGCCATCACCTCCTTTAATGTCAAGTTCGACATTCTCGTAACCTTTTACCACCCTGTCCACCGAGACGCTAGCATATCCAGGAGGTATTATTGCTCCATGACTTCTTGGTGTCTTCGTAGGATCGATAGGAGATACAACACCTATAGCCACCATGACTGTGGTATTCCCCTGTGGAATGTGCAGTTCACATGTCGTGAGAGGCTCGGTGATGTCGTCCACAGGAAAGCGCAGTTCTGCGTCTGGGACCTCTGTGGAAGCGCAACTGCTTTTCATTTGCTCAGGGGGGCTGATGTTGACTCCCGGCTCTGATGCAGATTGCCTTTGCATTGCTAACTGCACTTGCCTTTTTATTTCCTCGTTCATTCTGCCTTCAAGTGCTTTTTCTCGCTCAACTGCTTCAAGAGCCGTGGCCTGTGACTGCATAACCATTTCTTCTAACCGGCGCATCCGCTGTGCCTCCTCCTCCTTCTTTCTCGCGCGGCTTCTATAGGTCTCTTTGTCCTGAGGGAAGGCATGTACCCATGACAGCTCCCCATAGCCTCTGGTTCTCCCACCATGTTCAAGATTCTCCAGGGCGTATGTCAGCTCGTCCTTGTCTCTGTTCGGCTGCCACCTGCCACTGGCAGCCATTTCTCTAGCATAAACAAATCTTTCTGCTGCTCTTTGGAGTTTTTCGCCATAGTGTACCCTTCCTGTTTGTTGGTCCAGGCTTCCTCCATGACCAAAAAACCAATACTTGGCGCGCTCAGGCCAGTTTATCGATTCTGGTTCAATGCCCTTGGCTTGCAACTCTCGTTCCATTCTTTCCCATTTAGGAATGGCACTCTTATAGCCACCTGATCCCAAGTGATGGTGGTATTGTTTTTGTCGGGCATTCTGCTGGTTCCTTCTGATCCGTGCCTCACTCTCTTCTGATTTCTTGAATTCTACAAACTCATCCCAAAATGGCCTCAACTTGACGTAGGCCTTAGTGTTGAAATCCGGAGTTTGGTCCTTCTTGATAAATTTGTTGTATAAGTTCTTCTTCCAGCCCTGGAATAGTGTTGCCATTTTCTTCATAGCCCAGTCCCGAACTCTGGCCTTCAAATTTATATCTTCTGTTTCAAGTGTGAAATGTGCAAGGACCTCTTGCCAAACCAGTTCCTTATCAAGATCAGAGACAAAACTTATATCAGGAGCACTTGCCTTTTTCTTCCATTCACGAGCACTGATCGGGATCTTATCCCTTACAAGGCACCCACAGTGGGCAACAAATCTCTGTGCATGTTCTCCAAGTACTTGGCCTGTTTCCTCGTTGAATTCTGAGATAATGTACCGGCCCTCCAACGGCTTCTTCGGACCTCGTACGGTCCTACTCTTCCCGGTAGTCGTTGTCGATCCGGAGGGCTACATATGTAGGAACAGTAGATTATAAATACATTTATAAATAATTTAGAATTTCATGTGCACATAGAGATTATTGTAGGTATATACCTCGCCAGTATTTTCTTGCATTATTTCTTCATAATCGGCAAAGTATTGACTGCCGTCATCTACTTCTTGATTATTGTTATCATCACCTGCTAAATTTTGATTAGCGCCGCTGTTGATTAATTCGTACATTTCCTCCTCCATGCTGTCAACTGGGTCGGCCATTTCTGCGAATGACATGGAGGATAATAAACACCATATTTTTGCAACTAACGTGCATAGGGTTTCGGGTTTTGGGTTTCGGGTTTAGGGTTTACGGTTTGGGGTTTAGGGTTTAGTGTTTTGGGTTTGGGGTTTAGGGTTTAGGGTTTGGGGTTTAGTGTTTAGGGTTTCGTGTTTGGGGTTTCGGGTTTGGGGTTTAGGGTGAGGGGTTTGGGGTTGAGGGTTTGGGGTTTAGGGTTTAGGGTTTGGGGTTTGGGGTTTAGGGTTTCGGGTTTGGGGTTTAGGGATAGGGGTTTGGGGTTGAGGGTTTCGGGTTTAGGGTTTAGGGTTTGGGGTTTGGGGTTTAGGGTTTGGGGTTTAGTGTTTAGGGTTTCGTGTTTGGGGTTTCGGGTTTGGTGTTTAGGGTTAGGGGTTTGGGGTTGTGGGTTTGGGGTTTGGGGTTTAGTGTTTGGGGTTTCGGGTTTGGGGTTTAGGGTTAGGGGTTTGGGGTTTCGGGTTTAGGGTTTAGGGTTTGGGGTTTGGGGTTTAGGGTTTGGGGTTTAGTGTTTAGGGTTTCGTGTTTGGGGTTTAGGTTTTGACAACATTAAAAATAACATATATCCATGAAGACTATATTCGTAAAAATAACACTACCGACATGATCGAAAAGTCATATCCAAGTGATTATTCTATAAACATATCCAAGTGATTATTCCATAAACATATCCAAGTGATTATTTCATAAACATATACATGACCGATATAAATAAATGTTTACATATCTAAAGACCAAATTATCTAAGTGATTATTCCTCCTCCATCTAACACATGCAAAGGACACACCGTTGATGAGAGGACGACGACGGACGACGGCGAGGATGATGTCGCGGTGAGGATGACAACAGACGACGCCGAAGATCACGTTGCGGTGAGGATCACACGGTGAGGATGACGGCGGACGGCGCGGTCAACGCGACCAATCTCTTTTATCTACATGTGTGTAAACATAATATTTTGTTAGGGTAAAAACTATTTTCTATTTTCAATTCATATGGATTTCTATTTTCCTTTTCCTATTACACACACAGTGCACACACACTTTAATTACACACTACACACACATGCATACACTGCACACAGTGCACACACCACACACGCACACGCACAAACACTTCACACACACACGCACGCGCGGTGGCACTCCTCACCGGCAGCGCGAGGACGGAGGCACACGGCCGGAGCGGCCGCGAGACGACGGCGAGGACGAGACACGACGGCACAAGGGGAGCAACGGCCGGCGGCGAATGGCGAGGATGTCACGACGGCGGCGAGCGGCAAAAGCGAGCTCGACGGACTACATGTGTAAACATACTATTTTGTTAGGGTAAAAAACATTTTCTATACATATTTTCTATAAATATATATTCATTTTTCTATGAACATATATAAATGTCCAAAGGAACACATGATTCATTCTTTTTTCTTTTTTCTTTTTCTTTTTCTTTTTCTTTTTCTATACACTGCACACACACGGCGAGCAGACCGGCCGGCGAGCACCACCACGGCGAGCAGACCGGCCGGCGAGCACACGCACACACAACACACGCACACACCGGCGAGCATCACCACGGCGAGGACGACGGCGCGCGGCGAACGGCGAGCACCACGACGAGGACGACGGCCCCGGCGAGCACCACGGCGAGGACGGCAGCGGCGCGCGGCGAACGGCGAGGACGAGGCGCGCGGCGGCGCGCCCGCGCGAGAGGAGACGCGGCGAGGGCCGAAGATCGACGGAGGGAGGAGGGCGGCGCGGGAGAGGACGACGGGGAGGCGGACGTCGGCGAGAGAGCTCGAGGAGGACGACGGAGGGAGGAGGCGGCGGCGTGGGAGGCGGCGGCTCGGGCGTCTGACGTCGATCTGAGGAAGGAGGGCACTGTGCCCTATATAGGCGGGGAGGCTTTAGTCCCGGGCCGTGGCACCGCCCGGGATTAAAACACCTTTAGTCCCGGGGCGTAAGCCCACCCGGGACTAAAGGGGGGGACTTTTAGTCCCGGGTGGTGTTACGGCCCGGGACTAACACCTTTAGTCCCGGGGCGTAATCCCACCCGGGACTAAAGGGGAGACTTTTAGTCCCGGGTGGTGTTACGGCCCGGGACTAAAGGTACCTTCAGTCCCGGGTGGTGCTACGGCCCGGGACTAAAGGGTCTTCTCCCGCCTTTATTTTTGGGTTTTCTGTGTTTTGGGTTTTGAATTAGGTTTTGGGTATATTAATATGTTGTAATACTTGTTATTTGCATAGTAAATTCAATATTTGGCATAAAATTACTTAAAAATAACATTTGTGTTTCCTTTTACCTTATTGTATAGTAGAAAATTTTGTAACATAAATTCTTTTCTTTTCTTATAATAACAAATATAAATGTAAAGAAAAATTTATATTTTGTTAATGCAAAAATAAAATGTTAAATTTAAATATCTGAAACAACTGGTGCTCGATAGGAAAATATTTTTTGTATTATATGAACGTTAAATTTTGGGTTGTTTATCTTTTATTGTCCAAATAAGTTGGCACGGGTGAGGCAACCAATAAGTTTGTGTTTTTTCGGAGATGGTTTGCTACTTTTTCCGGTTTAACTTGCACCCAATAATTATAGGTTCACTTGCACCCAGAATGGAGCCAAACTTTTACCAACTTTTATCTCATTCGACATAGAAAAAATGTAATAATTAAAATAATGATCAGATGCTTGCCAAAAATAAATCAAGTCATTTCGACAACGACATCAACGAACCATGACTATGCATAATCATTATTAGCTGTAATATATAATATTAGTTAAAACATCACTATATATATATCAAGCGGGTACACTGGTGATCTTTTTCTTGACGTATGTTCCTTGGTCATGATCATGTCGTAACCATGGAGTCTCCTCGGCATTTAGCAGGATGCTTGGGTCTTTGGTAACACTGAAGGGCGGTATTCGGTCATCCCTTTCATAATCTTCTGACATGTCTGACTTGTCCTCAATTCCCACGATGTTTGTTTTTCCTGAAAGAACTATGTGGCGTTTTGGCTCTTTGGTTAATTTATCATCATTTTTCCCTCTCTTGGGTTTTGTAGACATGTCTTTCACGTAGAACACCTGAGTCACATCAGCAGCAAGGACGAATGGTTCATCTTTGTATCCAATATTGTTGAGATCCACTGTTGTCATTCCATACTCCTTGTCAACTGTTACTACTCCGGCTCCGGTCGCCTTGACCCATTGGCATCGGAACAAAGGGACTTTAAAATTAGGTGCGTAGTCTAGTTCCCAAATCTCCTCTACGCGGCCATAATATGTTTGCCTCTTCCCAGATGGGTCTGTGGCATCTACGCGAACACCACTGTTTTGGTTCGTGCTCCTTTGATCTTGGGCCATGGTGTAAAATGTGTTTCCATTGATCTCATACCCTTTGTACGTGAGGATGTGCCATGACGGTTGCCTAGCCAACAAATATAGTTGCTCATCAATATTGTTATTACCCAGACATTCCTTTCGCAACCAAGTGCTAAAAGTATTCATGTGCTCACGTGTTATCCAAACTTCATTCTTCTCTGGAAATTGGGATCGTAGGAACTCCTTGTGTACATCGATATATGGATCCACCACGGTTGAGTTTTGAAGAACTGTGTAGTGCGCTTTATTGAAATAATCATTCCCCGTACCGATATATGTTTTCTTCCCTAGTGTCCCCTTTCCACATAGCCTCCCCTCGTGCCGCGATTCAGGAACACCAATCGGGTCAAGGTCAGGAATGAAGTCAACACAGAACTCAATGACCTCCTCTGTCCCGTAGCCCTTGGCGATGCTTCCTTCTGGCCGAGCACGTTGGCGAACATATTTTTTCAGTACTCCCATGAACCTCTCAAAGGGGAACATGTTGTGTAGGAACACAGGACCGAGAATATGAATCTCCTTGACCAGGTGAACTAGGAGGTGTGTCATGATATTAAAGAAGGATGGAGGAAACACCAACTCAAAGCTCACAAGACATTGAACCACGTCATTCTGTAGAGTAGCCAGTTCTAGTGGATTAATTGCCTTCTGAGAAATTGCATTGAGGAATGCACAGAGCTTCACAGTGGCAAGACGTACATGTGGAGGTAGAATTCCTCTTAAAGCAACCGGAAGCAATTGCGTCATAAGCACGTGGCAGTCATGCGACTTTAAGTTTAGGAATTTCTTCTCTTGCATATTTATTATTCCCTTTATATTGGAGGAGAATCCAGATGGAACCTTGATGCTGTTTAGGCATTCAAACATAATTTCCTTCTCTTCATTGCTAAGAGTGTAGCTAGCAGGTCTTAAGTAATGGCGTCCATCATCTGTCTTCTCTGGATGTAGGTTGTCTCGTTCTTTCATGCGCTGCAACTCTTGTCGTGCTTCAAGTGTATCACGAAATAGTAATTTCCTGTGATCCTCTAGCATACATTCAAACTTAGCCTTCTCCTTATCACTTTCGAAATCTCTTTGTGCATCACGAATGACATCACCAAGAGCATCATCTTCAGCGACTGTGTCTCCAGCACTTGCCTCTTCTTCACCTTCCTCCATTGCAGTATCACCAAAGTCACCGTATTGAGCAATAATGTCATCGTCAGGGTCCAATTGTTCTTCTTCACCTTCTTCCATCATAACCCCAGTTTCTCCATGCTTCGTCCAACAACTATAGTTTGGCATGAAACCCGACTTGAACAAGTGTGAGTGAAGACTCCTTGAGCTAGAATATTCCTTCGAATTATTACAAAGGGCACATGGGCAGCACATAAAACCATTCCGCTTGTTTGCCTCGGCCACTCTTAAAAAATAATGCACGCCATCAATGAACTCTTTTGAGCGACGATCGACATTGTACATCCAGTGACGTGTCATCGTCTGCATTATATGACATATCACATAATTATATCGATCTCTCATTCTTATAAACAAATAAAATTATAAAATGTCTGACATAAAATTTAGTAAGAATCACTGGTGGCATAAAAGTAGTAGCAGTTGAACTTGTCTAATTAATTAATTATTACATCAAGATAACAGTGCAGCCTAATCCACTTGGCCACAACCAAAGCAACTAACAACACCTGCACATTTTTCCCACATCACAGTCCAACAAGATGTACTGTCTGCCACTCCAACCGGATAGGAAGGTAAGGTAGGGGTAGGTGCAGTAGGAATTGAGTTGATTCTTGAGTTAAAAGCATCTAGAGCTGCAGAAGCTTCCTCAAAAGACTTATACTTTTTATGCACAGCTCCCTTAACTTTGAGGACATACTGACTGCACTCGGCCCAGCTGGTGTAAATACCTGGTTTGGTGCCCTCGAAAACAACATACCAAGCAGGCATCCTTCTGCGTTTTGTAAACTAAAGTATTATATATTTCTAATTTCTGTAAACAACTAATTTAACTGATCTCTATTTCTCCAAAATAATAAAATATACTAATTAAACCGGTCACATTTTGTAAACTAAAGTATTATATATTTCTAATTTCTGTAAACAACTAATTTAACTGATCTCTATTTCTCCAAAATAATAAAATATACTAATTAAAACGGTCACATTTTGTAAACTAAATTATTATATATTTCTAATTTCTGTAAACAAATGATTTAAATGATCTCTATTCCTCAAAAAAAAACTAATTAAACTGTCACATTTTCTAAACTAAAGTATTATATATTTCTAATTTTTATGTAAACAAATGATTTAAATGATCTCTATTTCAAAAAAAACTAATTAAACCGGTCACATTTTCTAAACTAAAGTATTATATATTTTGTTTTTCTAAACCGGTCATATTTCTCTAAAAGACTAAAATAAACTAATTAAACGGTCATATTTTGTTTTTAGATTAATAATTTGAACTATCAAGTCAATGAACTCAAAATAGCTACAAAAATGAATAACTTAAGCTAGTAACCTTTCAACGAGTCGATGGCGGTGTAGATGTGATGAAATAAATCAATCGCCGGAGATGTGTTAACAAACAAAAATCACCGGAGGAGAAGAGAGCAAACAAGCAAGCAAGAGCAAGCAGTGACTGAATGAAGAAAAATGAAGACAGGAGCTCGATCGGGCACGGCTGGAGGTAGAAGAACATTTCAAATATAGGGAGGGACATTTAGCCCCGGTCCTTATTCCCAGCCGGGGCTAAATGTTGGCATTTAGCCCCGGCTGGGTACACCAACCGGAACAAAACCTTTTAGTCCCGGTTGGTGTTACCAACCGGGGCTAAAGATGCCAACATTTAGCCCCGGCTGCATACACCAACCGGGGCAAAACCTTTAGTCCCGGTTGGTGTTACGGCCCGGGGCTAAAGGCCGGTCTTTAGCCCCGGTTGGTAACACCAACCGGGACTAAAGGCCCCTCTGACAATTGAGCCGTTGGGCTGGGGAGCTTTAGCCCCGGTTGGTGTTACCAACCGGGGCTAAAGGACTTTCTAGTCCCGGGCGCAAATTTTTCCGTGGCTAATGCTGATTTTGCAAATCGTCCAAAGGCCTGTTCTCTAGTAGTGCATGTTAACTTACGAATCATGCAGAGATGTTTAAAGATGATTTGTAGGAAATTTCATAAGCTTTCCAAAATGTCTTGCTATGTGTCATGTAGAGTTGTGTAGCTCTAGTTGTGATTTAATTACTTAACTGCTGGGTGTATGCCCAGTTTTGCTGAATGGCTGCAGAGACAGTTTCCATTGTGGTAATTATTTCGTGTTGTAGATTTTGTTTTCTGTAGATATAGTCTATACAAAAGTTGTAGATAACTTGGTCATCTTGCTTTTCCCAAAATTGCATGATTTTAGGCCAAGTGGTTTAGGAGTTATAGTTTTTATAAGTTCACTGTCAGGTTTTCACTGCTTTCAGTGCAGATCTGATAAAGTGAATTGTTTGGCTAACTTAACTTGTGATTCATGCTTAGGTGCTTATAAAAGAGTTGTAGTGCTTTTCATAAGCTTTCTAAATGGTCTTAGCTCATGTTCACTGGATATATATAACTTGGGTTATAGCTGTTTTAATGCAGGTGGGTAAATCTGTCCAAAGTCTAGACAGAGGTGCCTAATTATACTAGTTAGCCCTTGTTAACTTGTGAATCATCTTGAGATGATTATAGATTATTTGTAGACAACTTAATAATATTTCTAAAGAGTCTAGGGGCAAGTTCCCAGGTATTATTATAGATCTTTAGTTATGGTTGTCCTAAGTTACTGTTGTTGATGTGTGGATAGTTATGTCCATGTGTGGACAGAGCTGCACTAATCATGTTGTTTGACCTTGTTAATCATTGATTAACCTTTAGCTAACAATATGAAAGATTTAGATAATCTTGTAAGCTTTCTAGAATGTCTAATTGCATGCGCATGTGATGTTGATATTGTGAGTTATGCTTCCTTGAAGCTCTGTCTGTCCTGCTGTCCAACAGCTGGACAGAGCTGCATTGTTATATGCTTTTGAGCTATATAACCTTTGAATTTGCTCTTATGGTGAATAACAAAGTTGTAGGAAATCTTGTTAGCTTTTCATAAAGTCTTAGTTTGCCCTATTTGGGTGTTTGTATCTCGAGTTATGTTTAAATTAGTGGACTACTATCTTGCTGTCCAGATTTGGTATATAGACCTAAATTGCTTGCTTTAGTTTGATGTTGCTTATGTGAAATAGTTGGTAATGCTTGTGTTGTGTGCCTTATGTTTGTTTTGTAAGTGTTTGCCTTGCATTCATACGGTTACATTGCGTATCTCATTTAGGTAACGGTAGATACATCGTGAAGTACGTGATGTTGAGGCTCAACCCGAAGATGGTGATTGGGTGGCCGTCCCGAAGAAGGTGATTGGCGAACCCCACAAGTTCATGGAGGAGTGATGATCCCGAAGTGGTGCCAACTAACACTAGCTTAAGTGTTGTTTTCCAGGCAAGCCTCGGAGCATTCTAAGTTTCCTACCATTCTTTTATAAATGCAATCGAGTCAATACAATGATTGTTGCATTAAGTTATAGGAGTTGAATGATACCGTTGATGCATTACTTACTTATCCTTGTCCACCAGCAATTATTATCTTGATATCCCTGTTAAGTCTAGGCCGTTATATGCTTAGTCTGCTTAGACTGGTAAAAGTCGGGTGATTTCCTGTCTCCCGCATATAGGTGGATACTGATCATGACTAGCCTCATGCTATCATGAAGATAACCATGTGATAATTAATTTGAGACCGGGCGGGATGTAGGAGCAGTAGGACATGGGTTCTGTGTGCTAGTAGTCTCTCGTCTGTGTTGATTAGGACCCGACGAAGGCACACCTCAGTCATTTTGAACGCGTCAATCACTTAACGGAGTAGGTCTGAGTACCTCCCGTGAAGCCGAGTAAAGCTATTCGAGCTGGTGATAGAGATGTTGACGCCTAACACCCAGGGACTTATATGTACCGTGGGCAACTATTCTGAGCAACCTGGCCTGGTCCGTGGACAGGCGGGGCCTGATTGACCTGGCAAGACTGTGGGCAGTTATAGCTTGAGCGACCTGGCATTGAGATAACCCCTGGTGTAGAAGGGCCCATGACCGTCTCGCACGTTGTGTTCTCGAATTTCCTGAAGTGGCAGCCGACGGCTACCTGGCAGGGTGTGATCGGGCGAGTGTGCGACATTTTATCCCCAGCTGGGTAGCGATCGATTATAATCGTCATCGCTCCTGGACAGTGAGTAACTTGACTGGGCATGTGTTACCGTAGTAACTTATGGAACTAAAGATGGTTATGATGTGGAATCTGAAAGGCTATTGATGAAATAGTCACTCTTACTTGATTAATTAGCCAAGTGATTACTCTAGATCAGGTGCAAATCTAGTTAATCAGGATAATTACATAAAAGTGACTGCTAATACTCTAATGATGATTATCTAATAATGAAAATGCTTTTTTGCAAAAAGGTAAGTATGGCCAACCCAAGATACAGCCTTGCATACTCCTTGGTGTCACATTATTTCTGGTTTATGATGGGTAAGTCTAGCTGAGTACATTCGAGTACTTAGGGTTTATCCTACCTTGTTGCAGGTGAAGGTTAGGCCTACCGAAAGGTGATGGCCAGTGCCGGTGGGCTCGGCAGTTCCATACTTCTCCTCTTATGCTGTTGTTGGAGGATGCCATGCAAGCTAGCAAAGTATTTCAACCTATGTTATGGTATTTATTTCAAAGCTATGTTGCACTTCTAAATTAAGTGGAACTCAACTTGTATTATTATTTGTGAACTCTATTGTAATCTTATTCCCGCTGCAAAGCTCCGTGGACATGATTTGTATTTGCTTGACCATGCGATCTTGGTTGAGATGTTGGAAAAGTTTGAAATCCTTTGAGATTTCTGGACTACTGGGTTTATATGGGATGAAGTGTGCTAATTCAGCTGCTTCGGCGGAGGTTTTCGCACTTGTGCTCTTATAAATTGGTCGGTTCTGTCACAGAAACCACTATGTTGCTCACTGTTTTAGAAAAGCATCAATCTATATTAGCTATTCTCTCCAAGATCTCAAGGGAATTAGTCCCGCTCTTTGTACCCATCGCATACCTATTGAGTCGGACGCCACACCCTCGAGAGAACCTCAAAGACGACTGGATAATGCCATGAGAGAGGTAGTGAAGAAAGAAGTTCTAAAACTCTTACATGCGGGTATAATCTACCCTGTTCCAAATACCGAATGGGTTAGCCCCGTACAAGTTGTGCCTAAGAAGGGAGGAATGACGGTTGTTCAGAATGAGAAGAATGAACTAATCCCTCAGCGCACCGTCACTAGATGGCGAATGTGCATAGATTACCGAAAACTCAACAAGGCCACAAAGAAAGATCACTCCCCATTGCCATTCATTGATGAGATGTTGGAGCGGTTAGCAAAACACTCTTTCTTTTGTTTCCTTGATGGTTATTTTGGCTACCATCAAATTCCCATCCATTCTGATGATCAAAGTAAGACTACCTTCACATGCCCCTATGGGACGTATGAATATCGACACATGTATTTTGGTCTATGCAACGTCCCAGCCTCTTTCCAAAGGTGCATGATGTCCATCTTCTCCGATATGATTGAAGAAATCATGGAGGTTTTCATGGATGACTTTTCTGTCTATGGTAAGACCTTTGATGGTTGCCTAGAGAATTTGGATAGGGTCTTAAAATGATGCGAAGAAAAACACTTAGTCTTGAATTGGGAAAAATGCCATTTCATGGTTCAGGAAGGTATAGCGTTAGGACATAGAGTGTCCGAGCGTGGGATAGAAGTGGATAAAGCAAAAATAGAAGTCATAGAACAACTTCCACCTCCCACGAATGTCAAGGGTATTCGTAGTTTCCTTGGGCACGCTAGTTTTTATAAGAGATTTATAAAATATTTCTATCAAATTTCTCGCCCTTTAACAAACTTGCTTGCTAAGGAAGTACCCTTTGACTTTACGGATGAATGCCTAGATGCTTTCTACTACCTTAAGAAAGCTCATGTTTCTGCTCTAATCATTCAACAACCTGATAGGGAGCTTCCTTTTGAGATAATGTGTGATGCAAGTGATTTTACTGTTGGTGCCATTCTAGGCCAAACCAAAGATAAGAAACATCACACTATCTCATATGCTAGTAAAACCTTAACTGGACAACAGCTAAACTATGCAACTAGTGAAAAAGAACTTTTAGTTGTAGTCTTTTCTATAGACAAGTTTAGATCCTACTTAGTTGGAGCCAAGGTAATAATTTATACTGACCATGCTGCATTAAAATATCTGCTCACTATGAAAGATGTTAAACCTCGGTTAATAAGATGGATCTTGCTACTCCAAGAATTTGATCTCGAAATAAAAGATAGAAAAGGAGTAGAAAATCTCGTAGCCGACCACTTGTCTAGAATACAATTCAAAGATACACAAGACCTGCCCATTAACGACTTCCTTAGAGACGACACACTCCTCAAAGTCACAGACTCCAACCCATGGTACTCAAACATCATCAACTTTATAGTGGCGGGGCATGTACCGCCAGGGGTAGACAAGAAGAAACTAATAAAAGACAGTAAGGTTCACCTCTAGGAGGAACCATATCATTACCGAGTTTGTAGAGATGGTATGCTAAGGAGATGTGTACCTATGAGAGACGCGCTTAAAATCATGGAAAAATGTCATGGGGTAGAATATGGAGGCCATTACGGAGCATTTAGAACCCATGCTAAGATTTGGCAAAGTGGTTTTTACTGGCCAACAATGTATAAGGACACTCAAGACTATGTTAAAAAATGCCCAAGAAGTCAAAAACATGGAACCATCAACACCCGAGACGCGATGCCACTCACAAACAATCTGCAAGTCGAACTATTCGACATATGGGGTATCGATTTTATGGGACCTTTCCCTAAATCGAAGGGTTGTGAATACATCTTAGTGGCAGTAGACTATGTGTCCAAATGGGTAGAAGCCTTGCCATTCAAATCAGCAAACTCCGCAACCTCCCGCAGAATGTTCCAAGAAGTCATTCTCCCAAGATTTGGCACTCCAAGAATGGTGATAAGTGATGGAGGATCACATTTCGTTGACAAGAGGTTCCAAAAATCCTTAAATGATTTAGGAATAAAACATAATGTTGGAACCCCCTATCACCCCCAGAAAAGTGGCCAAGCAGAAACATCTAACTAGCAAATCAAAAACATTCTGCAAAAGACCGTCAATGAGATGGGAACAAGTTGGAAAGATAAATTACCCGATGCATTGTGGGCATATCGAACTGCATATAAAACTCCAATTGGTATGTCACCTAACTTGTCTGTGGAAAAACCTACCATTTGCCCGTAGAACTAGAATTTAGAGCATACTAGGCCATCAAAAATGGAACATGGACCTAAAACCTGCAGGAACCCATAGAAAAATGCAGATATCTGAACTAGAGGAATGGAGAGAGAGAGAGCTTATCATAACTCTAGAATCTACAAGGAAAGAACCAAGAGGTGGCACGATAAAAGAATTAAACATAAGGAATTCCACCCTGGACAAAAAGTCCTCCTGTTCAACTCTAGGGTTAAGTTATTCGGCCACGAAAAATTAAAAAGTAAATGGGACGGACCATACCTCGTTGTAGATGCTGCCACACATGGGGTAGTAACACTCCAAAGCGATGATGGCAACATATTTAAGGTAAATGGTCAACGGCTTAAAGTTTTTCATGAACATGAACCCATAGAACAAGAAATTGATATGGTAGAATTCACTTTTTATACTGACTAACCTAAGCTAAAAATATGCATCTAGCCTTCCTTGTTCAAATTTATATTCTCAGCCTAGTTCCATAGTCTTCTTCTCTTGGGGAGCCTGCTCTAAAATTTTGGGCCCCGAAACCCACATAAAGGGGTCGGGTGACGCCTTTTAGGAGCCAAATGCCCCTATTTTTTACAAGTGACCAGTAGGGGGGAGTTAGATCAATGCCACGCAGCCTGTTGCACCTGAAGCCCGCACCAAGGGGTCAGGCGACGGCAAGGGTGAGAACATATATGATGAATGATTGACATTCATGAGGAAGGTTTGAGGCTTTTCCTGGTTGAGTCCATATCTCGCTATGCGCTTAATGTTTATGACTAACCGGTGGCGTTGAGCTGTTGTGTGTTACCGGGTTAGTGTGCGTGTGCAACATGTGTCTCTTGGCTGTGTTGATGTGCAGGTGTGGAGCTTGGAGACAATGGTCGATGGCGAGGTGAAGGTCAAGTAGAGACGTGTCGTGCCGATGTTCCGGGAGCGGTGAAGGATGGGCGTACCATGCGGCGGACGTGCCATGCCGATGGACCCAGAGCGATGAAGGGCGGACGTGAGGCTTGGACTGACGGACCGGGAGGCTAGAGTACCAGTTGTGGTAGCTGGCACTTGGCATCGGCGAGCGACAACAAATGGGGATGTGCGATGCATTGGCCGAGTCGGGAGGAAGACGATGGCATCGTGGCACTTGGCGGGAGGTCGGACACGGGCTTGCATGCGGCGCAAGTGCCGTCGGCCGAGTCAAGAAGGAAGGCGAAGGTGTTGTGCCCAGCGTGGCGGCTGGACATGAATCGGCATCGGTGCCGGTGGTCAGGGTGTGCGAACCACATCCCGTCTACGGTGCGGGTTCAGTAGTTGAGGCTGAGAAAGCTACCATCGACGGTTTCCGAGTTTGGGCCTCAATACTCAGGGTGGCGGGTTTATGAGTTTGGGCCTGAAAACTCGGGGTGGACGGTTTCCAACCTGGGCTGGCGGGTTTACCAGTTTGGGCCTCAAAACCGGGCGGAGGTTCCTATGCGGAACGGTCGACGCGTGGTGGCACCGAGAGGCTTGCGTTACGACGAAGCTATCGATGAGGAAGGCGTGATGGTCGACGTGACGGCACGTGGTGGCATTCTGGAGCTTGCGTCGAGGTGAAACGAAGGATGAGAAGGCGCGTGGCCGTCGGATGAAACCTGACGAGGTTGGACGGTTTTACCCCTAGGGGGTATTTGGGGTTAGTGCTTCATGTTAGGGCGTTTGTGTCTTTTGGACGTGCGCCTATATATATGTGAAGGGGCTGCTAGGGCAACTATCATTGGACGGTGCCATTCTCACTTTGTGATTGTGAGGAGAGGCTAGGGTTAGAGAGACGAGTGGCTCTTGTTCTTGAGCTTTTCGCCATCCGGGCTTTGTTGTTGCAAGGAGTAGATTGTAACCCGACACCGAGTGCTTAATCAATCCTTCATCTTGCTGAATCCGAGGATCCAATTCGTGCTCTACTTTGTCTTGCGATTTTGTTCTTCGCATTGCACGTTTTCCCCTCTTTTGCTCTTAACAAAATTGGTTGTTTTGAGGGATGTTTTGCGAATCCATTTGAACCATCTTGTGTAACTTCGTGAGAGTCTTCTTTCTACCGAAGGAATTTCTCTAATACCTCACGAACTCATAGATCGGTCGGATTTGGTTTTTGGATCGAGTTCTTGCCCGTTCTCCCCGTTTTCTTCGATTCATTGATTTGGAGATAGGTTCGAGTCATGATCTCTTAGGAGTAGCTCACTATCCTCCTTGTGACTCCCCTCACCGATTTTGAGCCCTAGTGGTTTCGATTTGAGGGAGATTGAGTCAATTCGGTGGATGAACAGCTCTGCGTCGGAGTGACCGGACGCACACCTCGTATCGATCGGACGCTATCCCATTCGTCCGATCATTGGAGGTCGAGGCGATTTGCTATGGGTAATATTGACCGGACTCACCTGGGTACATGTGACCGGACTCACAGGTGTTACTGTTCACCGCTTTCTCGCCAGTGATCGGACGCTCAGTTCATGTGATCGGAACCTGTTAACACCGGATTTTCGCACGCACGAGGAAATGACAGATGGGCCAGTATATGAGAGATGGTCGTATGATGCATTCGGCAGATGACCAAGGTCAGCTAAATCTCGGAGTTTCGGCAAGTGCCTGTGCGGTCGGCTATCTTGCAAGGCGGTGATTCTATTCGGGAAGCAAATATGGCAAGTGGAGCCGATTTCACGAGAAGACGCGTGACGATGGAGGACACCAAAAGGAAAATAGGAATAGGACTCGTATTTTCCAAGTTTTATTGTGTAAATCGTAATCTTCTAGGACTTGTATTTTCGCCCAGGGTATAAATATAAACCCTCAGCCATTGTAATATTGTTCACAACCATATCAATACAAATCGGCCCCGTGACATCTTTGAGTCCTTTGTCGTGTCGTCGAGTTCTTCGAGAGGAATCATCGATCCGTCGACCTCCGTATGTCCCGGCAACCTTGTTGTCATGTCTAGTATCATGCAGTGGATTTAGATGTGATGCAAGTAGTCTTGTTTGTTTACAAAGATCGTGCGGCGGATCTATGTCGACAATCAAGAAGTCTTTGCTTATGTTATGCTTATGATTAAATACCGTGCGGCAGGCGTTTGCTTGATACGTTTAGCATGAGCGAGATAGTTATTGGCTCTATTAGATTTGGAAAATCTAGTAGATTCATTAAGTTACCTTGTGTTGCGTGATTTATTTAATTAAGTTTTACAACACTCTTTTGCCCAATCTTGATTGACTTTGTTCGGCCTTGCTTTGCAAGTTTTTACTTGTTTCTTCCGATAATTGAATAACCATGATGGCTGAATTAATTTCTAATCTAGATTGTTACGTGTTGCGGGTTCATACATGTCAATCATGCTTAGGCTTTGATAAAACTAGGTATCGTGCGGTAGATGCAGGTTTTAGATTAGTTTAATTGTTTTTGGTTTGCATGTTCCTTCTTCATGGACCCCAACTCGGCTGGTTTGCCGAGCTTGGTTATATGTTATTTTATAATCTATCTCTTGTTCAAGCATGTCTTTTTACGAATGTGCATTCGGCAACCAATTGTTTACATGTGCTTGTGTTTGGAGTTAGCCGAATGAGCTTTAAAACTTGTTGACAGATAACTTCTATAGCTATATGTCGTTGTGAGTGGCTTCAGAGCCGTAAATATGGAACTGTCTGGTCTCACCCGATATGTTCTAGTTTTATTCTCACAGTTTTATCCCTTGTTGGCTTTCAGGTCAAACCGACTGGCACGTCTCCGGATTTCAAACCGTCCGGGCACCCGATTGAAGCCACGCTTTTCGGCTTGCAGTGTGTGAGGCACGGTGCGACGCATTTTGTGCCAACACACTTTTTGGCACGCCTGGTGGGACACCACATTCCAAGATGGTTGAGTTCGACAACACTCAAGTTCTGGACGTGACCATGGATGAACTGCCACCAGAATTAAGAGATTTGGTACAACAAGCATGCGATGAGTTTCAACGCAAATGCTTGATGCCCTTCTCCAAGAACAAGAGCAACAAGGTCTTCCAGAAGAAGTCACTCGTGATGGCTCTCCTTCCCCATCAATCTGATAGCACTGATGAGGAAGATATTCGAAAAATGTCCCCGAACTTATGTACAAGGTTGTGTCGGAGGCCATGACCAATCATCAGTCAGCTTTCTTAAATACTTTTCATGCAGTCATGGTTGGTATTTTCGGCCCGGCGATAGAGAAGCGTTTTGATGAAGCCGCTGGTCCAATGCAGGGGCCACTGTTATTCCCCGTTCCCCAGCATCAGAGGAAAACTGCTGAAGACAGCGGAGTTGGTTCGAGCAAAGGTGGGATGACCCTTCATCAAGAGCAGCAACCTCCCACAACTCAGGGCCAGCTTGCATTCGGCACAACGGGAAACGTCCCTCCATCTGCTTTCAGAGTATCTCTAGCAACAAATAGGTTGCAGAAGAATATGTATGGAGATGGGTATCAGGAGTTCGTGGATTACAGTGCGATTGATGCTTTCCCGAATTCCGGCTATAAGAATTCAGCAAGGGCATTTCTTGGGGTCAGGCACAGGCTGCTCCTGACTCAGGCGTCGACCTCATCATGCATAGGATGGCCGACTTGATGCAGAATCAATTCGGCCTGAAGCCAAAAAAATTAGTCTTATGCTTACAAGTCTCCTTACCCGGAGTGGTACAACCGAGTGGCACTTCCTCCAAGGGTGAAACCTCCTACTGATCTTACTAATTTCTCAGGCCAAGATGACACCAGTACTGTTGAACACATCAGTCGTTACTTGATGCAGCTCGGAGAAGCATCTGCAGATGAGGCTTGGAGAATTCGGTATTCCCCACTGTCACTAACGGGACCAGCTTTCTCATGGTTCACGTCTCTACCAGCAAACTCTATGAATACATGGGCAGAGCTAGAACAGAAGTTCCACGCGTATTTCTTTACCGGTACCAATGAGAAGAAGTTGGTCGATCTCATGAGTCTGAGGATGAGAGTTAATGAGACTCCCCAAGAATATTTACGCAGATTCAGGGAGACTAAAAATCTCTGCTATTCCCAGAATTTGCCAGATGATCAATTGCCAGGGATAGCTATAGCTGGTATGTTGCTGAATATCAGGGAAAAGTTGTTCGGCATGAAGTTTGATGATCTTGGGCAGTTGTCACAACGATTGGCAATGATGAATAGTCAAGCTCAGGGGTTTAGGAGAAATAACCAATTCCAGAAGGGCGATGTGGCTAGTGAAATGTATCAAGCCTTCTTAGAGGAGGCAATGGAATATGATGATGAAGATGAGATAGCTGCAGCAGAGCTGGTCTGGACTAAAGAGCCGACACAAGTCAATCAATGATGGTTGAGGCAACAAAAAGGTACCTACGATTTTGTTGTTCCCAAATCAGATAAGTTATTTGAGTTGTTATTGAAGGAAGGACGCATCAAGTTGCCAGAAGGCCATCCCATGTTACACCGTGAAGGGGTTAAAGACAAGAAATATTGTGGTTTCCATAATACTAGATCTCACTCTATAAATGATTGCCTAGTGTTCAGCGTACCGATCCAGAAGGCTATCCAGGAAGGGCATTTGAAGTTCGACGGAAAAATGAAGATGGTCAATGTAGATGACCTCAGGGGCAAAAGCAAGATGAAGGTATTAACCTCTGGTAGAGCAAGAGAGACCGGTGCTGTTGACCCCAATCGGCAAATCACAAATGAAGAATTTCGGCAACAAGTTCATTTCCAGAATAGCCGAACTGAAAGGGGTGAGGCTTCCAGGCCAGAGTCATGACACACATTTTATTAAACAAGTGGTGTCGGGAGCAAGAACGGTACCATAAGCAGAAGTTTTATGAGGAACGGAAGCTCATAGAAAAGCAACGAAGGTACGAAGAGGAGTTGTATAGAGAAGAACGAGAATATGTGAGGGAGCAAGAGCAGTCTCATTGGGAGTGCTCATTCTTCAAATATTGTTGGAATGAAGGCTTGAAACTTCCTGTTAAAAACAATTGCCCTGAGTGCAATGATCAATATTCTGAATACAGGCAATCTCAAGTCAACCGTCGTTCGGTCCATGAAAGGCTTGGGATGCGAATCCCTGAGGACGATCGGCATTTAAAAATAGGTAATTCCGAGAATCGGCAAGGGAGAAATTTTGCCGATCGAAGATGGGCTCGCACTGAAGAAGAAGAATACCGTTAATATGTTTGGCAGAGAGGATAGTGGTGTTGACCAGGATTGAGGAAGAGTCAGAAAAGGAGAGTGCAACACCTAAGGAACAGAGAATTAGCGCAAGCAGGCACCAAAACAAAACAAGTTTGGCGTCCTAAGAAAAGCCTGATGAAGATGATCGTTCGCCTGATGCGTGCATGGCGTTCTTTCTCCCATCGGAATTCGTAGCTCTCGGAGATCAAAACATCCAAGAAGAAGTGTATTCGGATTTTGACGAAGACGAATTCCATGATCTGATGGCTCAGCTCATTTTGGCTGAACGGGCAGTTTTTGATAAACCGGCTAAGCATCGACATATGAAGCCACTTTATATGAGGGGGTATGTTAATGGCAAGCCACTAACCAAAATGTTTATTGATGGAGGAGCTGCCATTAATATCATGCCATATACTACCTTCAGGAAACTTGGGATGGCATGTGAAGATTTATTGAAGACTGACATGGTGTTGAGGGATTTTGCTGGCAATACTTCTGATACTCGAGGAGCAGTTCATGTTGAATTGATGATCGGGTCAAAAACTTTGATTACTACCGTCTTCGTCATCGATGGCAAGGGGGCATATAGTTTGCTTTTAGGAAGGGATTGGATACATGCAAACTGCTGTGTTCCGTCAACTATGCATCAAATCCTCATCCAGTGGATTGGAGATGACGTCGAAATTGTCCATGCTGATGATTCAATGAGTGTTGCTACTGCAGAACCCATCTATTGGGAATATGATGGTGTCGAGTGCTTCTCTGGAAGAGTTTGGGAAGTAGGTCCTGTGAATGTTTTTGACGAGGACCAACAGCCGATTCAAGCGATCGGCTCTCAGAGCAATTTTTGAATAATCCAATTGATGGTAACGGATGAGAATTAGGACGAGGCTTCGTATCAGTTGATGAGTTAGAAGAGGTAAATATTGATAATGAAGCCAAAAACAAGACCGATATGTGTCAATACAGATTTGGATCCAGAGTGCAGGTTGAAGTTGATAAACCTTCTGAAAGAATTTTACCTTTTCCTCCGTTACTGAAGCTCAAGGAAGATCAAGAAGTTCGTATAGAGTGACGTGCAACAGAAAAGCTTTTGATGGGATTAAAGAATACATGAAGGCACCACCAGTGTTGGTACCTCCACAACTTGGTAAATCTTTCAAGTTGTACGTGGCGGCCGATAGCCTAAAATAGGATCGGCCCTTAAACAAGAATTTGAAGGAAAATATAAGTTGATAGCTTACTTTAGCCGAAAGACATTAGACCCAGAGATGAGGTATTCGGCTACGAGGGAATTCTTGTTCATATGTGTATTACTCATGTACCAAGCTTCGGCACTGCTTATTAAATGTCGAATGCTTTATAGTTTTTGAATTTGATATGATGAGATAGTCGGTACACGAGTGGATTCAAGAATATTTGTATGCAAAAGATAGCCGATGTAAAGCATCGCCTTTAGTAGAAAAATGCTCCAAGAGTTTGAAAATATAGCCGATATTGTTTAGATCGCCTTTAGTACAAAAATGTTCATGACCCTGGTGACCCTAACATTTTCAAGTTAGCAGGTTTATCTGGAGGAGAGAAAGGTGAAGTGCAATAAATAAGATGCCAAGTGACATGACATGTCAAGACGAGATCTAGTCGGCTACGATGACGTCATGCGTTTGGCAAGTGCTTTTCTGAAGAAATATTGCAATCAAGAGATGTCACTGAGATAATCGAGAAGTACAAATAAGACATCATTCAGAGAAAAAACAACTTTGTTTATTCATTTGCAGATCCGTCCTAGTATAAACTACTCCTGGAACAATCTATTCAGAATGGACTGCGGATTGGTGACTCCGGCGAGAGCAGCGGCGTGATCTTCATAGATTTCAATACCTTCGATTTCATCTAAGAACCCACCTGCAAAGCCGGCTGGTAGAAAGGAGTAATCCTCGTTGGTCCAATAGCTCATTGCTGCTAGCCCGAGAGAGACGCCAAGGTGCACACCTTGGATGACGGCCTGATCTATGCGGCCATCCGTAGCATCAAGACGCGCCTCAGCTGAGTTCCCGTGGGCATTCACATTATCGGCAACTCTATTTGCTGCCGCCCTCATACGGTCATTTTCTGCAGAAAGAGCTAGCAGGAAGAAAAGATGTGTCAGGCAAGCGAGCTCAATCGGAAGAAGGAAAATTGGGCAAAGATTTTGCTAACCTATAATAGCATTACAAAGCTGTTTTCGTTGGTCCTCTCATTCGGTTTCCTCGATGTCGTACTTCTTAGATGCATCTTCCAACGCCTTCAGGGCTTTATCCCACTCCTTGCAGTACCAAAGAGCGTCCGGACAGGTATACCGAGGTAAGTCATCAGATTCAGAGGGGTCTGCTGACTCAGGAAAGGGGTTGGGAGAAGCCATTGGAGCTGTCGTTTCTGGAAAAGGAGTCCGGGTTTGGCTGGAGAAAGCCCTCACCCTGGAAGGGAAGTGAATACTAAATCAGGAATGGATGGACAAGAAAGCTACCGCAAGGGGGCAGAAGACCAATTTTTACCCATAAGACTGACGAGTCGGTACTTGGCTTCCTTCCGCTTCATCTCTGTTAGGACGTTTGCTGTGGTCACCATTGCCTACCATTGATGAAAATACAGGTGAGGATTCTTTCTCTCTAGCTTGAGCTAGGAGCCAAGAAGTGGAGTTCAATTGGAAGTTGAGGGTAATGGCCTGCGTAGGGTCATATTAATGGAACCGTGACATATACACTGGGAAGCCGAGCATTGAAGTAGGGTTTTCGCAATTTATGGGCCATTGTTGGGCCAGGCCGGATTTTTGCTGGTTTGAGGAGATCGTGACTTCAGAATCGGGAAACCGATGGATTCGGCTACGGATTGTTACTGCACAAGGAGCTCAGTTTCGGTTGATTGTCTGGAAACTAATATTACCGATTGAAGCCGAAGACAGTAAGTCTGGCAGATGGTCTTCGAATTGGGAAAGACTGTATTTTATTCCAGGCAATGAAGCTTTAATGGAGAAGTCTTCAAAGAAACTGAAAATGGAAAATCCCTTAAAGGTTACAGCAATCACTTATAGGACAGAGATGATTGACATGATTATCAGTGATAGCCGATGTGATAAACATCGCCGTTAAAGCAAAAATAAAAGTCAGTGACTAATGCACGAAGCAGAGTATGCATTGATCTCGAAGGATCAGTCACAGATTGGTTTCCGGGATCAAACAGAAAGACTTTTTATTTACAAAAGGAGGGTACAAGATTACAATAAAGATCAGTTCGTCCATCCTATCCTCTATCTAATCGGGAGATAATGGTCGAAGGAATCAGCCAGATCTGTTCCAGCTTCCTTCATATCATCTACAGAGTGTGCTACCCTGTATTCCAGCCCTCGCTCATAGACGTCGAAGCTGCGGTAATCGGCACCGGAATGAATCCATACAACATTAAAGGCAAGTGCTGCGCCGTACCCTATGTCGGCTCTGGAGATGTCGGGGAGGATTCAGTTAACCTCGTTCACCTGACTCAGGGCTGCCGTACCCGTCGCATTGGCCGTAATGGCGAGATTGGCGATAGCAGCTTCAAGAGCGTAAAGTTTGGCCTCTAGAGCTGAGAGGGAGAAGAGTGAGTAAAGGCAAGACGGGGAAAACAAAGACAGAAGTGATGGAAATATTTACCGGCCGCCCGATTCCGAGCGACGTCACGCTCCCGGGAAACTCGAGTGATCTCTTGGTCCTTCTCCTCCAAATCAAGTTGAAAGTCTATGACCTGTTGAGTCAGATTTCCAGGGAAATCATCATCAATCCTCTTGAACAAAGGTAACAAAGTGAGAATAGCTGCTTCATTGAGGAACAAAATAGAAGAAGAGCGACCTTTTCCTGGAGGTGCTGGAAACGCCGAGCTCGGAACTATGTCTGCTCGCCACAGAAGACATCTTCTAGATTGGATTGGGCGATGATAGGGAAAAGAAGGGTTTTTCTTGGTTTGGAGATTGAAACAGGGGAGCTTGAGGGAGTAAGCCGAAAGGATGTGAAGGGTGATTTTAAAAGACCCAAAGAGTGCATCGGGAGATGAATCGGCAGGTAAGGCAATTATGGTACGCGAAGGTGGATGCTTCCGGAGGTTCCACGTCAGTATAAAGGAGAAAGGAATTTTGGAATAAATATTTATCCTAAAATTAGGGGGCATGTGTTAACACCAGATTTTCGCACGCACGAGGAAATGACAACTGGGACAGTATACGAGAGATGGTCGTATGTTGCATTCGACAGATGACCAAGGTTAGTTAAATCTCGGAGTTTCGGCAAGTGCCTGTGTGGTTGGCTATCTTGCAAGGCGGTGATTCTATTCGGGAAGCAAATATGGCAAGTGGAGCCGACTTGCACGAGAAGACGCGTGACGACGGAGGACACCAAAAGGAAAATAGGAATATGACACGTATTTTCCAAGTTTTATTGTGTAAATCGTAATCTTCTAGGACTCGTATTTTCGCCCAGGGTATAAATAGAAACCCTCGGCCATTGTAAAATTGTTCACAACCATATCAATACAAATCGGCCCTGTGGCATCTTCGAGCCCTTTGTCGTGTCGTCGAGTTCTTCGAGAGGAATCATCGATCCATCGACCTCCGTAAGTCCCGGCAACCTTGTAATCATGTCTAGTATCATGCGGTGGATTTAGATGTGATGCAAGTAGTCTTGTTTGTTTACAAAGATCGTGCGGCGGATCTATGTCACAATCAAGAAGTCTTTGCTTATGTTATGCTTATGAGTAAATACCGTGCGGCAGGCGTTTGATTGATACGTTTAGCATGAGTGAGATAGTTATCGGCTCTATTAGATTTGGCAAAATCTAGTAGATTCATTAAGTTACCTTGCGTTGCATGATTTATTTAATTAAGTTTTGCAACACTCTTTTGCCCAATCTAGATTGACTTTGTTCGGCCTTGCTTTCAAGTTTTTACTTGTTTCTTCCGATAATTGAATAATCATGAGGGCCGAATTAATTTCTAATCTCGATTGTTACGTGTTGCGGGTTCATACATGTCAATCATGCTTAGGCTTTGATAAAACTAGGTATCGTGCGGCAGATGCTTGTTTTAGATTAGTTTAATCATTTTTGGTTTGCATGTTCCTTCTTCATGGACCCCAACTCAGTTGGTTTGCCGAGCTTGGTTATACGTTATTTTATAATCTATCTCTTGTTCAAGGATGTGTTTTTATGAATGTGCATTCGGCAACCAATTGTTTACATGTGCTTATGTTTGGAGTTAGTCGAATGATCTTTAAAACTTGTTGACAGATAGCTTCTATAGCTATATGTCATTGTGAGTGGCTTCAGAGCCATAAATATGGAACTGTCTGGTCTCACCCAGCATGTTCCAGTTTTATTCTCACAGTTTTATCCCTTGTTGGCTTTCAGGTCAAACCGACTGGCACGTCTCCGGATTTCAAACCGTCCGGGCACCCGATTGAAGCCACGCTTTTCGGCTTGCTGTGTGTGAGGCACGGTGCGACGCATTTTGTGCCAACAGAACCCAGGAGCTGAGTCCGGTCGTGAACAGAGAGCAACCAGAGAGACTTTTCTCTAACCGGACGCGTCCGTTCATCTTGGACCGGACGCACTGCAGAGTCCGGTCAGTGCAGTGAGCGTGTGTTTTCGTCCGTATCTTTTGCTTTCGAGCTCCGATTTGAGATCCGCTTTTTGCGTTGGATTCCCGACATCGACTCTATACAATTTGGGCTTCACGCTTTACGAAAAAACCTGAATCCCCCTCGCGTTGCTCGGGGGAAGTTGAGGTTACCCAAAGTCCATCCTTTCACTAGTTGACTTGTGTGAACTTGGGTGAGGAAGCTTTTGTGGTGTCCTGCTGTGTTCCTAGGGAACATCCACCCATTCTCTTGGGTCGTGGACATCACGCGCATCGCCTTTGCTCTTGGGGTTGATTTTCTAGGACAGAGGCCTAAACATTTCAAAAGAAATTTTACGGCTCCCATTCACCCCCCTCTGGTCGCCAATTCGGTCCTTCATTTGGTATCAGAGCCAGTTAAGGATCTCTCTACCTTAATCGGTTCCGGATCCGTGAAGGCGACCTTTTTAGAGTGGTTTTGCTTCCGACTTTATTTGCCGAGGTGTTGAGCTTTTGTCTTGCTAAAACTAAAGACGCTTTTGGAAATGGCACCAAGTTCTTCCTCTACTAGTGTGTCTTTGACCTCAGGTTTGAATCATGGACATGCGATCGAGGATGACATTTTGGCAAGAAGGAGTGCGGCTCTTGAGACCAAACGTGAGATGGATGCTTTGCTGGACTTCCTAGGAGATGATGAGCATTCGACGGAGGATTGTATATGTGAACTTGGCAAGGCCAAGAAAGGTACACTTGTTGCTAGTCTTGGGATTTTGTCCCAATGATTTGGAGCTTGCTGTGATGATAACATTAGATATGATGAGCTTTGTGATACCTTGCGTAGAAAGATTGAGAAGTTAAATTGCTCCATCACTAGGTTGAAATATGGTCTTTTACATTGGAAGTCTAGTGCATCTTTACCTTGCACCTCTTGTAGTGACATGGTTAGGAAGAATGATGAGCTATGCTTTTCTCTTGCTAGCTTAAAATCTGAAAATGAAATATTGATATCCAATGCTTCCAAACCATGTCTAGTTTGCATTGACTTGCGCAAGGACCTCGATTGTGCTAATACTGAATTAGCCTTGCTTAAGTCAAATGCTTTGTTACCATGTGTTTCTTGTGAGTCTTTGCATGCTGAAATTAATGAACTAAAATTGACTCATACCACATGTGTAGGTGAACTTGAGCATGCTAGGGAAGAAATTGTTGATATAAATTCTAGGCCTTGTAGCTCATGCTCTTTGAATAAAAATGCTTGCCTTACTTCTTGTGTTATTCATGATTCTTTGCTTGATGTGAATGGTGATGTTTCTTCCACCGATTTCATTTGCACATCATGCATTGATTTGGAAAAAGAAGTTTTGGCTTTGAAAGTTTTGCGCGATGATATGAGCGCCAAGTTAGTTGAGCACAATTATATGAGTGCCAACCTTGAAAAAGAAAATGAACTCTTGCATACCACATATGCCGAGTGCATTAGAGAGGAGATGGACAATCTAAAAAATGCTCCTTCTGGTACTTGTGATAGCCTCATGTTTGAAAATGAGGTTTTAGCCAAAAGATGCAAGAGTCTTTGTGCCAAGTCTTTTGATTCACGCACTTCTTGCAACTCCGCAGTTGATGGTTCTCAGTTTGCTTCTTTGTGACTGGAGTTAAGTTCTTGCGTTCCGTGTGAGTCTCTTGACGTTAGCACTAGTGTCAAGGTTTCAGATAGCTCTTTCATAGCTACTCCTAACCTTGCTGTATCTTTGAGTGATGTCCGAGGGACTTCTCATGACAAGGGTGCTTCTCACATTTTTGGAAATCATGCTCCCAATCCGATATTCCATTGCACCTTTTGCAAGAAACATGGACACTCATTCGAATTTTGCTTTTGTCGTGTTAAACACGAGCGGCGTATTCGAGCTAAGGCTTTTAGAAAGCCACGTAGCCTTTCCCTTGGCACGTGTGCTCCTAGTGTTGGCACCAAGTTGGTTGTTGATGCTTCTTGTTCTAAGTCCCAAGGGACTTCTCACTTGTCGGAGAATGGTGTGCCTTCCGATAGGCCTTTGTACCATTGCTCTTTTTGTGAGAAAGATGGGCATCAAGAAAGATTTTGCTATCGGCATGCCAAACACTTGCACCAAACTCGCTCTTCTAGGAAGTTGCTGGTTCATGGCCCTTCTCATGGCATGAATGCTTGTGTTCCTAGTAAGAAGCCCTTCTTTGTACTTGTTGTGGTTGATGATTTTTCGAGATATTCGTGGGTTTTCTTTTTAGCTGAGAAAACTGAGACTTTCTCTTTTGCTCGCAATCTGATTTTGGGTCTTCAGAATGAGTTCCCTTTGAACTCAATGTGAGCTATTCGTAGTGATAATGGTTCCGAATCCAAGAATTCGGAATTTGAGAAGTTTTGTAACTCTTTGGGTTTGGAGCACCAGTTTTCTTCCCCCTACACACCACCACAAAATGGTGTTGTAGAGAGGAAAAATCGGACCCTTGTAGAGATGGCCAGGACAATGCTCGATGAGCATAGGACTCCTAGGCGATATTGGGCTGAAGCTATGAACACTGCATGCTATATCTCCAATCGCATTTTTCTCCGAGCTTTCTTGAAAAAGACTCCTAGTAGCGTTTTGGAAAACAGCCCAAAATGAGTTATTTTAGAGTTTTTGGTTGCCACTGTTTTATACTCAAGAAAGGCAACTTGGACAAGTTTGAGTCTTGTTCTTCTGACGGAGTATTTTTGGGTTATGGCACTCAAACTCGTACATATCGTGTACTTAACCTTGATACTAACCGAGTCATGGAGACATCCGATGTCACCTTCGACGAGACCATGGTTTGTCCTTCTTCTCGTTTTGAGCGTGCAGGTGATCATGAGGTTGGCGAACCTCTTTTTGATGATGAGGACGAGGGTGCTGAAGGGATGGATGATCCAGCACTACCTCTACCTGCTGTGCCGCAAGCATCGGCTTCTACTACGACGACTCACGGACCCAACCCTCTCTTCGTCGACTACTTGGGGGCCGTGGGATCCGCCACCTCGGGTTGTACCATTTGTACCCGAGGAGGCACCAACTACTGTTGAGGGGGGAGGTTTCTTTAGCCCGGGAGGCGCCATGACACATCCAGCGCCAACACCCGCCTCAACAGATCATCGGCAGCATCGACGAAGGTA
This sequence comes from Coix lacryma-jobi var. lacryma-jobi, assembly GCA_009763385.1. Taxonomy (NCBI): domain Eukaryota; kingdom Viridiplantae; phylum Streptophyta; class Magnoliopsida; order Poales; family Poaceae; genus Coix; species Coix lacryma-jobi. Next base: position 78,973,323 of record CM019826.1, on the reverse strand, counting down.
TCACTCGGTCAAGGTCACAACAAATCTCTCACTTTGCTCATTCTGCATTTGTTGCTGATTTTGAACCCCGAGATGTTGGACATGCTTTATCTGATCCTAATTGGGTCAATGCCATGCATAAGGAGTTAGAAAATTTTGAGAGAAATCGGGTTTGGGTTTTGGTTCCACCTCCTCCTGAGTGTCATCCTATTGGTACAAAATGGGTTTTCAAAAACAAACAAGGAGAGGATGGCCACATTGTGAGAAATAAGGCCAGACATGTAGCCCAGGGGTATAGTCAGAAAGAGGGGATAGACTATGAGGAGACTTTTGCTCCTGTAGCTCGTTTGGAGGCAATTAGGATACTCATGGCTTTTGCTGCATCCAAAGGGTTTAAACTTTTTCAAATGGATGTCAAGAGTGCCTTCTTAAATGGCTACATAGAAGAAGAGGTGTATGTTAAACAACCCCCCGGTTTTTAAAATCCCAAGTGTCCAAACCATGTTTTTAAACTTCACAAAGCTTTATATGGTTTGAAACAAGCCCCTAGAGCCTGGTATGATAGGTTGAAAACCTTTTTGCATGCTAAGGGTTTTAAAATGGGATGTGTGGATAAAACGCTCTTTCTCCTCAAGCAAGGCGATGACACTCTCTTGGTCCAGATTTACGTGGATGATATCATATTCGGTGGTTCTTCTCACGCTTTGGTTGCCAAGTTTGCAGATCTTATGAGCAGGGAGTTTGAGATGAGCATGATGGGCGAGTTGACATTCTTTCTAGGGTTGCAAATCAAGTAATTCCGAGAGGAGACGTTCGTGCACCAGGGCAAGTACACCAAGGACATACTAAAGAAGTTCGATATGGGTGAGGCCAAGCCTCTTCCAACACCCATGTCGACCACGACGGCCCTGGATGCGGACAAGGATGGAGAAGCTGTGGACCAGAAGGAGTACCGGAGTATGATCGGGTCGTTGCTGTACCTGACGGTGACACGCCCGGACATCTAGTTCGCGGTGTGTCTTTGCGCGCGATTTCAGTCGTCGCCGCGCATCTCTCACCGTTAGGCGGTCAAGCGCTTTATGAGGTACTTATGCTTCACACCAGAATTTGGGATTTGGTATTCTGCTTCCTCCACCCTCTCCCTTTGCGGTTATTCTGATGCCGATTTTGCTGGTTGGCAACTTGATCGCAAGTCCACTTCTGGGACTTGTTAGTTTATTGGTTCTTCTCTTGTGTCTTGGTCTTCTCGCAAGCAGCCTAGTTTCGCTCAGTCTACCACAGAGGCTGAATATGTTGCTGCGGCTAGCTGCTGTTCCCAGTTGCTTTGGATGATGGCCACTTTGCGTGATTTTGGTCTGAGCTTTTCTAGAGTTCCTTTGCTTTGCGACAGTACGAGTGCGATTAGCGTTGCTAAGAACCCCGTGCTGCATTCTAAGACCAAACACATTGATGTGCACTTTCATTTCTTGCGAGACCATTATGAGAAGGGTGATATCGACCTTCACCATGTCGATACTCATCTTCAGTTGGCAGATATTTTCACCAAGCCTTTGGACCAATCAACTTTTGCTAGGTTGAGAGGTGAGCTTGTTGTGTGTTTCCCCTTTTAGATGGGGGAAACATTTTGGGTATTGTATCATAGACTGACTTCTTTTCTTTCGTTTTGTTTTCATCTTTGGTATGTTAGTCTTTGCATTTCATCATGCTGAGCTTCATGTATATAATCTTTAGAATGTGATTATGCTCAATTTAGTATGCCCCAATGCTATATGATGATGCTTGTAGCTTATGCTCTTTCTGATCACTAATACATGTTGTGAGCTGGCCTATTTTTTGAATGATGAACTTGCTTAATGATCATAAAACTTGAAATTATTCACCATTGAGATATGCAACTAGCATGTGTAGAATGTGTTGAATTGACTTGTGCTTTTCATATATGCTAGGTTGCTATGTCTCTAGTTCTGAGTCTTTCACTTGCTTGGTATGTTCATATTCTATCATAAAATTGAACCAAGTTAAGTGATTTGGTAAGATCGAGATGGGATTGCTTGTCAACACAACACGGTATCGAGACTATTTCTCACAGCACTTTGAGTTAAACTTGAGCCGTGTCGTGTATGACCGAAACCGACTCTTTAAGCTTCTGAATGCTTCTGCATAGGCTTAGCTCGGTTCAAAAGTTAGGCAATGACAAGCTTTCAACCTCTCGCAGTCACATGCTGAATTCTGAACTTGTGTAATTTCACCGCTGCAACTTCGATAAAATCTGAAATCACAAGTATATGTTTCATTCTGCAGCATGTTGATTGAACTTTCCTAGGGGTAGTTCACCTTGTATACATTATTAGCACTAGTTTGACTTCCTGTCTATACGTGTCTAGTGCTATTTTGATGGTGAATACCTTTTGGCCAAAACTGCTCACTTTGCTTATATGTTCATATTTCGTATTTGGTGATCAGCTTGAGCCTTTGCTGGCATATATGCTTATTGATGAGTCATTGGAGTTATACTTTGTAAAGCATCTTTGCATTCTATCGACTATATTCCTGAAGCTGCTAACTTGCATTTTTGACTCATATGCATTTGGAAGGAAGAAGTTTGCCTGATAGTGCATTATCAACTAAGGGGGAGAAAATTTGTCAAATCATAAGAGGGATGTGCACTATTGGAGGGGGAGTTTGCTCGTTTTATCTGATGAAGTTTTCAATTGGTTTGGAGCATTTTTCCAGTTGGCTCAGAGCATTTTCGGTAGCTAGTTGTGTTGAGCCTTTGCCTCTTTCTTCAGGGACTAGCGACTTTGCCTATATGCTCTTCTCTTGGTATCGAGCTCTTTTTCTTTTCAGTTGGCATTCCTTCAGTTGGTATCGAGCTTTCTCGCTAGCGGTGTTGAGCCCGTTCTGCCTCTTCTTGAGGGCTAGCTTTATTTTGCTTGAATTTCAATTGGTATTTCAATTAGTGTCGAGCTTTCTCGCTAGCGGTGTTGAGCCTGTTCTACCTCTTCTTGAGGGCTAGCTTTGCTTTGCTTGGTTGCGTTGAGCCGTTGCCCATGTCATTGGGGACCAAGTTGTCTTGCTCTTTCCACTTGACCTTCTTCCGGCTTTGCTATGCTTTTGGGTCATTTGGTCGAGTTCTCTCTTCTCCTTGTTCTTCCTACTTCTACTTCATTATGATTTGTGTTGGTAGTTGACAATGCACTCATCAAGGGGGAGATTGCGGATACATGGGTGTATGCCGAGTCTCGAGTGATGAGTGATTGTCAACTGGGATAATGCACATGTTCTTTGTCTTGTGTTGTGCAGGTGTTGAGCATGGATACAGTGATCGAAGGCAAGGTGAAGGTCAAGTAGAGATGTGCCGTGCCGACGGACCGGGAGTGGTGAAGGGCGGATGTGAGGCTTGGACTGAGGGACTGGTGGCCTGAGGATCAGCTGTGGTGGCTGACAGCCTGGGACAGCGACGAGCAGAGACTTGCGGGGCACAGTGCTGCTCGGGTCGAGGACCTGGGGACATGTGTTGGTGGATGGGGTGCACGGGCGGTGCATCCCTTCTATGGCTCGGTTTGGTGGTTGAGCCACAGAAAAACCACCGGTGGACGGTTTCCAGGTTTGGGCCTCAAAACCGGAGGCGAAGTCCATGAAAAGGACGAGCAAAGCGGTGGTGACACGTGGCAGCAATCCTCAAAAGATGCGCCTCACGATCTAGAACAACTCATTTCAAACAGAATCGCAAAAGATGTACCGAGTAAAAAGATCGATCACCGGGAAAAACTTAGAGAAAAGCAACCCGCGAAGAACAACTCCAAAACGCGAATCACAACCACAAATCTGCAACCGTGTGGCTACCACACGCTACAACAGCGAGATTACGGTCTCACTTCCTCAAAATCTCACGAACACAAAGGTATGATTGTCTTCTCTGTGGATCTCAGTTCGCTACAGCAGGGATAGGGAGAGCAGGAAGACCTAGAAGGCAAAATAGCAAATGACTGAGATAGGTTGGGAGGTTGGTGTTTCCCTCTACTTATCCCAATTACAGAGCGAACCAGCTAAACCCTAGGGTTATCATGGACCAACTCGGAGAAGATTCTGACCTGACGGCCACGCCCGCACAACAGGTAGCGTTGCCTCAATGCAACCTCACCGATTGCTGCCACGTGTCACCACCGTTCTGCTTGTCCTTTTCACGGACTCCGCCCCCGGTTTTGAGGCCCAAACCGGGAAACCACCCTTCACGACCAACCCCCGGTTTTGAGGCCCAACCCGGGAAACCTGACGTCCATCGTCTGAGTTTTGTGGCCCAAACTCAGAAAACTGCAGCATCCAGGTTTTGAGGCCCAAACCTGGAAACCGTCCTCAGCCCGAGTTTTGTGGCCCAAACTCGGAAACCATCAGCGCCCAGGTTTTGAGGCCCAAACCTGGAAACCGTCCACCGGTGGTTTTTCTGTGGCTCAACCACCAAACCGAGCCGTAGAAGGGATGCACCGCTCGTGCACCCAGTCCACCGACACATGTCCCCAGGTCCTCGACCCAAGTAGCACTGTGCCCCACAAGTCTCCGCTCGTCGCTGTCCCAGGCTGTCAGCCACCACAGCTGATCCTCAGGCCACCAGTCCCTCAGTCCAAGCCTCACATCCGCCCTTCACCGCACCCAGTCCATCGGCACGACACGTCTCTACTTGACCTTCACCTTGCCTTCGATCACTGTATCCGTGCTCAACACCTGCAGAACATAAGCCAAAGAACATGCGCATTATCCCGGTTGACAATCACTCATCACTCGAGACTCGACATACACCCATGTATCTGCAATCTCCCCCTTGATGAGTGCATTGTCAACTACCAACACAAATCATAATGAAGTAGAAGTTGGAAGAACAAGGAGAAGAGAGAACTCGACCAAATGACCCAAAAGCATAGCAAAGCCGGAAGAAGGTCAAGTGGAAAGAGCAAGACAACTTGGTCCCCAAAGACATGGGCAACGGCTCAATGCAACCAAGCAAAGCAAAGCTAGCCCTCAAGAAGAGGTAGAACAGGCTCAACACCGCTAGCGAGAAAGCTCGACACTAATTGAAATACCAATTGAAATTCAAGCAAAATAAAGCTTGCCCTCAAGAAGAGGCAGAACGGGCTCAACACTGGTAGCGAGAAAGCTCGATGCCAGCTGAAGGAATGCCAACTGAAAAGCAAAAGAGCTCGATACCAAGAGAAGAGCATATAGGCAAAGTCGTTAGTCCCTCAAGAAAGAGGCAAAGGCTCAACACAACTAGCTACCGAAAATGCTCTGAGCCAATTGGAAAAATGCTCCAAACCAATTGAAAACTTCATCAGACAAAGCGAGCAAACTCCCCCTCCAATAGTGCACATCCCTCTTATGATTTGACAAATTTTCTCCCCCTTAGTTGATAATGCACTATCAGGCAAACTTCTCCCTTCCAAATGCATATGAGTCAAAAATGCAAGTTAGCAGCTTCAGGAATATATTAGATAGAATGCAAAGATGCTTTACAAAGTATAACTCCAATGACTCATCAATAAGCATATATGCCAGCAAAGGCTCAAGCTGATCACCAAATACGAAATATGAACATATAAGCAAAGTGAGCAGTTTTGGCCAAAAGGTATTCACCATCAAAATAGCACTAGACACGTATAGACAGGGAGTCAAACTAGTGCTAATCATGTATACAAGGTGAACTACCCCTAGCAAAGTTCAATCATCATGCTGCAGAATGAAACATATACTTCTGATTTCAGATTTTATCGGAGCTGCAGCGGTGAAATTACACAAGTTCAGAATTCAGCATGTGACTGCGAGAGGTTGAAAGCTTATCATTTCCTAACTTTTGAACCGAGCTAAGCCTATGCAGAAGCAATCAGAAGCTTAAAGCATCGGTTTCGGTTATACACGACATGACTCAAGTTTAACTCAAAGTGTAGTGAGAAACAGTCTCGATACTGTGTTGTGTTGACACGCAATCCCATCTCGATCTTACCAAATCACTTAACTTGGTTCAATTTTATGACAGAATATGAACATACCAAGCAAGTGAAAGACTCAGAACTAGAGGCATAGCAACCTAGCATATATGAAAAGCACAAGTGAATTCAACACATTCTACACATGCTAGTTGCATATCTCAATGGTGAACTGAAGGATCGAAAGTGCAACCAGAAAGCGACCAGAGGGGGGGGGGTGAATGGGAGCTCCAAATTTTCCTTTCGGAAACTTGTTGCCACTGTCCCGAGAATCAACCCCAAGAGCAAACCTTAGAGCTTGCAAGTGTCCACGATCCTACAGATAGGGCGGATGCTTCCAAGAAGCACAGTGAGACACTACACAACTCTAGAAACCCAACGCAAAAACCGGAAATCAAAACCGACAACGGACGAGCGAACCGTGGACGAAAAACGCAGAGAACAGAGATGACTGGACTCTGCCTGCGTCCGGTCACTGACCACCGGACGCGTCCGGTCGTCCAAAGACTAGTTTTGAACCTTACTGTTTCTGACCGGACTCTCAGCAGGGGAGCGTCTGGTCGGTGTGCCGAGGGTCCGGTCAAGAGAAAAACACACGATGAACAGTAACAGGAGCGAGTCCGGTCATAAATCAACAGAGCGTCCGATCAAGTCAACGAAAACTGAGGGCTCAAACCTTCAACGACCGGACTCTGGTCCATGCGCCCGGTTGCCCCGACCCTAGCGTCCGGTCACCCCGAAAACGTGCTGTTTGTCCACCGATTCAACTCGATCTCACCCAAGACGAATCCTCTAGGGATCAAACTTGGTGAGAGGAGTCGCAAGGAGGATAGTGAGCTAACTCTAAGAGATCATGGCTCGAACCTATCTCCAAATCGATGAATCGAAGAGATTCAGGGGAAAGGAGAAAAACTTGATCCGAAACAAAAATCGACCGATCACCTAGCTCATGAGGTTAGAGGAGAATTCCTTCGGTGGAAAGAAGTGTCTCACAATCTAGAACATCTCTGTTCAAACTGAGTCACAAAAGACGCAACGTACAAAGAGATCGATCGACGGGAAAAATGTGGAGAAAAACAATCCGCGAAGAACAAGAACAAAACGCGAATCACAACCACGAATTTGCAACCGTGTGGCTACCACACGCTACAATAGTGAGATTACGGTCTCACTTCCTCAAAATCTCACGGACACAGAGGTATGATTGTATTCTCTGTGGATCTCAGTTCGCTACAGCAGAGGATGGGGAGAGCAGGAAAACCTAGAAGGCAAAATAGCAAATGACTGAGATGGTTTGGGAGGTGGGAGTCTCCCCCTACTTATCCTAATTCTAATTCCCACTCTACCCCTACTTAATTACAGACCGAACCAGCTAAACCCTAGGGTTATTCTGGACCATCTCGTGCAGATGGTGATCCGACGGCCACGCCCGCACAATTGGTAGCGTTCCCTCGACGCAACCTCACCGATTGCCGCCACGTGCCGCCACCGCTCTGCTCGTCCTTTTGCCGGACTTCGCCCCTCGGTTTTGAGGCCCAAACCGGGAAACCAGCCTTCACGACTAACCCTTAGTTTTGAGGCTCAAACCGGGAAACCAGCCGTCCATCACCTAAGCTTTGTGGCCCAAACTCAGAAACCCACAGTACACAGGTTTTGAGGCCCAAACCTGGAAACCGTCCTCAGCACGAGTTTTGTGGACCAAACTCGGAAACCATCAACGCCCAGGTTTTCAGGCCCAAACCTGGAAACCGTCCACTCGGTCGTTTTTCTGTGGCTCAACCACCAAACCGAGCCGTTGAGGGGATGCACTGCCCGTGCACCCCGTCCACCGACACGTGTCCCCAGGTCCTCGACACAAGCAACACCGTGCCTGCAAGTCTTCGCTCGTCGCTGTCCCAGCCTGCCAGCCACCACAGCTGATCCTCGGGCCACTGGTCCCTCAGTCCAAGCCTCACATCCGCCCTTCGCCACTCTCGGTCCATCGGCACGGCACGTTTCTACTTGACCTTCACCTTGCCTTTGATCACTGTATCCGTGCTCGACACCTGCACAACACAAGCCAAAGATCATGCGCATTATCCCAGTTGACAATCACTCATCACTCGAGACTCGACATACACCCATGTATTTGCATGAACAATTTCAAGTTTTATGATCATTAAGCAAGTTCATCATTCATAAAATAGCCCAGCTCACAACATGTATTAGTGATCAGAAAGAGCATAAGCTACAAACATCATAATATAGCATCGGAGCAAACTAAATAGAGCATAATCACATTCTAAAGATTATATACATGAAGCTCAGCATGATGAAATGCAAAGACTAACATACCAAAGATGAAAACAAAACGAAAGAAAAGAAGTCAGTCTATGATACAATACCCAAAATGTTTCCCCCGCCTAAAAGGGGAAACACACACCAAGCTCACCTCTCAACCTAGCAAAAGTTGATTGGTCCAAAGGCTTGGTGAAAATATCTGCCAACTGAAGATGAGTATCGACATGGTGAAGGTCGATATCACCCTTCTCATAATGGTCTCGCAAGAAATGAAAGCGCACATCAATGTGTTTGGTCTTAGAATGAAGCACGGGGTTCTTAGCAACGCTAATCGCACTCGTACTGTCACAAAGCAAAGGAACTCTAGAAAAGCTCAGACCAAAATCACGCAAAGTGGCCATCATCCAAAGCAACTGGGAACAGCAGCTAGCCGCTGCAACATATTTAGCCTCTATATTAGACTGAGTGACACTAGACTGCTTGCGAGAAGACCAAGACACAAGAGAAGAACCAATAAACTGACAAGTCCCAGAAGTGGACCTGCGATCAAGTCGGCAACCAGCAAAATCGGCATCATAATAACCACAAAGGGAGAGGGTGGAGGAAGCAGAATACCAAATCCCAAATTCTGGTGCGAAGCATAAGTACCTCATAATGCGCTTGATTACCTGACGGTGAGAGATGCGCGGCGACGACTGAAATCGCACGCAAAGACACACCGCGAACTGGATGTCCGGGCGTGTCGCCGTCAGGTACAGCAACGACCCGATGATACTCCGGTACTCCTTTTGGTCCACAGCTTCTCCATCCTTGTCCGCATCCAGGGCCGTCGTGGTCGACATGGGTGTTGGAAGAGGCTTGGCCTCACCCATATCGAACTTCTTCAGTATGTCCTTGGTGTACTTGCCCTGGTGCACGAATGTCCCCTCTCGAGATTGCATGGATTTGCAACCTGAGAAAGAATGTCAACTCGCCCATCATGCTCATCTCAAACTCCCTGCTCATAAGATCTCCAAACTTGGCAACCAAAGCGTGAGAAGAAGCACCAAAAATGATATCATCCACGTAAATCTGGACCAAGAGAGTGTCATTGCCTTCCTTGAGGAGAAAGAGCGTTTTATCCACATATCCCATTTTAAAACCCTTAGCAAGCAAAAAGGTTTTCAACCTATCATACCAAGCTCTAGGGGCTTGTTTCAAACCATATAAAGCTTTGTGAAGTTTAAAAACATAGTTTGGAAACATGGGATTTTCAAAACCGGGGGGTTGTTTCACATACACCTCTTCTTCTATGTAGCCGTTTAAGAAGGCACTCTTGACATACATTTGAAAAAGTTTAAACCCTTTGGATGCAGCAAAAGCCAAGAGTATCCTAATTGCCTCCAAATGAGCTACAGGAGCAAAAGTCTCCTCATAGTCTATCCCCTCTTTCTGACTATACCCCTGGGCTGCAAGTCTGGCCTTGTTTCTCACAATGTGGCCATCCTCTCCTTGTTTGTTTTTGAAAACCCATTTTGTACCAATAGGATGACACTCAGGAGGAGGTGGAACCAAAACCCAAACCTGATTTCTCTCAAAATTTTCTAACTCCTCATGCATGGCATTGACCCAATCAGGATCAAATAAAGCATGTCCAACATCTCGGGGTTCAAAATCAGCAACAAATGCAGAATGAGCAAAGTGAGAGATTTGTTGTGACCTTGACCGAGTGATATGTTTGTCGATGCTTCCAATCATCTGTTGAGGCGGGTGTTGGCGCAGGATGAGTCGTGGCGCCTCCCGGGCTGAAGAAACCTCCCCCTCAACTGCAGCCGGTGCCTCCTCGGGTACAAATGGTACAACCCGAGGTGGCGGATCCCACGGCCCCCAAGTAGTCGACGAAGTGGGGTTGGGTCCGTGAGTCGTCGTAGTAGAAGCCGATGCTTGCGGCACAACAGGTGGAGGTAGTGCTAGATCATCCATCCCTTCAGCACCCTCGTGCTCGTCATCAAAAAGTGGTTCGCCAACCTCATGATCACCTGCACGCTCAAAACGAGAAGAAGGACAAACCATGGTCTCGTCGAAGGTGACATCGAATGTCTCCATGACTCGGTTAGTATCAAGGTTAAGTACACGATATGCACGAGTTTGAGTGCCATAACCCAAAAATACTCCATCAGAAGAACGAGACTCAAACTTGTCCAAGTTGCCTTTCTTGAGTATAAAATAGTGGCAACCAAAAACTTTAAAATAACTCACTTTGGGCTATTTTCCAAAATGCAACTCATAAGAAGTCTTTTTCAAGAAAGCTCGGAGAAAAATGTGATTGGAGATATAGCATGCAGTGTTCATAGCTTCAGCCCAATATCGCCTAGGAGTCCTATGCTCATCGAGCATCATCCTGGCCATCTCTACAAGGGTCCGATTTTTCCACTCTACAACACCATTTTGTGGCGGTGTGTAGGGGGAAGAAAACTGATGCTCCAAACCGAAAGAGTTACAAAACTTCTCAAAGTTCGAATTTTTTAATTCGGAACCATTATCACTACGAATAGCTCGCATTGAGTTCAAAGGGAACTCATTCTGAAGACACAAAATCAGATTGCGAGCAAAAGAGAAAGTCTCAGTTTTCTCAGCTAAAAAGAAAACCCACGAATATCTCAAAAAATCATCAACCATGACAAGTACATACCGCTTCCCCCCAACTGAACTCACCCGAGCCAGACCAACAAGGTCCATGTGCAAAATCTCTCCAGAGCGCTTAGTCATGACTTGGTTCACAGGATGTTGGGGAGCGGCTACCATCTTCCCATGTCTACAAGAATGGCAAACAAGATCCCTCTCCATGGACAACTTGGGCAATCCTCGGATTAGGCCAAGTGAACTAAGCTTTGCAAGCAAGTCGAAGCTCAGGTGACCAAGTCACCTATGCCACTTCCAAAGATCAGAGGAGGAAGGTCGAGCCAAAAGACAACAAGAAATTCCAAACGACTCTGAGAAATTCGCACGAAAGACTTTCCCAAAGGGCAAAATCAAACAAACAAGATTGCCCTGAGGATCTAAAATGCGACTGAGATTCGGTTTAAAACGAATCTCATAGTCATCATCGAAAAGTTGCGAAACAGAAAGAAGGTTAAAATGCAAGTTAGAAACAAGAGCAACATCGCGCAACACAAAGTGCTCATTAACTCCTTACCTTTGCTATTGTCGCCGAAGGTGATAAACTCCTTTCCGGCAACGGGACTAAGACTGGAGAACCACTTGGTGTTTCCGGTCATATGCCTCGAGCACTCGGAATCCACCAACCAAACATCCTCCAATCGTTTTACCTACATCAATAAAAAGACATAGGGTGAGCATACGGTCCAACACTAGGGTGAGTAAAATGGGAATTATACCAGTGTTGGGCCAGCTGCTCAAAAGAACGGTTAGTAGCAAAACCATTACTACCACGCCTACGGGGAAAGCGATCACCACGTATAGGAAAACGTGGTTCGCTAAGGGAAGAGCGTCCATCGCGATACTCAAAACGCGGTGGGCGAAAACGCTCAACTACAAAGCCACCGCCACGGGGTTCATAGCCAACAACTGCAGGCTCCCACCAGGCACGTCCTTATTGTGGCCTAGGCCTAGGAACTTGAGGCATTGGACCTCTAGGCCTAGTAGCTCTCCTTTGAACATTCGGCACATGTACATCATGGAAAGGATGGTACATGTCCGTATTGTTCATCTCCCTTGCACGGCGCTCCTCTCTCTTGCGCCGAAAGCAAAACTCCCTCAAGTGCCCATCTCTCCCACAATGCTCACAATGGTACCTCATCGCTCTCATAGGGGGTTGTTGGTACTCACGGTAGTGGGTGTGGATCACTTTGCCCTTTTGTTGCATGAGCTCCTCTTGGATAGGTGGCATGGTGTCTAGCTTGTTCTTGAGGTGGTTTGGTTTGGGAGCCCATGTCTGTCTCTTGGGTGGAGCTCTTGGAGGTTCAACAAACACCCCATCCTTGGTGTTAGGCTTGAGAGGCTCTTTGGCTGGAATTTTGGTAAGCTTGGGAGTAGTGGTGGAGTTGGGCTTCTCACTGTGACACCCTGAAAATCGCTTTTTGGGAAAATAGAGTTTAATATGACTTTGTTTATTTATTTTTCATGAAACATATAGGTCAAATAATAATTTTTGGAGAATTAATAAATTAAGTTAGGGCTTAGAAACATTTTTGTTGCATTCATGCTGGAGCATAATATTTTGTTTGAGTGCAGGAATAGTGTTGTGTGGTTTGAATTCAAACTTGGTTTGAATTTGAACAAAATTTTCTTTTGAAATAAAAGAAAAGGGCTTTTCTTTTTCCCTCCCCCTCCCCACACCCTTTCGGCCCAGCCAGAAGGGCGGCCTGGCCCGTGGCCGCGCCTCCTTCCCTCTCCCCGCACTCAGTCGCTTGGGCCACGGCCTGCCCCGGCCCGCTCTGCGCCCGCCTCCTCCCTCCCTTCCTGCGCGTGCGCCGGCCCGGCTCGCGGCCTGCTTGCCCCGCGCAGCCGCGCTCGCTGCGACCCGCTCGGCCTGCGATCGCCCCCGCCCCTCCTTTCTCCCCAGCGCGTGCCGCAACCCGTCCCGCGGCCCAGCTCGCCCCGCCGCGACCCGCCTGTCCCCGCACGCGTAAGCGCCCGCGCCGCCGCTGAAGCATTGGCCCAGCTCGTCAGCGCCTCGCTTCGCTCCTGCCTCCCGGCCCCACCTGTCAGCGTCGGGAACCCTTCCCCTTCCTCGCGCCTGCTCGGCATACCGCCGCCATGCCCCCTCCTCTCCCGTAACCAGCCGGTGAGTGGCCTTGATGGCCACTCAGCCATCAGCAGGCTTCGGTGGAGCTTCCCGGCCGCCACCGCACCCACCCCGAAGCCTATAAAGCCCAGGCGAGACCCTCGCCCTCTCCCTCACGCCACCCGCTCACGCCCTTGCTCTGCCTCCGTCACGAAGCCACGCCGGACCACCCGAGCCACCACCGAGCTTTCCCCAGGTGTTTTCGCGACCACCCAAGGCACCCCCGTGCCTCCCCTTCCTTGATTCGGCGCAAATCGAGCTCATCCGAGCCCCTTATCTCCTTGCAGATCGCCGACAACGTCAACCGCTACCGTGGTGAGCCCTGTGCCACAACCAAGCCCACCAACGTGCTCGCCGTCCTCCCCGCTCCGCTCTAGTGAAGACCGTTTAGCCAGCCGAGCCCGGGAGCGCTCTGTAGGCGTGCTCCCGAGCCGCTCCCATGGAGCGCCGCCGTGTTCCGATGGCAGCGCCGCCGCCCGCCGCCGCCTGGTGCTGCCCCGACCCACCCGCGCCGTTCATCTGGCGCAGAACAGCCGGGATTAGATCCCAACCCCCGAAGGGGTATGAGCCAGGTCCACGGACCCATGGACCAGCGTCCTGCGTGCGGTCCACCGGCCAGGTGGTGGACCGGCCAACCAGCCCGCGCCACGTGGCGCCGTGTCGGCGCCAGCGCGGCAACCGCCGCCAGTTTTGCAGAAAGGCCCCCGAGCTTTTGCGAAATAAACCTGCAGTCCAAGCGCAGTTCAAAGTAATTAGATTTTAGTCCAGTTTTCTTGCTGTTTGGCCCCTGAGTTTCCCCGTTTTAGAACTCGCGGTCCAGGCCACTCATTTTCGCGAGCTAGACCCTGCCGGCTATGTTTAATTATGTTTATGTCCCCGGTTTTCGTGAGTTAGCCCCCAAAAAATGAGTTTTATTTGCAAAAGTGCCCCTGAAACTTGTTTTCTTTATAACTTTCTCATTTTTGGTCTGATTAGAGTGAACTTTACGTTCATGTGATCATATCGACGAGTAGAATAGTTTTATATACGTTTCTCTACTTGTTTTTGATGCTTGGTGTACTGTTCTAATAGAAATATTAATTGTTTGCATGTGATGATTGGATTGGATGTTTGTGTGGTGCCTTTGCCCCCGTTTAGAGTTCAAGTTGATCAAGGTTATCAAGAAGAAGATCCCTGAAGAAGCAAGAGGCTTAGTAATGCTACGCGCTACATTATTGCTAGTTGTTTAATGCTGATTAATGACTATGGAACAAATGTTAAAAGAGGCTTTTTAACCACATTTAGGGCACTGGAGCCTGGTGTTGCTCAGTGGCCCACCCCAGGGACTATCTTTTAAAGCGGCCACCCGGGAGATCCCGTGCAACCTTGGGTATTATATGGCTCTGATCTTAGTTGTGTAACTAGACTTTCTCTAGCTTGTAGTAGTTACCGAAAGGCGCTAGAGGGGAGCCTAGGCTTAGAATGGCTTCCTTGCCTGTCAAGATGTGTACTGGTCGGTTGTCAGGTGTGCCATCTTGAAGGGGGCCTCCATTCGCCTAGATGCTAAAACCTTGCGGCTACTACTTGTTAGGGTAGCTAGTGAAAGGCTACGTAGTGAAACCCTGCCGTACTTCCATAGAGGAGGTAATGTGGGATTGGCTCTCCCCGGCATATGGGAATCACGGCCTAAGGTGAAAGTGTACAACCTCTGCAGAGTGTAAACCTGATATATCAGCCGTGCTCACGGATACGAGCGGCTCGGATCCTTTTTAAGCAGTCCATGGTGGGGTATGTTGGTGGTTGGTGGCTTACCTCTTTTTAACTTAATGATTATCACTTACCATGGGACAACAGGGTTCATACATCTAGTAATATAAGGTGAATATAAAATATGATCAACTTAAAATGCTGATCGCAGTCAACCGAGTCAAACCTTTTGAGCCTTGCATCCCCGTAGTTGTACTTGCTGAGCATGGTGAGCTGACGCTTGTCGTTGGTTCACATAAAAATCCCGGATGACTACCAGATGGTGGATTCAAGTGAAGATTTACAGAAGATGTTCCAAGAGTTCTAGGCGGGTGTTCCCCCAGTCAACCGTCCCTATGGAGTTTGGAGTCCCGAAGAGTAGTTTCCGCTCTGCTTTGTTTTAGATGTAAGTCTTGTTGTAACTATGTTTTGATATGTAATAAAGCATTGTCTTTGAGAAAATTCCATATTTGGTGCTATATGTGTCTTGTGGACTTCCTGGGCACACATATAGTTGGCACTTGGAATTCTTCAAAAATCCGGGTGTGACAAATTGGTATCAAAGCAATGTTGACTGTAGGATACAAGCCTAGTTAGAACTGGACGTCTTAGCGCATGCCCTCATCCTTGCTTAGTTCTTGCCTTCTATCAAACCTTGTTATTTGATAAAAGAAATGCTACTTCTATCTCTATTCTATTACATAACTTTGCTTCTATTCTAAGTCTTCTCTCTCTTAGATGGACCATAAAAAGGATATCACCAATACCAAAAGTCAGGAGGACCAAGCTATGCTACCCAAGAATGCTTTCGATAAGGAGAAGCTTTTAGCCATGCTAGGAGAAGTATTAGAAGGTATGGCTCAACATGGGAATTCTATCAAAGGGCCAGTGAAGAGACAAGTCGCAGAAGCTTGGAAGAATATGAAATCTAATGAAGATGCAGACAGCAAAATGCTTGGCAGTCAAGATCAATGTCGTTGTTGCAAGCATTATGGCTTCCCCTGTCTTCGAATCAAGTCAACTAAAAAGCAAAACAAGGAAGACCCAAATGGAAAGACCAATGTTGATAAGAAAAGAAAGGCAGACTCAATAGAGAGCAACCAACAATCAGCTGGAACAAATTCACATGAGGGTACATAGATGGGTGGACCATCACCTATAAGGAGTTTCAGCCACGAAAGACCAAGCAAGCCAAGAGGCAAGCCAATCAGATAAAAGTGAACCTTTCGAGTCAGCAAGATAACAATACACCAAGTGACAGTCTGAACACAAAAGATCCAGCCAAAAGAAGATGTTATCTTTGCCAAGAAGAAGGACACTTTTTTTAGTCTTGCCCACAGAAGAATCAAAAGCTATGACATGGAAGTAACCAAAGTCAAGTCACTGCAGAACAACCTCAAGCAAGAGATGCCACCAAGATATCCCTGTAACCATGTCGTCTTTGAGGATTAGGAGCTTATACCCTTTATGTAATAAAACCGCTAGTCGCGAAGTTGAGTCTTTGTGTGAAGTATGAACCTTTATTGTGCAAGTTGGTTTATCATTATGTAAATGCTTGTTTTGGATCTTTGTAATGATTGTTAAAAGTTAGTGAGTAGATAGTTGGGGTAGTGTTTTCGATCTCTCAACCTTGTGTTCTCTCCATCTATCCTAAATCCAACAATGAAGTCTCTCAACAATCCATGCCACCTTTGTTAAATGTCAGATGTCAGACACAAGAAATGATGATGTGCAACTTTTCTCTCAAGAACCAAGCCTGTCATATTCTACCAACTTCCTGATGAAGATTAACACTCCTAGTAAGAAATGTTACAGTGGTGAAGGGAATGGGCTTGATGTGAATAACTGCACTGAGAATCTTGTTCCGAGTAATCAGAGTCAAAATCAACCACTTCCGCAATAGATACAAAAGATCTATAAGAAGCAGGCAAAAGGAAACAAAGTAAAAAGAAATTTTATCCAAGGAAGGTTAAACCATGTGGATATAAATACCACTTACAAAGCTCAAGAGGTCATATATGGTTTGTTACCAGTAAACTCAGTCGATGCCATGGTTTTGTTTGATCCTAAAGCATCGCATTCGTTCATCTCAAGCGAGTTTGTTGAAAGTCATAGTATACCTATGTTTCCAATGAGGGAACCCATGATAGTTAACTCTTCAAGAGGGGAAATGAAGGCAAACCAAATGTGTCCGAAGGTCAGACTGGATATAAAGGGAGTAAACTTCAAGGCAAACCTTATAGTTTTGAAGATAACAGAGATCGATGTTATCCTTGGAATAGGATGGCTATCTGCTTGTGATGGAGTACTCAACTATGCTCAACGTTTGGTACTTCTAACAACCCCGTCAGGAGAAAGAATTGAATATCAAGGTATTCAACCTTTACCCCAGGAGTATGAAGTTGACCCAATAGAAGGTGTAAACCCAGAGGATGATATCGTAAACTATGAGACTTCAAATGTTCTTAAGAAGGAACAAGCACCGTTGAAGAGAGCCAAATACAACAGGTAACTTCACATGTGATGATTATCCGGTCAGAATCTTAGAATCAATTCAGAGGATCCTTACTGAAAGAGTGGTTAAAGTATGCAAAGTTTAGTGAGTAACCAATTAGAAGAAGATGCAACTCGGGAAAATGAGGATCAAATAAAGATAAAGTTTCCTTGCCTTTTTTTGAACCATAACGAGATCACAATGGGGTCAAGATAGACGTTAGTTAGTCTAGAAGGACAAAAACACCAAGGTGTCATATGAAGTTCGGCTATGCTGTTGAGTTTGATGTTTTGTTGGCAAGTCAGTTGTAACCCTTCTTTTAAGGGGGGTAGCCCGTTCAGACGAACCTCTATGATATCATGTTTAAAAGATCAGTCATGAATCTCTTGTCAAAATTGCTTTACATGTGAAAGTGTTGGAATGTTTAATCAAGTCCTCTTTTCCATATCTCCAAGATCCTTTGATGTTCTCTTCGTGCCAAGTCTCTTTGAATCTCGAGGACGAGATTTTTTTAAGGGGGGTAGGTTTGTGACACCCTGAAAATCGCTTTTTGGGAAAATAAAGTTTAATATGACTTTGTTTATTTATTTTTCATGAAACATATAGGTCAAATAATAATTTTTGGAGAATTAATAAATTAAGTTAGGGATTAGAAACATTTTTGTTGCATTCATGCGGGAGCATAATATTTTGTTTGAGTGCAGGAATAGTGTTGTGTGGTTTGAATTCAAACTTGGTTTGAATTTGAACAAAATTTTCTTTTGAAATAAAGGAAAAGGGCTTTTCTTTTTCCCTCCCCCTCCCCACACCCTTTCGGCCCAGCCAGAAAGGCGGCCTGGCCCGTGGCCGCGCCTCCTTCCCTCTCCCCGCACTCAGCCGCTTGGGCCTCGGCCTGCCCCGGCCCGCTCTGCGCCCGCCTCCTCCCTCCCTTCCTACGCGTGCGTCGGCCCGGCTCGCGGCCTGCTTGCCCCGCGCAGCCGCGCTCGCTGCGACCCGCTCGGCCTGCGATCGCCCCCGCCCCTCCTTTCTCCCCAGCGCGCGCCACAACACGTCCCGCGGCCCAGCTCGCCCCGCCCGCGGCCCGCCTGTCCCCGCACGCGTAAGCGCCCGCGCCGCCGCTGACGCGTTGGCCCCGCTCGTCAGCGCCTCGCTTCGCTCCTACCTCCCGGCCCCACCTGTCAGCGTCGGGAACCCTTCCCCTTCCTCGCGCCCGCTCGGCATACCGCCGCCATGCCCCCTCCTCGCCCGTAACCAGCCGGTGAGTGGCCTTGATGGCCACTCAGCCATCAGCAGGCTTCGGTGGAGCTTCCTGGCCGCCACCGCACCCACCCCGAAGCCTATAAAGCCCAGGCGAGACCCTCGCCCTCTCCCTCACGCCACCCGCTCACGCCCTTGCTCTGCCTCCGTCACGAAGCCACGCCGGACCACCCGAGCCACCACCGAGCTTTCCCCAGGTGTTTTCGCGACCACCCAAGGCACCCCCGTGCCTCCCCTTCCTTGATTCGGCGCAAACCGAGCGCATCCGAGCCCCTTATCTCCTTGCAGATCGCCGCCAAAGTCAACCGCTACCGTGGTGAGCCCTGTGCCACAACCAAGCTCACCAACGTGCTCGCCGTCCTCCCCGCTCCGCTCTAGTGAAGACCGTTTAGCCAGCCGAGCCCGGGAGCGCTCTGTAGGCGTGCTCCCGAGCCGCTCCCATGGAGCGCCGCCGTGTTCCGGTGGCGGTGGCGCCGCCGCCGCCCGCCGCCGCCTGGCGCTGCCCCGACCCACCCGCGCCGTTCATCTGACGCTGAACGGCCGGGATTAGATCCCAACCCCCGAAGGGGTATGAGCCAGGTCCACGGACTCGTGGACCAGCGTCCTGCGTGCGGTCCACCGGCCAGGTGGTGGACCGGCCAACAAGCCCGCGCCGCGTGGCGCCGTGTCGGCGCCAGCGCGGCAACCGCTGCCAGTTTTGCAGAAAGGCCCCCGAGCTTTTGCGAAATAAACCCGCAGTCCAAGCGCAGTTCAAAGTAATTAGATTTCAGTCCAGTTTTCTTGGTGTTTGGCCCCAGAGTTTCCCGGTTTTAGGACTCGCGGTCCAGGCCACTCCGTTTCGCGAGCTAGACCCTGCTGGCTACGTTTAATTACATTTAGGTCCCCGGTTTTCGTGAGTTAGCCCCCAAAAAATGAGTTTTATTTACAAAAGTGCCCCTGAAACTTGTTTTCTTTATAACTTTCTCATTTTTGGTCCGATTAGAGTGAACTTTACGTTCATGTGATCGTATCGACGAGTAGAATAGTTTTATATATGTTTCTCTACTTGTTTTTGATGCTTGGTGTACTGTTCTAATAGAAATATTAATTGTTTGCATGTGATGATTGGATTGGATGTTTGTGTGGTGCCTTTGCCCCCGTTTAGAGTTCAAGTTGATCAAGGTTATCAAGAAGAAGATCCCTGAAGAAGCGAGACCATCACCACGAGTTTTTGGAAGGCAAGTATAACCTACGGTTTCCTTGTTACCTATTAACTGCAAAACTAAATATTCATTATGCATGTGTCATAACTTGATGAACCATAGGACAAACCTAGTTTCACTTGATCTTATTACCTTGTACCTATGGGAAGGTTCTGCATAATATGTTTAGTAATGCTACGCGCTACATTACTGCTAGTTGTTTAATGCTGATTAATGACTATGGAACAAATGTTAACAGAGGCTTTTTAACCACATTTAGGGCACTGGAGCCTGGTGTTGCTCAGTGGCCCACCCCAGGGACTATCTTTTAAAGCGGCCACCCGGGAGATCCCGTGCAACCTTGGGTATTATATGGCTCTGATCTTAGTTGTGTAACTAGACTTTCTCTAGCTTGTAGTTGTCACCGAAAGGCGCTAGAGGGGAGCCTAGGCTTAGAATGGCTTCCTTGCATGTCAAGATGTGTACTGGTCGGCTGTCAGGTGTGCCATCTTGAAGGGGGCCTCCATTCGCCTAGATGCTGAAACCTTGCGGCTACTACTTGTTAGGGTAGCTAGTGAAAGGCTACGTAGTGAAACCCTGTCGTACTTCCATAGAGGAGGTAATGTGGGATTGGCTCTCCCCGGCATATGGGAATCACGGCCTAAGGTGAAAGTGTACAACCTCTGCAGAGTGTAAACCTGATATATCAGCCGTGCTCACGGATACGAGCGGCTCGGATCCTTTTTAAGCAGTCCATGGTGGGGTATGTTGGTGGTTGGTGGCTTACCTCTTTTTAACTTAATGATTATCACTTACCATGGGACAACAGGGTTCATACATCTAGTAATATAAGGTGAATATAAAATATGATCAACTTAAAATGCTGACCGCAGTCAACCGAGTCAAACCTTTTGAGCCTTGCATCCCCGTAGTTGTACTTGCTAAGCATGGTGAGCTGACGCTTGTCGTTGGTTCACATAAAAATCCCGGATGGGTACCAGATGGTGGATTCAAGTGAAGATTTATAGAAGATGTTCCAAGAGTTCTAGGCGGGTGTTCCCCCAGTCAACCGTCCCTGTGGAGTTTGGAGTCCCGAAGAGTAGTTTCCGCTCTGCTTTGTTTTAGATGTAAGTCTTGTTGTAACTACGTTTCGATATGTAATAAAGCATTGTCTTTGAGAAAATTCCATATTTGGTGCTATATGTGTCTTGTGGACTTCCTGGGCACACATAAAGTTGGCACTTGGAATTCTTCGGAAATCCGGGTGTGACACTCACATGGGTTCAGACCACTCGACTCTCCAATCTTGCCAAAAGATGAAGCGCACTCAACACCCTAAGGAAAGCCTACACCTGGACCTCCAGCAGCACGCTTAAACTAGGCAATCATCATCCCAAGATGCTGCTCACCACAAGACACCCATGACAAGATGGTCCAAAGGTATGTGTTTTCCTCCTCGGTTTGCATATTGTCATGCTTCACATTCGCAATCTCCATCTCCAAACCCTCACACAGAACGCACCTAGTCACACAAGTGCTACCCGAGCTGGCCTTCTCAAGAGACACAATCTTGGCATTCTTCTCTGCCAACTCGGATAGCAAGCCTGCATAGGACTTGCACGAACCCAACAACATGGGTCATGCCCGGAGCTCATCCACCTCTCCAATCAACGCATCATACTTACCTCTCAAAGTGAGAAGGTCAGTCATGTGCGTTGTGCACATCTCGCACTCACTATCCTCAGAGACAACTACGGTGGACTTGGCAAACTCGAGCTCCTTCACCGTATCCTCCCACTTCTTCCTAAACTCCTTCCGCTCTCTAGCAGCACGCCTAAGCAGCTTATCTTGACTAAGAAGAGCGGCAGTAAGTTTCTTGACCTCAGCAGAAAGCTCGTCGGGGGTTTGAGATACCTAGGAGGTGTCGTCGTCATCGTCGTTCTGAGGGATCTCCTCCAACTGGTTGTCGACCTCCTTGCCGAGGGCCATGGTGCAGAAGCCCTCGTTGTCGGCGAAGAAGCAGAGACCGTTCAGCTTGTTCTCGATTCTCTTCTTCTTCTCGGACTCGTCATCGCTTGAGGAAGCGGAGTCGTCATCCGAGCCGTCGACGTTGCTGAGCGTGGCGAAGAAAGCAAGCTGCTCAGCCTGGGCCTTCTCCAAGTACTTCTTCTTGATATACTTCTTGTTGAAGCCGCCCTTCCGCTTGTGCTTCGTGGGGACGTACTTCTCCTTGCGCTTGCCGAAGTCGTACTTGTGCCCATGATCGCCCTTCCCAAATGCTTGCTTGTTCTTCTTGGGACAGTTGGCAATGAAGTGGTCGGGGTCGCCGCACTCGAAACATCCAGAACGTCCTCCTCCGCGGCGACGGTTCATGCGGTTGCCAAGCAAAGCCAATTCATCATCCCCCAAGAACTCCAGCTGCTCCTCTGTGACTGAAAGAAGAGAAGAAAGTGCAAATCCTCCAGAGGGGTTAGCAGAAGAGCCAGAAATCAAAGCCATCGATGGGCCAGAAGGATTCTCATAAGAAGCCCTCGCAATTGCATCAATCTCACTAGACTTGAGCTTACTAAAGAGCTCGTCGCATGTGAAGGTCTCATAGTTAGGTGATTCGATGATCGCCTTAACCTTAGAGTCCCACACCGACCGATCGAGAGTATGTAAAAGCTTCAAAGCCCTCTCATGATCGTCAAAAGGCAACAGCTCCTTGTTAGCCCTCATCCTGTTGACAATCACCTGAAAGCGAGCGAATAAACTCTCTATGCTCTCGCCAGGCATGTGTCGAAAGTTTTCATACTCACGCTTATGCGACTCGTAGAGACGGGTTTTGACTTGAGTGGTTCCCTCATGGAAACGCATGAGGGTAGCCCAAATCTCCCGAGCCGTAGCGAGGTGAGAAACACGATCAAACTCTGTCATGCACAAACATGAGAAAAGAGCATTACGGGCTTGGCTATTGGCATCATGCTCATCGATCTGATGCTGAGTCGCACGAGCAGCCAAGACCACGTAATCTGCAGAGTTGAAAATATCCTAGATGGAAGCACCCATGCTTTGAAGATAGGATGACATGCGTATCTTCCAATACGCATAGTTCGTCCCATCGAAAAACGGCGGTTTGGCCACGCCGTGATCCATGTCGCCTTCTGTGGATTTGGAACCGGCTAAGGTGGAAGATCCTTAACCCGCTCCGATACCGATTGAAGGACCGAGAAAGCTATCCAAGGCGACTAGAGGGGGGGTGAATGGGAGCTTCAAATTTCTTTCGAAATGTTGAGGGCTAACAAGGAGCTGTTTATGTGTTTGAGGGCTAAGGCGAAATGAGGATAACTGCCAGAGTTGGTCAGTTTTACTCCTAGGGGTATTTGGGTTGAGTGCTTTATGTAAGGGCGTTTTTGTCTTCGGACGTGTGTCTATATATATGTGAAGGGGCTGCTAGGGCAGCCATCCTTGCAGAGTGCCATTCTCATTTTGCTCGTGTGAGAAGAGGCTAGGGTTAGGAAGGGAGGAGTAGCTCTTGTTCTTGAGCTTTTCGCCATCCACGCTTTGTTGTAGCGAGGAGTGGCTTGTAACCCAACATCGTCTGCTACACAATCCATCTTCTAGTTGAAATCCAAGGATCAATTTCGTACTCCTCTTTGTAGTCTCTAATTTGGATCGAATTCGCGTTTTTGTTCTCCGCGTTTTGGTTTTGCCCCTCCTGGAGATTTGGCTCGTTCTCCCTCTCTGAGACATGGTTTTTGATTCCGTTTGAATCAAGTTGTGCTAGGACGTGAGTGTCATATTTCCATTGAAGGATTTACCCCCCAAACCTCACGAGCACATAGATCGGGTTGTTTTCGCGTTCGTTCTCCAAACTTTCCCCTTTTCTAGTGTTCTTTGGATTTCTCACGGATGAGTTGGTTTGGAGCGATGATATCCTAGGATTAGTTTCCGAACACATAGAGGAACCTTGGGTGAAGTTTGGTTGCAGCCTCGTTTGATTTGGTTGGGTTCCAATCGAAATTGAGTTTGATACGGACTGTTTTTAGGCATTCTGGGCATTCCCGGACTGTCGGGGCTATTCACGGGCAGCAAGGTTGTTGTTTTTGTTTTTGAATGGCGGACTGTCCGGGCCTCATTCCCAGCATGTCCGGGGTTCAATAGCGGACAGTTCACGATTCACTGGCAGACAGTCCGCCATTGCACAGTTTTGGTGTTTTCGTCCGTATCTTTTGTGTTCGAGCTCCGATTTGAGATCCGTTTGTTGCGTTGGTTTCCTTACTTCTTAAGGATCATTCCATTGTACTTTTTCCACCATTTGTCAAATTATTTTTGGTCAGACACTTCCTTCTTCCCCATAGAAGTTAAGTGTTTCGCTTTCGGAATTTTGTCGGTTCTAGCGTTCGTATCTTTTGCGTTCGAGCTTCGATTTGAGATCTGTTTGTTGCGTTAGTTTCCTAACTTCATAAGGATATTTCCAAGGTACTTTTGCCACCAGCTGGCCTAAGTATTTTTGGTCGAACAATTTCTTCTTTTCCATAGGAGTGGGGTGTTCTGTTATCGGAGGTTCGATTGTTCTAGGAGCTTGCTTTTCCTACTTTATGGTGACCCGCTGTGTTCTAAGGGAAGATCCACCAATCATTTGGGTCATGGTCATCACAGTTGTGGATCTTAGCTTTTGGGGTGATTTTCTGGGACAAGGGCCATCGTTTCACGAGTTGAAATTTGAGGCTCCCATTCAACCCCCCTGGTCGCCAATTCGGTCCTTCAATTGGTATCGGAGCCAGTTAAGGATCTCTCTACCTTAACCGGTTCCAGATCCGTGAAGGTGACCTTTTAGAGTGACACTACTGCACAAGGCTTAACAGCAGCGGGCCTTTTGGATTTACCGCAGCGGGCAACAGCGCTCGCTGCGGTGCTAAGGCCACGGTTAACGTGACCATTACCGCAGCGGGCGCTGCTGCCCGCTGTGGTAAAATTATTAACCGCAGCGGACAACATAAGCAGCCCACTGCGGTTAATCACATTTACTGCAGCGGGCAACCTAAAGCGCCTGCTGCGGTAAATATTTTACCGCAGCGGTCAACTTAGGTTGCCCGCTGTGGTAGATACGTTTAACCGCAGCGGACCCCTTATGTTGCCTGCCATGGTTATTAATTTTGGATTATAAAAATAAATAATACAGCCAGCAGAAACATTGCAGGATATGAATTCAAATCAATTGTAGTTTTCAAATCAATTCCAGAATTCCAGATTTCAAACAGAGCTATATATATGCACATATAAACCATCCATACATAACATACAAAGTCACTTAGTTGTTCTTGTCATCATATACACATTGACTTAGTTGATTTCAATTTAAAATTACAATTCATAGTTCAACATGATGAGCATAATCTCTGGGACGAAGCATTGTGTTCCATTTTTGGAGCTTCTCGTACTTGGGTAGCAACGCCAGCTCGGATTCGTTGTCGAAGAACGTTTCTCCTTCGAGAATGCATTTCTCCATTACAACCTTGCATATGTCCGCCTTGACTTGTTTAAAGCACATCTTGTGGCTCTGCTGCTCTCCCTAATACTTGACACCTTCCTTGAGCTTCTTCCAGTTGTTGGTGTACTCCTTGCTTTCCCTTAGAAACTCGCATGTGTACAAGCCACATGTCTTTGATCCTAGTGGCTGTTTGGCACACTGCACGATTGATACACAAGCATTAGAACCCATATGTATGAAACATGAATTGAACCTTTGAAATACATACCGGGAAATCTCGTCGGATTTTGAGGTGGTACCTATGCTTGTCCTTGAACTTTTGAGTTCTTCGGTCCTAGAATCCGGGCACCTTTTGGAATTCCTTATAAGCGTTGTACGAAATATAATAGTTTTAGCCAGAATTTGGAAACGTATGGAAACCGTAAATGATGAAAAAGCTGGATGACTTACTTTTTCAGACAATCTTCGACTGCCTTGTACCCTTGCTTGGTTGGTACGCTCAAGGAGTCAAACACACAGGCCTTGCCATCTTGAGGGTATATGATAAAAGCGACCCAGTGGCGACCGACGAGGCCCTGGCTTCACCATTGCAACAAAATAGAGTTTATGACAACGAGAAGACATGATATGCTAGCCAGTTAGGTGTACGTATATGTATTTGACTTACCCAAAGTGATAGGCAGCCATTATACACTCTGGCCCATCCGGCTTGATCTTCTTCATGCATTCTAGTATGTAATTTTTCAACTTAATCTTCTCGGCTTTCATATTTTCTTCATATTTCTTCTCTCGCTGTCGAACTGTCATCTCTGGATCATTGAACTCGAAACCCTTGATGACTCTTTCAGCAATATGTGCAGAAGAGAGGTAGACTACAGGACGTGTCTTTTTATTACCTACAGTGACCGTCATCCTGCGCGGACAAGTCATCGTGACATAATAAGTATAGAGCTATGGAAAATGCAAATGTAGTGATCTGTGGAAGTTGCATTCATTGCTTACAGTGTGAATAGGGTGATTTGAACGATGTCCAGGTCTTCTCCCCGCATCAGGTTGTACATGTCGCTAAAGTCAACGGGTAGGTGCATTTCATTACCAGCCGGCAAGTGGAAGTACTCCGGGGGAATCTTGACATTAAAACTTGACATCCCGGTATTGCAGCTTCCATGTACCATAGATGGAACCTCCTTGTATCACACTTTTCCTCGTCGATGAGCTGGGCCTTGGGAATCCTGAACTTCCCGCACTCATAGTGGTCAGGGAAGTCTTTGGCCTCATCAAATAGTTGACGGGAAGTTTCAGGCCTGGCAAACGATGGATAGGAATGTTAGTATCATATATAGTATGGACGTGCTATTATGCTCGATGTTACCATACCTTTCGAACGTGAGCGTGTACGGCAGCTTGTCGGCGGATGTTCTTGGATTCTTGCTGGGCGGGGGAGGACATTGGCTTGTGGTCGACAGGGGAGGTGTCTTCGTCCCTGTTGCCTCCCCCGCCGTGCCTCCCTGTTACTCGTTCGTGCTTGGCTAGCTTGTCGTTGTCGTGTTGCCCCCCTTACCGGCCTCTGAGCTTCTTGCCTCATTGACCGGGCCGATCAGCAGACTGTTTGGAGGCGGGGGAGACTGGTTGTAGGTTTGGATGGTCCAACTCAAAATGTTCCTGGTCGAGAACGTGCCATAACGGGCTCACGACCACATAGTCTTCAGATCCTTGTTTGTTGAAGTCGTGGATATCGTGGGGTGGAAGTATGCATCCCTCGACCACCACCATCTTCTTGGACCTTCTGAACGGGATGAGGAGTTGGACGTGCTAGTTTTCCTGGAAATCCTCATTCGACACCCTTGGGCGATCCTCGTTCATCGGCAGTAAGGTTTTATGTTCATTTGCTTGAGGTTTGGGCCGGCCAAGGTGGTCAAACATCTTGGACTCATCACGACCATCTCCGGGTCGTTGCTCATGAAGGCTTCCTTTATTGAGCTTTTGATCATTTCTGTCACGCCTTCATTGAAGCCCTTCTTATATAGCTCATCTTTATACCTCTGCCTGGACTTGTATGTGGCCGCGTCGGATTGCCACGACTCAACCGACTTCCAGCTCATCTTTGACCTGACACCACGAACGCGGCCGCGGTGCTCGGGGGTTCCCAGGACCTCGGTGAGCAAGTCGTGGCCCTGGCGAACCATGATGTTGTCCTTAAGCTTTTCTTTCTCCATCAAAGTCTTCTCGAAGTCCTTGAGGTGGGGCTCGTTAAACTTGGTCGCCCCGGGCTTCAGCCTCTTCGTAATGCGGACCCTCATGTAGTCCTTTGCCCTTGGGTCGATGCCCTCGTAAGGATCGAGAACCCCTGCAGCCTGTCTTGCTTGTTCTTCTTGCTGCCACTTGGTCCTATGACCAACAAAGCCAGTCATGCCCAAGTGGTGAGGATTCTTGTTCCTCTTTGCGAGCTCACTGAACTTGGCGCTCTTTTCCACTGCTTCTTGCGTCTTTCTCATTTCGCAGAAAGCGTCCCATATGTCTGCCTTGAGCATATTGTACTTCAGCAGTGGTGACTTCCCCTTCTTCAGGTATTTTCTGGTCAGCATGGACCTAAAGTTGCGAAGCGCAGTCGACGCCACATGCAAAGCCCACTCCTGGCACTTCTCCATATCAGTTGAGGGCGGATATCTGAATCTCCTTGTCACCTCACCCCATATATTGTTTTTTATGTCAGTCGGTACGTCGTGCCAGTTGGGCCAAGTGATCTCCACCTTCTCCTTGGCTATACACGCCACTTGATTGCTGAACTTGCCAATGACTGTATCTGGAGCTATTGGGTTTCCCTCTGGCCCCACCTCATCGATGACATGCACCTCATTTTCTTTGTCCAACTTGTGCCTCCCGTGTTGTCCCCTCACCCTCTTTTGGCCATTAGATTTGGACGAAGAGGTTGTCGTAGAGGAAGCAGGAGCTTCTTCCTCCCTGACCGCATCTTCGTCCTAAACTCGAGCTGACGAGGCACAATCGGCAGCTGTTGACAAGAGTCACTTGCCTTTAGTTTTTCACACGCGTCATTGTACATGTTACAAGCCATCGTGTAGAGAAAATCTCAAGCTCGTAACTATGTGCTTCGTCCGCCCACGGTTCGTACATCGGATCGTTGTCCACCTCTATACGCTGCTTCTTCGGCGGTGGAGTCACGTACGCCCCACTCATCAAGCTGGTTGACGAGGAGCTAGGGGTAGGGTCCCACCATTCGTTTATTTTGTCTTCTGCCATTTCAGTTCTACATATACACAGACACGTATATAATATGATCAGTTCAAAGCTTTTCAATAAAAAATGACGCGTAGGAGTTTTTGGCTCAGATTTGCCCCTAGGTCAACACATCACTGCTAAACTGGTTACATGTAAAATACAAGCCATCCTAGTCTAGCAGCTGACTCAGCATAGAAAGTAGGGGGGCAATTGATCATCATCGCCGCTGCCTCAGCATAGATCGAAGGGGTCACATCATCACATTTGCCACTACCTCAGCTTACAAGATTGAAAAAAATCATCAATGCAAATGCCATAGTACAGGGAGAGGAGTAGGGAGAGTAGTATAGAGTAGTACAGGGAGAGAGGAGTAGGAAGAGAAGTACAGTAGTAGAAGAGAGGAGTAGAACAGGGACAGAGGAGTAGTACAGGGAGAGATGAGTAGGGAGAGGAGTATAGGGAGAGCAGAAACAAAAAAACAATTAAAGAGTAGTATATATAGAGAGTAGTAGGGAGAGGAGTAGTATAGAGAGGAGTGGTACAGGAAGAGAGTAGTAGGGAGAGTAGTATAGAGAGGAGTAGGGAGAGGAGTAGTATAGAGAGTAGTAGGGAGAGGAGTAGTATAGAGAGGATTGGTACAGGGAGAGTAGTATAGAGAGGAGTAGGGAGAGGACTAGTATAGAGAGGAGTGGTACAGGGAGAGAGTAGTAGGGAGAGTAGTATAGAGAGGAGTAGGGAGAGCAGTAGTATAGAGAGGAGTGGTACAGGGAGAGAGTAGTAGGGAGAGTAGTATAGAGAGGAGTAGGGAGAGGAGTAGTATAGAGAGGAGTGGTATAGGGAGAGAGTAGTAGGGAGAGTAGTATAGAGAGGAGTAGGGAGGCGAGTAGTATAGAGAGGAGTGGTACAGGGAGAGAGTAGTAGGGAGAGTAGTATAGAGAGGAGTATAGAGAGGAGTAGATAGAGGAGTACTACAGGGAGAGAGGAGTAGAGACTATGCATTTGCATAGACTACAGTAGCATCACAAGGCATCATAGGCAGCAAATACAGTAGCATCACTGGGCATCATAGGTAGTGGCAAATGCATATAGTGTAAAAAAGCATCAAATTGCATCATCGGCAGGAAATAAACTCTGAATTAAAGCATCATGAGACATAAAATAGGTTCCATCTGAATTATATATGTGCTTATCTCCATGTTGATCATAATGATGAAGTTCTAAATGCAGTGCAGAATCCAGTTTACTCTGAATTATATATGTGCTTATCTCCATGCTGATCTTATTCAAGGAGTTCGAATCCAACCATCTCCAACATGAATATAGAGTTACAGTGCAGCATCTCTTATCAACATGGAGATATAGTAGGCCACTTGCGCGACATTGGTTGCAGGTACCCATTGGTCATCTTTGTATCTGATACTTTTGAGGTTCACGATGGTTAGCCCAAAACTGTCGACCGCAACCGCTTTGGGGTTGACCCAGTGGCACCGGAAGACGGTTACGCATACATCCTTGTCGTAGTCAAGTTCCCATATTTCTTCGATCTGCCCATAGTAGTGCGTCCTCGTGTTTGTGGCCTTGTCGACGCCCTCATATCGAACACCGCAGTTCTGTGTCGCGCTCTACTTGTCTTTCTCTTTCATGTGGAACATGTACCCCTTGACATCGTACCCTTGCCACATCCAATGTGACTTGGCTTGACGGGCCTAGCACAAGCTTTTGCACGGTCTCCGTATCTTCATCATCAGGGCATCTTTCTAGGAGTACATGTTGCTCTTTGAGCCAGTCTATGAAACTATTCCTGTGCTCGTTCTGGACCCATGCCTCTGTGTGTTGTCCGTCATTAGCGGCGCGGATCTCTTCTATGTGCCTCTCGACATATTTCTCCATGCTCACCAACTGATGAAGGATGCTGTAATGAGCTTGTTCAACCTCCTTCTATGGTATATCCGTGCATACTTTTCGGCTCATGTACCCCATGCCCGCGGTTCTGCCCTCGTGCTGATGGACAGGCAACCCAATCGCCCTCCCATCTTTTATGTACCACATACACCAGTTCACTGCCTCCTCGGTTGTGTACGCCTCGATCATAGAGCCCTCTGGGTGAGCACGATTATGAACATATCTATTGAGGGTGGACATGAACCGCTCGTACGTCCACAACCAGTGCAGGTACACGGGGCCTAGTTGCTCGATCTGATCCACCATGTGGTTCATCAGGTGTACCATAATATCAAAATATGACGGGGGAAAGCACATCTCGAGCTGGCAAAGGGTCTCCGTGATGAAGTCCTTCAGGGCAGGGAGGTCAGCCTTACTGATGACCTTCTATGTGATGTGGTTAAAGAAGTATCATATCCGAGTGACCACCATCTTCATGTACTCTGGACCGATAACCCTTATCACAATTGGAAGGAACACCGTCAGCACGATGTGGCAGTCATGTGCGTTGTAGCCGGTCAACGTGAGGTCTTTCAAGGAGACGAGGCTCTTGATGTTGGAAGAGAAACCGGTCGGCACCTTGATACCCCTGAGAAGCTTGAGAATAGAAGTCTTCTCGCCATGCCTTAGGTTGTAGGCCGCACCTAGAAGATCGACTTTACCAATATGAGGTGACCTAGGGTGAAGGTCCTGTCTAATGCCCTGGTTGAGAAGATCCGTCTGTGACTTCATACCATCCTTTGTCTTGCCCGGGATGTCGAGCAGGACATCGATCGTGCTATCGAAGACGTTCTTCTCGAGATGCATGCAGTCGATGGCATGATGTGTTTTCAGTGTCTTCCAATATGACAGGTGTTGATGCTAAAAATTGTATCTTCAAGAATCAAGCACATCATAAGGCCCTCAGAGACCATCTGGAGCAAGGGTCCTGATCTCCTGAACCTCCAAGGAAGAAGTCGGTCTTGGTGAGAATGACTCCGAGGCGTGCCAGTCAATTTGACCTGTAATTGACAAGGACAAGAAGAAGATGTTAAATCTTGGAACCTGCCGGTTTGATGCCAGACAGTTCCAAATTATACGGCTCTGATATAGCCATTGTTACAGGACATTAACTACAAAGTCAACTCCTAAGAGATGATTGAAAGTATTGACAAAATTGTAAGCAAAACAGCTATTGTACATATAAAGAAAGCATCTAAAACGAGAATAGTCGATAAGCTTAAATATGTGAAGAAAATGAATATCTATATATACGTTAACGATCATAATCTAAGGATATAGCTCGTACATGTAAATCTTACTAAAGCATTGGATATTCAAAACCCAATTAAGACTGGTCTAGAAGGCCGGTGGTCTTTACTAAAGCTCCTTCATAATGATGTCTTAGATTCATCTCAACCTGGTCTAGAAGGCCGGTGGGCTTCAATGAAAATATCACATCATACTAGATTGTCCCCTGCTTTTTGAGAAGTACATGTAATTGCTATTCTTGAAAGCTTAACTGGATCGGCTATTTTAGCCGATACAGGGTCCATGAAGCATGAACAAGATCTATCCGATAAAACCACGATTTAGTTTATGATCAAATAAATCTAATCTATCATGTATATCAGTGGGGTTCGGAAATACAGGTGTAATACACATGTGGCGGAACCGTCCTGTTTATAAGAGCTCAAGTACCGTCTTAGTCAAATCCGTCTGACATAGACTCATACTTGAAACCATATAACCCCGGTAGTCCGGAAATCTCAAAGGTTTCTGTCATCATACAACATACAGGATCGCATTGTTCAACAATTACATTCGCAAGGATACATCATAGATAACGAAACTGGATTTAAAACATCAGAGTGCGAAATTACGATAGAGTTATTACAATACCGACTTTAAAGTGCGGAAGCTTAAATAAGTTTTGAAACACGACCACCACACATGTGGTCCAAATAAAACATTGTTTGAAACTCCAACTCAACAGAACTCACTCCTCCCTTTTTAAGTAATGTGCCATCAGTAGTCTCAGACCAACAAAAGAAAAGGGGAAGCTTCTGGACGACCCTGCCCTGGGCCTACTCCTCATCACCTTCCACTGGGTAGAGGCAGTGCTTACAATAGCCATAGTAGACCTGGCCATCTCCAACAAACGGGATAAACCCTGAGTACGGGAATGTACTCAGCTAGACTTACCCGTCCAACTGAAAATAAAGACACCAAGGATATGCAAGGCCATTTTGGGTGGAGCTGGGATCTTTAGTTGCAAAAAGCCCAATTCAGATAAGTGAGTAATCAATGATATTGATGAGCTGTCACTTTTTAGACCTATTCCTTATTCTAGGTTTGCACCTGAACTATAACACGCACTTGAGTCTAATAAACAATACTATAACCATATCCAGTTGACTTATCCACATTTTAGTTGAACCTTTAAGACATTACGTGGAGTTGCATCGTGGTGAAGCTTGCCATAGTTTGCCACTAACCGGGGGAGACGGTGACTCGAATCGAATTCCAAACCAGCTGGTGAAAGACCTTTAATACCAGCCCACACTTTCCCCGTCGGGTCCATGCATTGGGCAACGGCTCGACGCTTGTTCGTGGTGGTAATCGTCGCGGCTCACAGCACGGACCGCCCAATTGGAACCTGACGATGGCCTCTCACGGCAGATCACATTTCCATACTAGAGGGCACGACACGGGTTGAGACTGGCCCGAACAGCTTCTAACCGGCTTTGGGGTCGATGATTACAACACTGACATATCCCTAAGTAAAAGGGCGCGTTCAAAAATGAACGAGGGCCAACATCGATACAAACCTACATGATCCAACGGACGGACTGCCCCAAGTTTCCAAACTTGTGCCTTGCCTTCCAGTTGACCGTATTTTGTTACTACTCAGGTTCTTTTCCACCATAGCAAATATAGCCAACCGTGATCCGGTAAATACCCACCAGGGGTATTACGGGAACATCCTTAACTACTACTTTTATTTAGCAGACTAAGCAATTCTACGTATAAATAAGTAACAGGATAACAAGGCAGATATTAATCAATAATCAAGGAATGGTAATGCAGCAAGTAGGATTCAATCAACTCCTAACCTAATGCATCACAGGTTAAAATGACTCAAGTAATTTAATTGTAAATACTGGGAGACTTAGAATGCTCCTGGGCTTCCCTTGAGCGAAGACCGAGGCCTCGTGGGAGGGGCACTCGGGCAAGTTAGTTTCTGCCACGGGGTCGACTTCCTCTGCTTGATGAAGTTCCGGGATCTCCTGCTCGTCGCTTGCTTCTTGCTCCTGGTCGGGCTCCGGATGTGTCAATCCTATTGCAATGCGGTTGAAAAATAATAAATAACTAATATGTGGTGCGGGATGCGGTGGTAAGAAAAGTAACATTTCTTGCAAACCAACAAAACCAACTTGTTGAACCACTTTTGACATTGAGGTAAATACGTATTTATCTCATAAGATAAATCATAAATTCAACCATTTCCTATTTAGAAATTCAAAAGAAATTCAGGTTTGAACTGCAAGTGCATTTTTCTGAACTCAAAAAAATCCACAAAAATTCTAGGAAGCAACTAACACCATCAGGACTTCACTGCACAAATATCAGCAAGAAACAAAATGCAGAACAGCGGCCACAAAAAGATGAAATAAACTGCTCAAAATATGCTTTGAACATGACTTAATTTATCAAGAAAACATATGCTACATTTCATATTTATCAAGAAAGTTCCATGAGCAGAAACATTATATTATATCCTACATGAATTTCTTAAGAAAAACACAGAAAAGTACATTTATAAAGCAACTTCATTTTTCTTCACATGACCGACCATGCTTACATTTTTCCTAACCAAAACATCATACACAGAGACTGTATGAATTTTTCCATAATTTATTTTGACCTATAAAACACCTTAACACTTATTCCAAGAAAACAGCTAAAAAGGACTTTAAACCATAAGAAAAACTTTTTCCGCATAAACAGTGCCTTATATAATTTTTACAGGTACATAACATGATAAGAAACCTACACAAAATTTTCTATGAATTAACTTGACCATAAAACATATATAACCATTTATTTCAACAAAAGCATATAAACTCAAATAAATAAAAACAGTAATAAAAACTTCTACCAAAAATACTTTCATATTTTTCCATGATAGATCTACTCATAAACAAGCTAACAAAACTGAAAGCACTTTATTTGGACTTTTAAATCGAGCTACAGAAAAATAACAAGTGTTTCTGGAAAATAAAACAAAAAGGAAAATCATTTGAAATTTCCCGGCTGGGCCTGCGTGAACTCGGTCCATGCACCGGGTGAGGCTGACGCGCGGGGTCCGCTGGTCAACGGGACCCACTGGTCAGTGAAAAGAAAAGCAGGGGACGGGGTTGACCGCCCGCTGCTCGCCGACGGTGAGGTCGCCGGCGGCGAGGCTAGGCTCGCTGTGTTCCCCTTGATGAGGCGAATCGGGTGGTGCGGTCGGTTTGGCCAGCGCGCGACCGTAGCTCGCCGGCGACGAGCCATGGCGAACGGCGGTGGCGGCGGTGCTCGGCTTGGCCATTTCCGGCTGCCGCCGGTGAAATTGGTGGAGGCAAAAGCTTTATGGGGATCCTAGGGAGTGAGACTGGGGGTTGGTTTGGCTTGAAAGGCTCCAGAGGAGCTTGGCCGCGAGCGGAGGTCACGGCGGCGCCCATGGCGCTCGGCCGGGTGAGAGAGAACGGTAGGGAACGGTAGCGTTGCGACGGATGGGTGTTCTCACCTTGCTTTGAAGTGACGGGGCTCGACGAGGAAGATGGGGCTTGGCGAAGGTTCGGGTGGTGTGGAACAACGGCTTGCACTCCCGGTCGTCGACGGCGGCCGAGAGGTGGCACTCCTCGTTCCGACGGTGGTGGGGCTCCGGCGAAGGTGAAAGCGGGAGCACCGTGTGGTCTAGATGATGGCGGAGTGGTGGCCGTAGTTAATCGGACGGCGGTGGCTTAGTGAGGGCTGAAACGCGGTGGGGCGTTTTCACGGTGGCGTGCGACGGCGAAGGCGAGCAGTGCTCTCGGCTTGCGTTCGCGGGAGGAGGGGAGAGATGGTGGGAGCGGCTGGTGCGAATGAAGAGCAGGAGAGAGAGAGGGGGCGGTGCGCGGGTCTTTGCCCTCGGGCGTAGCCGGACGGGCCGTAGTGGCGGGGCCTGGTGCGGCGAGCGGCGAGAGGCGGGGCGCGGCCAGTGAGGGGGCTCGGCAGGCGAGGCGTGCGCGGATAGGTCGAGAGCAATCTTGCCAGCTCGAACACGGAAGCGATAGCGAGAGGAGTGGTCGGGGCGGATTCGGGGCAGAGGCTGGCCGCCACGCGGCGCTCCGGCCGGCGTACGGCGCGGCGAGGCTATCGCGCGCGGTGCGCGCGAGCGGGCGAGCCCGGCTAGGCCGGTACGGTGCTGGCGGGCCGAGAGGCTAAGCGGGTCGGATGGGAAGCGCGGGAAAGAAACGTTTTCCTTTTTTTTCCAAAAACTTCTCAAACTTTGACCATTCAAAACAGTTTCAAAAACTCCCAACTAGGCTTTGACCCAAAAATAAAAGTTGCTCAAAATAATTTTTCTCTACAACTTTCATATAAGACACTTTTTCCGAAAACCATTTTTACAACCCCCTCAAAAATAAAGCCATTTTTTGAGACTTAAACTATTTTGTTTTCCTCCTTTTTATTTGATAAACTATTTTGAACTAGGTCAAGATATCAGCAAGAAAAACATTTTACTCAGTATTCTTTATTTTATGAAACTATTTGCCAAGTCAGAAAGTCATTCAAACAACCAAATTCAATAGAAACCAAAGATTCAATTAAATAAATCAGAGGCAAAAGCACTTTGATGCACATGAAATGATGCAATGCATTGCCTATGCATTTTAGTAGCTAA
This sequence comes from Coix lacryma-jobi var. lacryma-jobi, assembly GCA_009763385.1. Lineage (NCBI taxonomy): Eukaryota > Viridiplantae > Streptophyta > Magnoliopsida > Poales > Poaceae > Coix > Coix lacryma-jobi. Next base: position 78,937,081 of record CM019826.1, on the reverse strand, counting down.
ATGTAGTTCCTAATGCAGTGCTTGACACTAGGGTGTCACAACACATGCCAGATCAAATCTACTTTTTTCTTAGATCGAACCATGATTTTATCAGATATCTCGAACGCATAGCATGTAACAATCAAGATTGACAAAATAGTCGATGAGAGTCTTAGATCGGCTATTTTCTTTGGTATAAGCATGTGAAGCCTTTGGATAGCCGAAACTAAACAACATTTAAGCTTAAGCTAGTTTGTCAATCTTGATTGGGCAAGATATTGTTTAAATCTAAAGAAAAACCATAAAGCATAAACAACATCGATAACTTGATGAATCTATTAGCTTGCCAAAACTAATAGAGCCGATAACTGGTTAAGATCTACTAAAGCAAGAGATTGATCAGAATCAAGACAGTCTTACAAAAGATGAACTCAAACCGATAACTAACCCATGTCATAGCTAAACAAGAGTTTGGTCGATGCCAAATACAACCTTATTGAAAAATAACACGAGCCATTGGTGAAACATACAAGCAAACCGGAGGTCGGTCTAGCCGATGAAGCCCTGCCTGGTTGAAGGTTCCGCCGAGTTCTACCTTACTCCTACTCCTAGGGTTTTGGCCGGTGGCCGATGTGTTTGTTTGATTGATTGGATCATGTTACAGATGTCGGGGTGTACATATTTATACCCTGGTCTTCACAGAGTTCGGACTCAACACGAGTCGTATAAATAGAGAAACTAAATAAAAACTACCTAAAAAGATTACGTGGACTCTACTTTTCCTTATTTGTAGAGCTCCGCCCTTTAAATCCTCACGTGGACCACCGTAACCGATCCGGAGTCAAAGTCCTCCAAAATGAAACTTTCTTCGCTTTTGATATTGTCAGTCAATCCCTTCCTTGTCAGACATGCTTACTAAAAACTAGTGTCAACACAGGCCCCCGAGTTCGGAGTATGAATTCTTCATGCTTCGAATTATTTCAGTCTGATGGTCCTCTTTTCCTGATGACATTTGATCACAATATTTGAAGGCTCCATCGGCTTTTCTTAAAAAAATCTGCATCGGCTTTCAATATTGATAATAACTTTTAGCCGATCCTCTTCTTCTAAGAAACCGAGTAATTTTACCGGCAACAATATTACCTTATTCCTAGCCTTACCTCCACATGTGACCTTTGAAGTGTCTATCACAACATCTTGGGTGGTTGAGGAATAGAACAGATTAGAATCCAGTCATCTTTACTTCTTTCAGCTCAGAAAACTTGGGGTTTTGAAAGATTTTTTAAAATTGAGAACATATCCTTGCTCCTCAAATGATTCTCTCAGATCGCTCAATGTGTATAGTTCCTCACCAACACAATGTTCCATCTTTTTTCATCCTATTTCTAAAAGTTTATATAGAGTTCAGGTAGGAATAAAATATGTTGCATACTTACCTTGCATATATCGTAAAGTCAAACCCCGGATCCATGAAGAGAAGTGTCATACTCTTAGATCAAGATGTGCATGTGTATGAAATATTTTTTTTGTACTCCTTTGATCGTGACCCTCTTTTTCTCTTAAAATGCTTCTGAGAGTATAGGCTCTTTTATTCTCACTGGCGGGTATCTAAGTACCCATTGTTTTTTCTCTCTTTTTGGCGGGTATCGGAGTACCCATTGTTTTCCCTCTTTTTTATCATGCTCTTTCGCATGCTTCCTTTCTTCTCTCTCTCTTTTAATATAGCCCACACTCTTTGGCATATGAATTTTAAAGAGAATCAAGATACAAGCTGGAGCATTTAGTGGATGGAAAAAATATGTCTTGCGTAACCCTTAGTGTAAGAGTTAGCATTTAATAGGTGAGTGTATGTGATATTGATCTTTGAAGTATGATAAATCTCTCAACAAGGGTCACAACAGTTTGACAAAACCCAATACAAAAGCAAGTAGCATATGTGGACGGTTTGCATCCTAAAAGTATGTATATGGCTCTAGTAGGAAATTCAACATCATTGAGGAGACAAGCTATTGATTTTAAGGTTTTATAAGAAAAATTCCCAAGTACTTCACAAAAAGAAGTAAAGTTCCTTTCATCATACCACATCACACTCATCAACTACTTAGACGACATGCTTTCCTTATGACAAATTGTTCACGAGTGGTAGGAAAAAGCAAGGGATAAAGAATATATGAGCCAAGCATAGAGGGGCATGACGTCATAACCGTATGCACACTTCTCCACTTTGAGCTTGGTCATCCCAGAGTGCCCCATGACCTTCTTGGTGATCTTTGACAACCCGTGGCATCTCTGGTCATCACCGATGTTGTCCGAGTGGTGGTGGCCTTTTAATAGTCGGAGCCAATTGTTTGTGCGCTATTAACAATTTTCGGCTGATAGTCTCTTTTCATCAATGATCACTAGCAGTTCACTAGCCCCTCGTGTTTTATTGGCTATGTTTATTCTACAGGCGATACCTTAGTATCGGCTATTGGCTAGCTCAACAAGTCATAACAGAAATAAATTCTTGTTTAAACTCAGAACCTAACTTATACATCGGCCTTGGCTTAAATATCAACAGCTTCTACTTCATCGCTCGATGTAAAGCCTTTACCCATCTTGCATTCGTCCTCATTGACCCATCTTCCCTTTGATCTTCCCCGACAGTGAGAAGAGGCCGGGGTAGTCAGTGATGGTGACAAAGATGATGGCTTTTAGGGTGAACTTCTCCTTGAGGGACGCATCCAGCATCTCAACCCCAACATCAAATAGCTCCTTCATTTCCTCCATTACCGGCTCCAGGAAAACATCGATATCGTTGTCGAGCTGCTTCGGTCCCAAGATAAGCATGGTCAGCAGAAGATACATGCACCTCTGACACAGATGGAGAAGTAGGTTGTAGATGGTCAGTACGACCGACCAGGTGCTGTGGGAGCTGCTCAGCTCACCGAACGGATTCATCCCGTCGGTGTTTAGCGCGAACCAAACATTCCTAGGATCTTTGCCAAATTGCGGGAGGCCTTGTCGAAATCTTTCCACTGCTGGCCATCGGAGGGGTGCCGCAGCATGCCATCGTCCTTCAAGCGGTCAGTTGATTCATGTCAGGACATGAGCTTCGCGTCCTCTGGGTTCCCAAATAGCGCACGCAGGCGGTCGATCATTGGCATGTACCACACGACAATGTCGGACTTCTCCTCAGCGTGTAACCCTCTTCTTCCTCGTCCTACTGATGAGCCGAGAAGCGATTGGCTGCAACATTGCTCTTCTTGACACCCTTCTTCTTATTCTTCCTCTGACCACCTCGCAAGGCCTCATCATCGTCTGCATCCAAGCTAAAGCCAGCATTTCTCTTGTAGCGACTGGCGCCACAGTGCGGACAGCTCGTCAAATTCTCATACTTTGTGCCCCGATAGATGATGTAGTGGTTAGGGCAGGCATCGAACTTTCTAAGCTTCATCGCCACTGGGCAGATAAGCTTTTTCGCCCGATACGTATTTGTTGGAATCTTGTTGCTCGTCGGAAATGTTTTAGCAAGGTAACCTAACAGCTCATCAAAGCTACTGTCTAACCACCCATGCCGAGCCTTCATCATCAACATGTGGAGGTTGAAACGGAGCACCGTGCAATCCTTCGGACATTCCCCGCCGTCCTTATATAAAGGATCAAGTGACGCCTGCTTCATCTCTCTGAAATTTTCCAGCCACTTCAGGGAGCCATACACGATGTCGTCTTCATCGATGTGGTTGAGTAAATCCTAAAACAGCTGCACATCCACAGGGTCCTGCACTGTAGCGTCCTCAACATCTCCACCACCATCATCTGTCATATCCTGGAGTACATCCTCCACAACGATGTGGTCACGAGCACTACTGTAACTGAAGGCAGGCGCTACTATTGCTGATGAGACGTGCGCTCCAGGATCTTTGTTCACCATCGTCGTCGACACTGAGTTTACTCTAGATGCTGCCCTGACACTCGGATCGAATCTCTCGCCGTGATGAGTCCACACTATGTACTCCTTCATGAAACCAAAACGAATCAAATGAGATTGCACTGTGCCTTCATCTTTGAAGGCTGTCAGATTCTTGCACCAATGACATGGACATATGATTGTCGTCTGGTTCGATCTCTCACGGTCAGCTTTCGCAGTGGCAATAAAATTTTTCACTTCAAAGAGATACCGTACATCAAGTACACTATTGATCTTATACATCCATTCTGGCCGGTCCATCGTACCTGCGATCCTTAATTAATTACACACATAATGAATCACAAAACAAAGATGAATTAGAAAAAAAATAATTTATTATATTTATGTTAAATTTAGGGACAGAAATAACGATGACAAATAAAATCAATGAATCCATGATGAACTTAGAGAAACAAATACCAGTTTTCTCTCTCCTCCATGAAACTAGATCTAAAAGGGAGCTAAAAAGAGAGGAAAGGAGAGGGGAAAGAGGGTGGAGATCATCTAGGTACCTCTTGTGGAGTACTTCTCCTCCAAATCATACAAATAAACCTCAAAAACAAGTTATTTGGGGCAAAAATTCGGCAAAACTTCTCCCCCCATTTTTGTCTAGACGAAGAAGATGACCGGGTTCGTTTATGCTGGTGGTGGTGGCTTAAATAGCCTAGAATAACCGAAGCGGGCAACATAAGGAGCCCGCTGCGGTTAATCATCTTTAACCGCAGCAGGCGCCTTTACAAGCCAGCTATGGTTAATCATTAACCACAGCGGGCCACTAAGGACACCCGCTGTGGTTAATTATTAACCGCAGTGGGCGCTTCGGCGGCCGGCCGCTCCAGGCCGGCCATCGAATAACCGTGGCGGGCAAAAACTATGCCCGCCACGGAGCCCATTTAGGCAACGCTACGCATTTTCAATTCTATAGTAGTGTGATTTTGCTTCCGACTTTGTTTGTCAAGGTGTTGAGCTTTTATCTTGCTAACACTAAAGGTGCTTTTGCAAATGGCACCAAGTTTTCTACTAGTGTGTCTTTGTCCTGAGGTTTGAATCATGGACATGCGATCGAGGATGACATTTCCGGAAGAAGGAAGAGTGCGTCTCTTGAGGCAGAACGTGAGGTGGATGCTTTGCTGGACTTCCTAGGAGATGATGAGCATTCAACGGAGGATCGTATACGTGAACATGGCAAGGCCAAGAAAGTTACACTTGCCGCTAGTCTTGGGATTTTGTCCCAACGATTTGATGCTTGCTATGATGATAACATAAGATATGATGAACTTTGTGATACCTTGCGTAGAAAGATCAAGAAATTGAAATGCTCCATTGCTAGGTTGAAATGTGGTCTTTCTCATTGGAAGTCTAGTGTGTCTTTACCTTGCACCTCTTGTAGTGACATGGTTAGGAAGGATGATGAGTTATACTTTTCCCTTGCTAGCTTAAAATCTGAAAATGAAATGTTAAAATCCAATGCTTCCAAACCAAGTCTAGTTTGCATTGACTTGCGCAAGGACCTTGATTGTGCTAAAACTGAAATAGCCTTGCTTAAGTCAAATGCTTTGTTACCATGTGATACTTGTGAGTCTTTTGTTACTAGACTTAGAGAATTCAGTTTGATTCACAGTACATGTGTAGCTGAACTTGAGCATGTGTTGACACTGGTTATCTATCAAAATTAAAGGATAAATAAATATGAAAAGGGCATGAATTCAATCACCAAGAAAGGTTTAGGGTTTTAATTGACAATATTCCACGAGTTTTGGTGAATTGTGATTCTGCAGGGACTAAACCAGGAAACCAGCGCTGATTGCTTCCCCTAGAAGGAAACCGACGGGAGATAACGCAACCACCACGTCAGGAAGTTTCTAGAAGACTCCAGAGGACACCAGAAGACACCAGGAGGTCGGGCACCGTGGGACCCTACCAGGTGGGACCGACCGGTCCCACCAGGAGACCGGTCGGTCCCCCCTGGGCCCGCTGGTCTCCGTCTTCTGCAAGCTTCCTGCACCGACCTCTAGGATGCATCTTAGCCGTACCTTAAGTCAGTTTGATCCAACGGCCGCGGTTGATCCCTCGGGGCTATATAAGCAGCCCCAGACCCCCCTCTCCAGGCATCTCCATCTTCATTATTCATCTCCACATCAGAAACTAGGGTTTCAATTAGAATTAGAGGTCCCTCTAGATGAATCTCTTCTAGTTCATCTAGAATTAGATCTAGTTCATCTAGTTGTAATCAAGAGCCAGCTATCAAGTAGAAGACTAGATACTCCTCTAGTAGGATTAGAACCTAGTCTTATTCTAGAACTAGAAGAGAGAGAGAGGAAGAGATCAAGAAGGAGCTCCGGCCTATCGGATCAACTTCTGCATCTTGTATCTGCGGATTCAAGTTCATCTTCAACTTGCTCCAGCGATTGTTTCGGTAATCAACATCTATATTTAAGTTTGAGCCATTGTTCTTATTATTCTTAAGGTTTATGACTCTCTTTTGACTACTCTAATTCTAAGTTGCTCTAGAGTTAGAGTAGTTGGATAGTGTAAGCGTGGTGCTTAGACTTGATACCTCATCATAAATGCCTCCTATAACGCCGGTAGTAGTGGTTGTTCGCAAGGGTGACTCTTATAGCCTTGTTGATTCTTCTATAGTCCACTTACCCGTGTGTAGGCTCGGTAGGATTATACATTTGCATAAAAGACTCATACTCTATTTGTGACCTTTTATGGCAACTTCCCCACTAAGAATAATATAAACATATCACTCTTAAATTGGAATTAGACAGCCTTAATGATCCCCTCTATACTTCTAGATTCTCTGTCCTTGTTAGCTACTCAGGGGATAGACTTTAAGACTTAACACTATCCGTTCCTTTGGGTTCGATATTAAAACTGGGTTTCTCCGGTGAAGTGCTACATCGGTAGATCTTATCTGTGCGCTTGCGGATAAAGTAGAGTGTACGTTAATTTATACCAACAATGATTTCTGGCGCCGTTGCCGGGGATAGAGTTTATCTCTACTCTTGGTAGCGACGTTAGTAAGTGTCAACAAGCATTTCTGGCGCCGTTGCCGGGGAACGGTAGATCATCTTAAGTCTTAGTTTAACCTTGTAATCGTACTTTTATCGCTTTCCTTTTTGTCCCGGTCTTTTCATTATTTTTGTTTTCATTCTTATGAATGTTGTTTTTGAATTCCACTATTATCTATCACTACCCCATGTACGCAAGCTATAACCAGTAGAATCCTTACACCCCATCATAATACCTGGTTATGAGCTATGCCTACCTTTCTGCTGCACTGTCCTTGTAATGAGCATAGAAATATAATTATGACAATATTCCTTCAGGTATTCTTGTCACTAACCTTTCCAGGTCTGGAGCAGAAAAGAACGAAGGAACAACAAACACAAGGTATGTCCCACCAGTCATCATGCAACATTGAATTACATCTTGATTTACAAAATCCAAGCTTGGGGAATAGACTTTCTAAGAATATTTCTTGCCATGTTGCTATGTTGGTTGTCCCTACCTTTAGGATATGCTCATATACTAATCATACTCTTTCATCACCATATGAATAAATCTCTACAATACTTTCATGTTATCTTTATTTGCTATAGTATATTCTTTGGTTTTGAAGTATTATCATACACCTTTTAAATTAGGCATGGAGCTTAGTTTAACTGTTTTCATGAATTAAAGTAAGACATGGTGTATGGTTTGATTCTTGAGCTAAAAGGTGTGCTGATTTTACCTCTAAAGGCTTTTAAATTAAGTATGGTGCTTAGGTTAAAATGCCTTCCGAGATCAAATTAGACGTGGTGTCTAGGTTGATTTCTAAACTGATAGTATGCTATAGTAGATTTTGGAGATTTTGTTGGACTAATCCCTGCAGGGAAACTTTCAATATCAATTTGGGAAAGTCCGGAGATGAACTCACACTGGAGATGAAGAGACACATGAACTTCAACAACTCTTGCACAATGAAGACTCAGCTCATTCATCATGGATGAAAGAACTGTGAGTGTCAAAGTTTATTTATTTTGTCTTCTGCTGAAAGTTATCTTTTGCCTTGAATCATGTTAAAGTGCAGCCAACACATAAAATACTAGTCTATGCTAAAACAATTCTAAAACATCTTTTTATTAGCATAGATGCAAAATACATAAGTTATGGATAACATCCCATGTTTCAAATTCTTGCAATCCTTCGGGTATATGTCCACTAACATTATGCAGGAGAGAAATTTTGTTCATTCATGGTTTGGTCTAAAATTGAAGATCCAAAACCCAAACCATAGACACACAAACCTACTCTCAGATCACAAATGGTGCTAGCCTAGCTTTGTGTCTTTCTTGGGCGCTGATGACAAACAGGATGCAGTATGAGACAACATATGCCTGCAATTATCATTGTCCAAGACATCAAGACAAGAAGCGGGAAGTTATCCTCTTTTCTAATCAAGAGCTAGCTTGGGAGACAAGATGGTACCACTATAACAATAGCAAGATCTACAAGTCCAACACATGAACATGTTGTTGGGAGTCCATCTACATCACAAGACAGCCTGGGAGAGACAATTCCGTTGTCTAGATGTGTTTTACAATCAAAAGGAGGAAGGAGAAAACCACTTCAAGACATATTGATCTCCTACTCACCACTTTCATCAATACAAACCACTAGATGTTGTCCCAGTCGAGAAGAAGAATATGATCCACCACCCATTCTTGGAAGATCGTTCTTGATGAGCACCATCAATGTTATTATCTTTTGGATCTTTTGTTGCATCTTCAACATCTACATCACTTATGAGCAGCCAAAGAGAGCCAAGAGAATACGTTGAAGGGAGAACCAACTGCCAAGAATTGAGGAGGGCATCATGAAGGATAAAGCCACTGCACCACAAGAGTTAGAAGATGAAGAGATTACCTAAGTTAGCAAATCAAGAAGAACAGTCGATAAGATCTCCATCATCTAGACATTGTTGAGAGGACAAGTCTCAGTTGTGACATTACAAGACAAAATACTATCATAAAGTGTAACACCCGGTTTTAAAGAACAAAACCAGGTACGCTATATGTGTGCCCAGGAAGTCCACACATACAACCACAGAGGGAAAAGATATCACAAACAGTGTTCTAGATATTGAAAACAACACTTACATCAAAGTTAAGCGGAACAGATACTAATCTTCTCTTCAGACTTCATTCTTCACAGGGACAGTTGACTGGGGGTAACATACGCCTAGCACTTCTGTCAGTATTCTGGAAACTCATCTGTGTCTTCACCACGCTTCCGCTGCGCAACTCTGATGGAGACTGAGGGTGTGGGGGAAATAGCAAGGGTGAGCACATGTCGTACTCAACAAATACAACATGGGGTTATGAAGCTCAAAAGGCTTGACACTGGTTTACTGCAGTTAGCGTTTTTAGTTGGTCAAGATTTTAGCTTTAGATAATCATCAAGTTGTGCTTGCAAACCCAATTAAGCCACATGAATAATAATATGACAACTTCATCAGAATCTCAAATATGATGGTAAAGTGAACAAGAGTAAATTTCATTAAAGTGTTTAGTCTGTGAGTTCTCCGGGCCGCTCTTGACCGTGAGCACGGCTGATATACCAGTTTATTACTCTGCAGAGTTTGTACAACTTTACCCGTGAGCCGTGATCCCCATATGCCAGGGGTTGCAAATCCCATATCACCTCTACCAAGGAGGTGCGGCAGGGTACACTATGAAGTCTTTCGAGGTTCCCCTAGCAAGATAGTGGCCACTAGGTTTCCAATCGGCAAGCAGTTATAGGAACCCCCCTTTCCGATGGCACATTCCTTCCCGGCTATACACATGAGACCAGAGGCTGTCCTATATCCGTCTCGGCAAGCCCCTTTTGTGCCCTTTCGGGTAACCACCATCAAGCGAGGAGAGGTCCTCGAACCAACTAAAACCAGAGCCATGTAGCCCTCACGGTTGTACTGTATGTCCCAGCTTTTGCCGACAGAAGATCATTTGAGGAGGGCCAAGAGCACGAAGGCTCCCACGCCCGGGGTTCACATTACCAAGAACAAGATAAGATCAGACGTTGCACATATCATTAATCATTTCGTTAGACCTTAGTTATAGGTTTTACAGCACTAGCAAATCTACCCAAATGCACATATCCCACGGTAGCAAGGAACAGGTCGAACATCTAGTTAATTCCTATGGTTATCATTTTGACACATGCACATGATTGGTAGATTAAAGTGCGTAGGTAACAAGGATGATCCCATGTATACTTGCCTGTTACACCTGACCAATTCTCACATCTTCAGCTCTGGGTCATCACCTTCTGATCTTTAGCGCGCACAACCGATCGACGTCTACTCGTAGCAAGCATCACACATAGACAGACATACAAGAAAACAACAAAAAGAGAGCTAAGAACAACACAAGACAAGACAAAACAACGTACTAAAAGAGAGCTCGTACTACGGTCGCGGGATCGCACGAAACGACTGAAAGACACGTCTACCGGGAATTTTATATTATAAAAAGAAAAACTACCGGCTTGCTTTATTTTAATTAAATAAGATCATGATAAAATATTAATTCAGATTAGAGAACAATATATTTTAATTATAAAGTCATGTTAGACTAATCATATTTTATTCATAAATATTGTCATATAATTTAATCAAGTTAAACCTTAGCTTAGTGAAAGAAAATAAATATGTGAGAGCATCTAAACGTAATCTATATGACAACGGTTAGCCTAATCAAATTATAAATTAAAAACATATTTGCGCTGGGTGATTAATCATATTAATATTTGTGTACAAAATATCGAAGTATAAAACCTACGTTGATTTTAATTATAAATCGGTTGTAGGTTTATTAATCAATTTAATATTTAACTTTAGAAGGAAAAACATGTGATATGAAAAACGTTAACACTGCTGCGTAGATCACGATGACACAAAACTAACGCAATTAAAAAGGACTAAAACAGAGACTAGATGATTAAACAGCGAAGGATTAATGAACAGTGGCAAAATCGTAATTACCAGCATCTTCGACCTTTGGACATGTCGTGCAGAACGTGGAATTCCAGAGAGCCACGGCCCGTGGCCGGCTGCATCACTGGCGGCCAAGGGAGGAGGGAGCTTTGGTTGGGGCGCTCGAGCAGGGGAGGCGCAGGGAGCACCTGCTCGTCTGAACGCACAGAGGAGGGCAGAGAACCTGAGGATGAAGACCGGACATGGACCTCTTCGCCGGAAAAAGAGAGGGATAGATGAGGAATGATTAAACGGTGATGGATTCGTATAAAGGAGGATATGACGGTGTAGAGAACAAAGAGACGAACCTCTTGGTGAAGACGACGATGACAACGACGAGTAGATCTGAGCGAGAAAATTTTAATTTGGCACCTTAGGTATTCCCAAACCAGGGGCTCCCCTTACGGTGAATTTTGATGTACTTTGGCCAAGGTATTGGTGGATATATATAGAGAGGAAAACTCCCCACCTCTAAATCAACTAGCAATGTGGTACTAATTGATGTTGCAACTTCCACCTTTACTAATGGACCTAAATAAATATAAAAGCCCATTAGTAAATAAGTACATGGGCCTTTAGGATTTAATTGAATTATTGCAGATGGGCTTCGTGGGATGGTGGGAAAAAAAAATACAGATTTGATTATTTTCGGAATTAATTAATTTTGGGATTAAAATAATTCCAGAAAAGTCCAGAATTGTTGTTTAAGCCACGAAAAATAATCCGATGGCTCCGAAAATTCTAGGAAAATTCTCAGAGACACTTTGAAATATAATGAACTCAAATAAAGTATTTGGAGCTCATGAAAAGATATTTTGGAGCATCTAAAAATTAGATTATGCTTGCAGAAATATCGGAAACTGTTCCGAAAAAGGTCAGAAAAATAACCGAGAAGTTTGTAGCGATATGATGATGAATGATGAACTTAAAGGAGTGATTTGGGTCACAAGAATTGGATCTTGAAAAAAAGTCCAACAAAAGGATAGAGATGGAAACGATAAATTTGATTTCGAACGAAGACAGAAACGGACTGGATATAGAAAGACGGCCTACCAAACGTGTTTTAAAACTCTACCGATTCACAACACAAAGTCAAACAGCAACCAACCATCACATCAAACATAACCCATCGAATTAGTTTAGGAAAATTTTGAAAATTCTTGTTTTACTGCGACTAAAGTGGTGCTAGCTCTGACTAAACTTGTCAAATTTTATTCAAATATTAAAATTATTTATTTTATTTAATGTTTTCTACTCACAACCCAAAATCAAAAATTTTGGGGTGTGACAAACTACCCCACTTAACATGAATCTCGTCCCGAGATTCGAAGAGACTAGGGAGAAAGATAAAGTCGACCATTATTGATATGAGATTGATGCACGATAAGACATGGATCGAGGATGGCCAAACGAAGGCTAGAAAGATAAAGGTTGATCTTCAGTTCTTCTTGCCTTGTAACTTGAGAGACTCAGAGCTTGCTATTGGTGATAGTAGCCGCTACCCCACTTAACAAAAGCTTTGCTCATCTTCAAAACTTGATCTTCAGGGTCTTCTTCGGAACACAAGGATGGAGACGTCACACCAGCAACACACCAAGCAAGACAAACACGCAGCACAACAACGATACTATACATGCTTTTGTTCAACTGGTGGGCATCCTAATGGGTAGATTAGATGATGAGAGGCCATCGAGATTTTAAACAAGATGATTTCAAAATTTTAATAAAGCAAATAAAATACAAATTCAAGGATACCAGAAACCAATAGCTCAAAGGTAGCTATCAAGGAGAGGAAATAATGGGACAAGGATTGGGAAACAATTAATTCAAAGGACAAGGTGGTATAAAACATTTTATAGCAAAACAAACTTCAAAAGGCGTCCAGTACTAACTAGGCATACGTCCTACAGTCAACATTGCTCTGATACCAATCTGTAACACCCGGTTTTAAAGAACAAAACCAGGTACGCTATATGTGTGCCCAGGAAGTCCACACATACAACCACAGAGGGAAAAGATATCACAAACAGTGTTCTAGATATTGAAAACAACACTTACATCAAAGTTAAGCGGAACAGATACTAATCTTCTCTTCAGACTTCATTCTTCACAGGGACAGTTGACTGGGGGTAACATACGCCTAGCACTTCTGTCAGTATTCTGGAAACTCATCTGTGTCTTCACCACGCTTCCGCTGCGCAACTCTGATGGAGACTGAGGGTGTGGGGGAAATAGCAAGGGTGAGCACATGTCGTACTCAACAAATACAACATGGGGTTATGAAGCTCAAAAGGCTTGACACTGGTTTACTGCAGTTAGCGTTTTTAGTTGGTCAAGATTTTAGCTTTAGATAATCATCAAGTTGTGCTTGCAAACCCAATTAAGCCACATGAATAATAATATGACAACTTCATCAGAATCTCAAATATGATGGTAAAGTGAACAAGAGTAAATTTCATTAAAGTGTTTAGTCTGTGAGTTCTCCGGGCCGCTCTTGACCGTGAGCACGGCTGATATACCAGTTTATTACTCTGCAGAGTTTGTACAACTTTACCCGTGAGCCGTGATCCCCATATGCCAGGGGTTGCAAATCCCATATCACCTCTACCAAGGAGGTGCGGCAGGGTACACTATGAAGTCTTTCGAGGTTCCCCTAGCAAGATAGTGGCCACTAGGTTTCCAATCGGCAAGCAGTTATAGGAACCCCCCTTTCCGATGGCACATTCCTTCCCGGCTATACACATGAGACCAGAGGCTGTCCTATATCCGTCTCGGCAAGCCCCTTTTGTGCCCTTTCGGGTAACCACCATCAAGCGAGGAGAGGTCCTCGAACCAACTAAAACCAGAGCCATGTAGCCCTCACGGTTGTACTGTATGTCCCAGCTTTTGCCGACAGAAGATCATTTGAGGAGGGCCAAGAGCACGAAGGCTCCCACGCCCGGGGTTCACATTACCAAGAACAAGATAAGATCAGACGTTGCACATATCATTAATCATTTCGTTAGACCTTAGTTATAGGTTTTACAGCACTAGCAAATCTACCCAAATGCACATATCCCACGGTAGCAAGGAACAGGTCGAACATCTAGTTAATTCCTATGGTTATCATTTTGACACATGCACATGATTGGTAGATTAAAGTGCGTAGGTAACAAGGATGATCCCATGTATACTTGCCTGTTACACCTGACCAATTCTCACATCTTCAGCTCTGGGTCATCACCTTCTGATCTTTAGCGCGCACAACCGATCGACGTCTACTCGTAGCAAGCATCACACATAGACAGACATACAAGAAAACAACAAAAAGAGAGCTAAGAACAACACAAGACAAGACAAAACAACGTACTAAAAGAGAGCTCGTACTACGGTCGCGGGATCGCACGAAACGACTGAAAGACACGTCTACCGGGAATTTTATATTATAAAAAGAAAAACTACCGGCTTGCTTTATTTTAATTAAATAAGATCATGATAAAATATTAATTCAGATTAGAGAACAATATATTTTAATTATAAAGTCATGTTAGACTAATCATATTTTATTCATAAATATTGTCATATAATTTAATCAAGTTAAACCTTAGCTTAGTGAAAGAAAATAAATATGTGAGAGCATCTAAACGTAATCTATATGACAACGGTTAGCCTAATCAAATTATAAATTAAAAACATATTTGCGCTGGGTGATTAATCATATTAATATTTGTGTACAAAATATCGAAGTATAAAACCTACGTTGATTTTAATTATAAATCGGTTGTAGGTTTATTAATCAATTTAATATTTAACTTTAGAAGGAAAAACATGTGATATGAAAAACGTTAACACTGCTGCGTAGATCACGACGACACAAAACTAACGCAATTAAAAAGGACTAAAACAGAGACTAGATGATTAAACAGCGAAGGATTAATGAACAGTGGCAAAATCGTAATTACCAGCATCTTCGACCTTTGGACATGTCGTGCAGAACGTGGAATTCCAGAGAGCCACGGCCCGTGGCCGGCTGCATCACTGGCGGCCAAGGGAGGAGGGAGCTTTGGTTGGGGCGCTCGAGCAGGGGAGGCGCAGGGAGCACCTGCTCGTCTGAACGCACAGAGGAGGGCAGAGAACCTGAGGATGAAGACCGGACATGGACCTCTTCGCCGGAAAAAGAGAGGGATAGATGAGGAATGATTAAACGGTGATGGATTCGTATAAAGGAGGATATGACGGTGTAGAGAACAAAGAGACGAACCTCTTGGTGAAGACGACGATGACAACGACGAGTAGATCTGAGCGAGAAAATTTTAATTTGGCACCTTAGGTATTCCCAAACCAGGGGCTCCCCTTACGGTGAATTTTGATGTACTTTGGCCAAGGTATTGGTGGATATATATAGAGAGGAAAACTCCCCACCTCTAAATCAACTAGCAATGTGGTACTAATTGATGTTGCAACTTCCACCTTTACTAATGGACCTAAATAAATATAAAAGCCCATTAGTAAATAAGTACATGGGCCTTTAGGATTTAATTGAATTATTGCAGATGGGCTTCGTGGGATGGTGGGAAAAAAAAATACAGATTTGATTATTTTCGGAATTAATTAATTTTGGGATTAAAATAATTCCAGAAAAGTCCAGAATTGTTGTTTAAGCCACGAAAAATAATCCGATGGCTCCGAAAATTCTAGGAAAATTCTCAGAGACACTTTGAAATATAATGAACTCAAATAAAGTATTTGGAGCTCATGAAAAGATATTTTGGAGCATCTAAAAATTAGATTATGCTTGCAGAAATATCGGAAACTGTTCCGAAAAAGGTCAGAAAAATAACCGAGAAGTTTGTAGCGATATGATGATGAATGATGAACTTAAAGGAGTGATTTGGGTCACAAGAATTGGATCTTGAAAAAAAGTCCAACAAAAGGATAGAGATGGAAACGATAAATTTGATTTCGAACGAAGACAGAAACGGACTGGATATAGAAAGACGGCCTACCAAACGTGTTTTAAAACTCTACCGATTCACAACACAAAGTCAAACAGCAACCAACCATCACATCAAACATAACCCATCGAATTAGTTTAGGAAAATTTTGAAAATTCTTGTTTTACTGCGACTAAAGTGGTGCTAGCTCTGACTAAACTTGTCAAATTTTATTCAAATATTAAAATTATTTATTTTATTTAATGTTTTCTACTCACAACCCAAAATCAAAAATTTTGGGGTGTGACATAAAGGCACTCGAGTAGCAGCTCTAATTTCAAGTCTCTTGTCAACCCAATGATTAAAGGAAAACAAGAAAGGTTAACAAGAGAAGAATGGGGAACTGTCCCTACATCCTCATAGTACAGAATTAATACAAGAAAGAGAGGGGATCCTAGTCAGCATACTCGAAGAACAATGCGCCTTCACTGATAAGTCGACACAAGAGAAGGAAGGTCGATACCTATAAAGATGATTCCACTGTGATCTTCCTCCTCTCAAGCATATTGTGAGACAAACAAGAGAAGACAAGCCATTCATAAACAACAACCAGCTAGACAAGAGAAGCTTCCACAAGGTGGTTCAGCACAATCACTTTCCAATGACAAAGTAACATTTCAAGGTAAGTAACCATCACTTTAAAAGCTTCTTCTTGATTCTAGTATGAACATAAATAAAGAACTAAACATGTTTAAGTTGCACCTCACTTGATCCAACCTAATCAACTCAACATATTTAGTCCTTTGATCCTTGTTCATAGCTTTACTCTCTTGAATCTCACTATCTTAACTAAATAAGCTAAAATGTTGTGCATCTGACCTTTGGAAGATGATATATCTCAATTATGAAAAGATCGACACTTTATGCATAGATTATCCTTCCTTGGGTTAAGTAATTTGATCTGTTAAATATTTTAAGATGCTACTTTTATGCTTATCTTCTGATCCTATCACTCATGTTAAGATTGAATAAGACACATAAACAAAAAGTTTATCTTGTGCAATGTGCCTAAGGATAGAGGGGAATAAACAAAACTTTTGGTTCTGTTGGTGTTTTTCCACCAACAGAGCCCATGCACTTGATCTCTACCTTGTCTTTATGAGCAGGACACACTGTTGAGCAAACATGGAGAATCACTCCCAAATTCTACAGAGTGAAGGTCCTAGATCTACAAGAATATGCACACTGAGCAAGATGCTGCCAGCTTCCATAATTAACGCTTCACTTCAAACTGCTGGACGAACGAAGAACAAGAGTGACACCATATCAAGAGGCATAAATAAGAAGGAATGATGGAAGACGTCGTAGTCAGAATTAGAGGTCATGAAGTACCCACAGACTTCTTGATCCTCGACATGGGAGAAGACGATGATGTCCACCTCATCCTAGGAAGACCATTCCTCTACGCCACAAGTACAATCATTTACAAGAGGAAATCTATTTTCACTTTCGTGGAGAAAAGGCACGATGCAACTTCATCAACTACATACCCAGTGAAGCACCCAAGAAGAACAGAAGTGAAAGACGCCGCTCTCAACGCCAAGGAAGACAAACTATCAAGAATAGAGAGGCCAATCATGACGAAGAAGCTATCGCCACTGTCCTAGAAAAGAAACAACAAGAGAAACCTCAAGATAGTGAACCACAGGAAGTGAAGACTCAGACCAAGAAAGTATGAAAGAAAATGTCTGCACCTAAAGGTACAATCAATAATAACTTTCCAAACGTCTGACATACCTTGGGAGGTCTGAACCAAGGGAAGGTCCGGTTCGTCGGACCTAAATATCCGAACCTTTGCCAAAAGGTAAAAATCGGTAGTTATGTTTATATTTACTTTGCTGCATATTTCTCATATTTAATTCAAATACATTTCTTGCATCATCATATTTAATTCACAAATATTTTAATTTCTGCATTGCATTAGAAAAAAATAATAATAAAAATATTTCACTGCATCATAAAGCCCCATGTGAATAATTCTATGGCGTACAAAAACCCGCAGGAATGTCCACCGTGGTGGCATAAAAATAAATAACAATAAAAATAAGTATGCATGCATTTATCCTGTGCATTTTTTCTTGCATCATAAAAATATAAAAATATAAATATTGAGAAGAGATCTTACTGAAATCCAAGACAACTAAGGCTTGAGTGGCCAACCGCTAATGCTTAATTTGTTCCACAAGTTTTGTTGTCTATTTGAGTTTCACAGGATTTGAAAGGCCACGAAAAGCTAACGAGCAAGTGAATGTTCCATCCACTGTTGGAGCACTATCTCAACAAATATCAACATCAATCAAAGCTCTAATAGAGGAAGGACATATCCACTGCCAGTCTGCTATATTGCAAGATCGAACGACTACGTCAACATTCAACTTGGGGGAAGGCATCCCCATGTATCTACATAAGTATCTTTATCCTCTTAAGTTTTTCATTCCATAAACAATTTCAAATCACCAAAAATATGTGAGCATATGAAGGCTCACCATTAATTAAAAAAGAGACAAAAATATATGGGCACATGAAGGCTCAACGCTATTAAGGGAACTAGCTTGGGGGAGACGCACCCCCGTTATCTTCGCGATTCAGGTATGTCTTTATTATTACTACTACTACTATTATTAGCTTTATCTTAAAGTGTGTTAGATTAAATAAATAAAATAGTGTGTCTAGTTTGTTTTAAGAAGTTGATGATCAAAGAAGAACCCTCTCTCTCTAATCTTTTGCATGGAAATGATGAATAGTTGTTCTATCTAATTTCTTTCAAGTACCCAGTCTTCAAAGCATGAGTTCTCATTAATAATGATGCCTTAAAATAAAATTAAATGCATGGTTGATAAATACTTAATCTAAGGTCTAGGTAATTGGGATACGACATGTGATGATCCGAGCTGCTATTATGTTGTTCTAAACAACACTAAAGTTCCGGAGATTTCTAAATATAAACATGACTAATAATTGCATTGAGTTAAATTAAGCTTTGTTGACCCTGTGAGTAGTTTATCATACCATTAAATTGAGATCACTTACACATTTCATCCATCTTCCGCATAAATGCTCATAATTATCTGTTGCTACCCTCTCAGAAGTTTAATAGAAGCATGTGGCTATTAAAAGAAAAAAAAGAGAAAAAAGAGAGAGAGATCCGAGGAAATAAAAAGGGACAAGTGTCTGAAACCTCGAAAAGATAGATCCCGAGGAAATAAAAAGGGACAAGTGTCCGGAACCTCGAAGAAAAAAAAAGGGTCAGAAGAAAAAAAATGAGCACGTGCCCGACAGTAGAATTAGCCTGATAGCCATATGTCTTTGATAGACCGAAGGGAGTGAATATATTCAAAAGAGCATCCGACTCCATTTTCCATACACATGCACTTCTTGATTCAATGGTTAGTTGACTTTCTCTTTGGATCCATTGTTTAATTTGACAACATATGTATTTATGCTTTTGAAAATTAATTAAAACTCCGGGATAAAGGTGAAGTGAAAGAACTAGAGACATAGTGCTTGATTTGATCGTTCAATCTCTCAATTATTTAAGATCTAAGGTAAAAGTAATAAGCCCCATGAAGAATAACATGATATGTTTCGGAGAACTTTTGTTTAACAACAGGTATACTTGTTAGAAGTGAAGATATTGTAGCAACTTTTGATCCATTATTAATTCTTGGTTTTGCTAAGGGACTAGCAATGGGTAAGCTTGGGGGAATTGTTGACACTGGTTATCTATCAAAATTAAAGAATAAATAAATATGAAAAAGGCATGAATTCAATCACCAAGAACGGTTTAGGGTTTTAATTGACAATATTCCACGAGTTTTGGTGAATTGTGATTCTGCAGGGACTAAACCAGGAAACCAGCGCTGATTGCTTCCCGTAGAAGGAAACCGACGGGAGATAACGCAACCGCCACGTCAGGAAGTTTCTAGAAGACTCCAGAGGACACCAGAAGACATCAGGAGGTCGGGCATCGCAGGACCCTGCCAGGTGGGACCGACCGGTCCCACCAGGAGACCGACCGGTCTCCCCCCGGGCCCGCTGGCTTCCATCTTCTGCAACCTTCCTCCACCGACCTCTAGGATGCATCTTAGCCGTACCTTATGTCGGTTTGATCTAACGGTCGCGGTTGATCCCTTAGGGCTATATAAGCAGCCCCAAACCCCCCTCTCCAGGCATCTCCATCTTCATTATTCATCTCCATATCAGAAACTAGGGTTTCAATTAGAAGTAGAGGTCCCTCTAAACGAATCTCTTCTAGTTCATCTAGAATTAGATCTAGTTCATCTAGTTGTAATCAAGAGCCAGCTATCAAGTAGAAGACTAGATACTCCTCTAGTAGGATTAGAACCTAATCTTATTCTAGAACTAGAAGAGAGAGAGAGAGAGGAAGAGATCAAGAAGGAGCTCCGGCCTGTCGGATCAACTTCTGCATCTTGTACCTGCGGATTCAAGTTCATCTTCAACTTGCTCCAGCGATTGTTTCGGTAATCAACGTCTATATTTAAGTTTGAGCCATTGTTCTTATTATTCTTAAGGTTTATGACTCTCTTTTGAGTACTCTAATTCTAAGTTGCTCTAGAGTTAGAGTAGTTGGATAGTGTAAGCGTGGTGCTTAGACTTGATAGCTCATCATAAATGCCTCCTCTAACGCCGGTAGTAGTGGTTGTTCGCAAGGGTGACTCTTATAGCCTTGTCGATTCTTCTATAGTCCACTTACCCGTGTGTAGGCTCGGTAGGATTATACATTTGCATAAAATACTCATACTTTGTTTGTGACCTTTTATGGCAACTTCCCCACTAAGAATAATATAAACATATCACTCTTAAATTGGAATTAGACAACCTTAATGATCCCCTCTATACTTCTAGATTCTCCGTCCTTGTTAGGTACTCAGGGGATAGACTTTAAGACTTAACACTATCCATTCCTTTGGGTTCGATATTAAAACTGGGTTACTCCGGTGAAGTGCTACATCGGTACATCTTATCTGTGCACTTGCGGATAAAGTAGAGTGTGCATTAATTTATACTAACAAGCATTTCTGGCGCCGTTGCCAGGGATGGAGTTTATCTCTACTCTTGGTAGCGACGTTAGTAAGTGTCAACATAATGCTAGGGCTTAAGTTGTTAAAAATAAATTGTAGGCCTTGTAGGTTATGCTCTTTGAATAAAAATGCCTGCCTTACTTCATGTGCTAATCATGATTCATTGCTTGATGTAAATGGTGACGTTTCTTCCACCGATTTCATGTGCACATCATGCATTGATTTAGAAAAAGAAGTTTTGGCTTTGAAACAAATGTGCGATGATACGAGCACCGAGTTGGTTGAGCAAAATTATATGAGTGCCAACCTTGAGAATGAAATTGAACTCTTGCGTACAACATATGCCGAGTGCATTAGAAAGGAGATGGAAAATCTAAAAAATGCTCCATGTGGTACTTGTGATCGCCTCATGTTTGAGAATGAGGTTTTAGCCAAAAGATGCAAGAGTCTTTGTGCTAAGTCTTTTGAGTCACGCATTTCTTGCAACTCCGATGTTGATATTTTTAAGATTGCATCTTTGCAACCGGAGTTGAGTTCTTGTGTTGCACATGAGTCTTTTGACGATAGCACTTGTGCCAAGGTTTCGGATAGCTCTTTCATAGCTACTCCTAACCTTGTTGTTTCTTCGAGTGATGTCCAAGGGACTTCTCTTGACAAGGGTGCTTCTCACATTTTTGGAACTCGTGTTCCCAATCCGATATTTCATTGCACCTTTTTTAAGAAGGACGGACATTCGCTCGATTTTTGTTTCCGCCGTGTCAAACACAAGCGACGTATTCGAGCTAAGGCATTTAGGAAGCCACGTAGCCTTTCCCATGACATGTGTGCTCCTAGTATTGGCACCAAGTTGGTCGTTGATGCTTCTTGTTCTGAGTCCCAAGGGACTTCTCACTTATTGGAGAAAGATGGGCATCAAGAAAGCTTTTGCTATCGACGTGCCAAATGCTTGCGCCAAGCTCGCTCTTCTACGAAGCCGGTGGTACATAGCCCTTCTCATGGCATGAACGCTTGTGCTCCTAGTAAGAAGCCCGTCTTTGTTGATGGGTTTTATGACTTCTTTTCTGGTGGGTTGGGTCCTGGTCGTGGACATGCTTCTAGTGCTTCTTGTGTTGGTCCACATCATGCTTCTCATGGTGCTTCTATTGGTTCTTCTCAAAAAACCTTGGGAGATGTTTGCCTCTTTCCCCGTGGTACGGCTCGCTCTTCTCCTCAAGTTGTCCTTTTGAGGAATGCTTCCAAGGATATTTCAAAATTGCATTTGAACCAACATTTGCATCATGCTAACCCACATGATAAGTTGAGTGCTCCTTTGAGATGTGTGACCAAGTCTTGGGTTCCCAAGTACATGCTTGCTAACCCTTTGGGATCCAAGACTCGGGTTACTTTGTCCTCTTGTGTGTAGATATGAGGACGCGGGGTGGAGAACATGCGCTAGAAGGAACTTGATCTTTTGGATGTGATCAAGTTTTTGATGGTTCTCTACATCCCGCTTTAGAATTGCCTCCAAAGAGGCTTTTTTGTTGTTCGGTGAGCTTTCTTATACACTCATACCTTGTACATCCATGTTCTATTTCTTGTGGTATGAGATGGACTTTCATGTGCTCACTTGTATAGTTCTTGCATGTACATTTTTTTGTATCATGTTTTGTTTTAGTCTAGCATGTGCTATCTTGTATATCATGTCATGCTAGCTTTGTGTACAGCTTTGGTGGCTAATCCACTCTTCATGCTAGTTTGTGATCCTCATGAACATTGTGCCATGTTTTACCATATTTCTCCATGAGCTTGATTTGTAGAGGTATGATGTTCATTAGGTGTCACTTTTCAGGTGCTAGTTTTGGTTAGCTACATGTATCATGTTGATATGTTTAGTTCGAGCACTAGCCTTTCCACAATTTTATCATGTTACATGCTTCTAGATCTATTGTTATCATTATCTTGCATTGTAGCATGCGTCGAGGTTTAGGCTGTGTTTGGGTTGATCATGTCTCTAGGCTGCATTTTGCTATATAGTGCTTTATCCTATTGCATGGTAGTCTTGACCAGTTTGAGTTCAGATCTCCTTGCGATATCATTCATAGGTAGGCCTCTTTTTGTTGAGAGTTCACCTTGTGCTTATTATGTGACTAACCGTTTTGTGGAGACCTTGAGGTCACACTGGACGAGACGATGCCTTGTGTTTCTTCTGCTTTTGAGTTTGCAAAATAACAGGAGCTTGGAGAGGGCATTTTGGCTCACGGACTCAATCCCACTTCTTCCGCGACTTGGGGTTCTGTTCGAGCAGCTCTCTAGTGAGCACTAGCTGCACCTGAGGGAGTGACAGCATCCGGCGAGGGGGAGATGACTTCGACGTGGCGGGCGTCCCCTCGAGTGTCACACAAGCAGGCAGTCAAGCGCATCATGAGGTACCTCCGACACACTTCTGAGTTCGGGTTTGGTACTCTTCTTCTTTGACCCTTTGCTTTGTGGTTTTTCTGATGTGGATTTTGCTGGTCGTTCGCTTGAGCGTTTCTTGGCTCTTCACTTGCGAGTTTGGTGTGTGTTTCCCTTTTAGTTGGGGAAGCATTTTGCTTGTTGTGTCTTAGTTTGACTTCTCTAATACCCTTTTCTTTTGGGTTTTTCTTTTTATGCTAGTTTTCGCTTCGATTCTTATACACTAGCTTCTGCATGCACTTCATCATGTTTCTAGTGCATTTTAGAGCTTCATGTTTAGAGCAATGAGAATGAGATTATGCTCTTTTTGGTATGCCTTGTTTATTCATGATGATGCTTGTAGCTTAGGCTCTTTTTGATCACTTGATACATGTTGTGAGCTAACCTCTTCTTTCAAATTGTGAACTTGACTAATCGACTATGAAACCTTTAATTTGTTCACCATTGAGATTGGCATCTAGCATGGGTAGGATGTGTGGAGATCACTTGTGCTATCTTTTGTATGCTAGGTTGCTATGACTCTTGTATTGAGTCGTTCATTTGCTTGGATTGTTCATGTTTACCTTGTGCTTAAAATTTGATCCAAGTCTAGTGAAATGAAAAGATCGAGATGGGATTGCATGTGTCAGCACATCATGGTATCGAGACTGTTTCTCATTGCACAACTGAGTTAAACTTGAGTCGTGTAGTGTAAGACCGAAACCAGTGCTTTAAGCTTCCGATTGCTTTTCTTGCATAAGATTAGCCCGGTTAAAAAGTTAGGCAATGACCATGCTTTCATCCTCTCGCAATCACATGCCTTAATTTGAACTTGTGTTAATACCGCTGCAATCTCTAATAAAATATGAAAAATAACACAAGTTTATGCTTCATTCTATGCCATGATGTTTGAACTTTGCTAGGGGTAGTTCACCTTTTATACTTGAGTTAGCACTTGCTTGATTTTCTGTCTATTCATGCTAAGTGCTATTTTAGTGGTGAACTCCTTTTCAAATGGCTTAAAACTGCTCAGATGCTAAATTGTTCATATTTTGTATTCACTTGATCAGTTTGAGCCTTTGCTAGCATTTGTATTGGTTGCTACACTTTCAGGGCATTTGTAGTGTGTTACCGTGTTGGTGTGCATGTGCAACATGTGTCTCTTGGCTATGTTGATGTGCAGGTGTGGAGCTCGGAGATATTGGTCGATGGCGAGGTGTAGGTCAAGTAGAGACGTGTCGTGCCGACGGACCGGGAGCGGTGAAGGATGGGTGTGCCGTGCGGCGGACGTGCCATGCCGATGGACCTAGAGCGGTGAAGGGCGGACGTGAGGCTTGGATCGATGGACCGGGAGGCCAGAGGACCAGCTGTGGTAGCTGGCACGTGGCATTGACGAGCAGGAGCACATGGAGATGTTTGATGCATCGGTCGAGTCGGGAGGAAGACGATGGCGTCGTGGCACTTGGCGGGAGGTCGGACATGGGCTTGCGTGCGGCGGAAGTGCCGTCGGCCGAGTCAAGAAGGAAGGTGAAGGTGGTGTGCCCGGCATGGAGGCTGGACATTGTTGACGCTCACTAAGTGTCATATTCTTAGCATCAACAAGGTCATATAACACAACACAAGGGCCTAAAATCAACCAAAAACCTTTTAAACTAACGATTTCCACTTGTCCTTGAGTTTTATTTGAATGTAGGAAATGGCAGGGTTTTTGAGCAAAATGACCAAGAGGACCCAACAGGAGGCGAGCACACTCACCTGGGCTCACTTTGGGCCAAGGTGGGGTGGCGCCTGCCACCCATCACTGGCGGCCGCCAGGGGAGTGAGGCCCAAACTCCTCCCCTGCCACGTCACTGATCCAGGGGAGGCATGCCACACTCATTCGCAGCCATTGATCACTTAGGTCATTGCATCCAAGGGCCAAGAAGGGATGTCACATGGATCATGACCCAATTGCCCATGTGACAGTTATTTGGACATGCAACCGACCTTGGAACCGCCTCCCTGGAGCTCCTGGATGCCGTTGAAGCAAGGTCGGTGGATCCAACGGCCAGGGGGGTGGCGGCCGCCACCTAGGACTGGCGCCCGCCACCACACTCACCCCCCTGACCTAACCCTAGGTCCATAAGTACCCCCTTAGGTCCCTTAGGCTATAAATAGGACCCCCGAGCTCATTTGTACTCAGACCTCACCTCATTAGTCCCACTCTCTTGTTAGCGAAGCTCTGGTGAAGTAACACTCTAGTTGAGAGACTTAGAGTGAGAGCGAGAGTGAAGAAGAGAAGAGCTAGAGTTGTAATAGAGGATCTTCCAAGTCTCTGGTATAATTCCAAGTCTTTCTTCATTTATCTTAATGTTCTTCTACTTTCAGCATTTACTTTAAGTTCTTTACTTATTGTTCTTGTTGAGTGCTTTCGATCATAGATAACTTAGTATTTAGTTTATATCTAGTTTGGGTTCTTCGCTGAGTAATCAGTGCTCTAGTTTTGGACGCAAGATTAGAGTAGTATATATTAGTGTAAGCGCGGTGCTTAGACTAGTTATACCTTAGTTTGTGGCTAGCCCCCCGGATAGCTGTGGTAGCAAGCAGGTGGTGACAGCACTGGGAGCCTTGAATTCCACCACGTAGTTGGGTTAGTTCTTAAATCATAAACCTCGTTGTGCACGTCTGAGGTAAATAGTCCAGAGGGCGTGTACGGTTCGAAGAACTAGATAGAACCTTTATTGCTAAGATAGTTGTGATCGTAAGTGTGTAGGAAAACATTAATCTATTCATCGGCCAGACCCCGCCGATTTAGTTTACTAGTAGTTAGTCTTTCTTTCTTTCTTTTTAGTAGTAGTAGAAATCAACCCTCATTCATACACCTCGATCAACCTTGCTAGAATCACTAGTTGTTCATAGCAGTCCTAGTGTTAGTTCTGCCATAGTAGCTTCCGTGTGGAAATAAATACGATACTCGGTTACTCCCGGGTGAAGTGCTACAATTGAATTATTTTGTGCGCTTGCGGAATTTACCAATAGTCATAAGAATAGTTAGTTATACTTCTTTCATTAAGAAGTACCAACAAGCCTTTCTGGCGCCGTTGCCGGGAATAGATTCCATAGTCTACTCCTAGTGACGATGTTAGCAAGAGTCAACAGACATGCATCGGCATCGGTGCCGGTGGTCGGGGTATGACAACCACATCCCATCTATGGTGCGGGTTCGGTAGTTGAGCCTTAGAAAGCTACCATCGACGGTTTCCGATTTTGGGCCTCAAAACTCAGGGTGGCAGGTTTCCGAGTTTGGGCCTTAAAACTCGGGGTGGATGGTTTCCAGGTTTGGGCCTCAAAACCTGGTCTGGCAGGTTTACCGGTTTGGGCCTCAAAACCGGGCGGAGGTTCCTATGCGGAACGGTCGATGCATGGCGGCACCGAGAGGCTTGCATCGCGGCGAAGCTATCGGTGAGGAAGGCGCAGTGGTTGACATGACTGCACGTGGTGGCATCTAGGAGCTTGCGTCGAGGCGAAGCAAAGGATGAGAAGGCGCATGTGCGGATACATGGGTGTATGCCGAGTCTCTGTGTGATGAGTGATTGTCAATGGAGATGATGCGCATGTTCTTTGGCTTGTGTTGTGCAGGTGTCGAGCACGGAGACAGTGATCGATGGCGGGTGAAGGTCAAGTTGCGACGTGCCGTGCCGACGGACCGGGCGCGATGAAGGATGGGCGTGCCGTGCGGCGGACGTGCCATGCCGATGTATCGGACGGTGAAGGGCGGACGTGGACTTGGACTGATGGACTGGAGGCCGGAGGATCAGCTGTGGTGGCTGGCAGCCTGCGACAGCGACAGGCGGAGAAGTGCGATCATGTCGGTGGAAGGGGTGCACAGGCGGTGCATCCCCTCTACGACGCCGGTTTGTTGGTAGAGCCCGGGAAAAACCAACGGTGGACGGTTTCCAGGTTTGGGCCTCAAAACCTGGGTGCTGGGTTTCCAGGTTGAGCCACAAAACCTGGGCGCGACGGTTTCCAGGTTGAGCCTCAAAACCTGGGCGTGGGCCGGTTTCCGAGTTTGGGCCTCAAAACTCGGGCGCGGACGGTTTCCGAGTTTGGCCACAAAACTCGGGCTGGAGGCTGGTTTCCCGGTTTGGGCCTCAAAACCGGGGGCTGATGGAAAAGGCTGGTTTCCCGGTTTGGGCCGCAAAACCGGGGGTGCAGAGTGGTGGCGGCACGTGGCGGCGATCTGAAGGTTGCGTGGAGGCGACGCGGAAGACCGTGCGGGCGTGGCCGTCGGATCTACCTACCACCAGCGGGTGGACTAGAATAGCCTTAGGGTTAGGCTGGTCCGCTCTGTAATTAGAGTAGAGAGGGGTAGAGTAGGAAATAGACTTAGACTAGGTTAGTATAAGTAGTCTAGGGGAGACACCCTCCTCCCTATCTCAAACTTAGTTAGCGCAGTCATTTGCTTCCTAGCACCTAGGGTTTCCACTCTCCCATCCCCTGCTCTAGCTAGTTGAGATCCGCAGAGAGACTCCACTCTGTGTACTGTTGACTTGAGGAAGTGAGGCCGTATCCTCACTTTGGAGCACAGATCGATGGCTTGATTTGCGTCCTTAATTCGAGTTCGTGGCTGTGATTCGCGTTTTCTTTGTGTTCTTCGCGGAATCCTTTTTCTCCACGATTTTCCCGTCGCTTGATCTCTTTGCTCGGTTCATCTTTTGCAAAACCGTTTGAACCAAGTTGTTCTAGATCGTGAGGCTCTCCTTTCCACCGAAGGAATTAAACTCTAACCTCACGGTCTAGGAGATCGATCGATTTTCATTTTGGATTGCGTTCTTGCCTCCATGCCCCGAAATTTCTTGATTCACCGATTTGGAGTTAGGTTCGAGCCATGATCTCTTAGAGATAGCTCACTAACATCCTTGTGACTCCTCAAATCGAATCCTAGGCCTAGGGCAATTGATTCGAAGGAGATCGGGTTGAATCGTGAAGAACAGCGCTGTTTTCGGGGGCATCGGACGCTATCACGGGAGCATCGGACGCTAGGGTTCCTAGCATCGGACGCTCCGGTGACGCGTGTCACGTTTTCAGCGTTTTAGTTTGCATCGGACGCTAGGCATCGGACGCGTCCGTTGTCCATCGGACGCGCCGGAGTCTTTGCATCGGACGCTGGGTGATCACTGTTCACAGCGTCCGATGGTGGAACAGTAAGGTTCCAGAACCGCCCAGTCTGCATCGGACGCGTCCGGTGGTCTGGCATCGGACGCAGGCCAGCGTCCGATGCGACTGGTTTCGCACGGTTTCGTCCGCGGTTCGCTCGTTCGTTGTCGGAATTGATTTCCGTCTTTTGCGTTGGCTTTCTAGAGTTGTCTAGTGTCTCGCTGTGCTTCTAGGAAGCATCCACCCTACATATAGGGTCGTGGACATTAGCAAGTTCTAGGGTTCGCTCTTGGGGTCGATTTTGGGACAGTGGCATCTAGTTTCCGTAAGGAAATTTTGAAGCTCCCATTCACCCCCCCTCTGGTCGCTTTCGGTTAGCTTCTCGGTCCTTCAATTGGTATCGGAGCGGGTTAAGGATCTTTCACCTTAGCCGGTTCCAGATCCACCGAAGGCGACATGGATCGCGGCGTGGGCAAACCGCCGTTTTTTGATGGGACGAACTATGCGTATTGGAAGATACGTATGTCGGCCTATTTACAGAGCTTGGGCGCTTCGATCTGGGATATTTGCAACTCCCCTGATTACGTGGTCTTGGCTGCTCGTGTGACTCAACAGCAGGTCGATGAGCACGATGCCAATAGCCGAGCCCGTAATGCTCTTTTCTCTTGTTTGAGCATGGGTGAGTTTGATCGTGTTTCTCACCTCGCTACGGCTCGGGAGATCTGGGACACTCTCATGCGTTTTCATGAGGGCACCTCTCAAGTCAAAACCCGACTCTACGAGTCGTTCAAGCGAGAGTATGAGAACTTTAGACATCAACCTGGCGAGAGCATAGAAAGTTTATTCGCTCGCTTTCAGGTGATTGTCAACAGGATGAGGGCTAACAGAGAGCAGTTGCCATTTGACGATCATGAGCGTGCTTTGAAGCTTTTGCACACTCTTGACCGTTCGGTGTGGGACTCCAAGGTTCAGGCAATCATCGAATCGCCGAACTATGAGACCCTCACCTGCGACGAGCTCTTCAGTAAGCTCAAGTCCAGTGAGATTGATGCTATGGCGAGGGCTTCTTTTGAAAATCTTTCTCGCCCGTCCATGGCTTTGGTTTCCGGCTCTTCCCCTAACCCCTCAGCTGGCTTTGCGCTTTCTTCTCTCTTCTCTGTGACAGAGGACCAGCTGGAGTCTTTGGGAGACGACGAGTTGGCTTTGCTTGCCAACCGGTTCTCGCGGTTCCACAACAACCGCATGAACCGTCGTCGCGGAGGAGGACGCACCGGATGCTACGAGTGCGGCGACCCCGACCACTTCATCGCCGACTGCCCCAAGAAGAAGAACAAGCATCTTGGGAAGGGTGATCACGGCCACAGGCGCGACTCCAAGTACAAGGAGAAGCACGTTCCCCCAAGGCACAAGAAGCGGGGCGGCTTCAACAAAGAGTACATCAAGAAGAAGTACTTGGAGAAGCAGCAGGCTGAGCAGCGAGCGTTCTTCGCCACGCTCAGCGACGTCGACGGCTCGGATGACGACTCCGCTCGATCGAGTGATGACGAGTCCGAGAAGAAGAAGCTGGAGGACACGTTCAACGGCTTGTGCTTCTTCGCCGGCGACGAAGGCCTGTGTACCATGGCGCTCGGAGATGAGGTCGACGGCGAGCCGGAGCGTACCCCTCGGAACGACGACGACGACGACACCTCCCAGGTATCTCTCACCTACGACGAGCTTTCCTCCGAGGTTGAGAAGTTGACTGCTGCCCTCCTTAGTCAAGACAAGTTGCTTAGGCGTGCCGCTAGAGAGCGCAAGGAGTTTAGGCAGAAGTGGGAGGACACGGTGAAGGAGCTTGAGTTCGCTCGGTCCACCGTGGTTGTGTCGGAGGAGTTGGAGTGCGAGAATTGCGCCGCGCACATGACGGATCTTCTCACTCTGAGGAGTAAGTATGCTGCGCTGGTAGATGAGGTGGATGAGCTCCGAGCTAGACCGCAGCTGTTGGGTGCGTGCAAGACTTGTCCTGTCTTGCAATCCGAGTTGGCAGAGAAGAATGCCAAGCTTGAGTCTTTTGAGAAGGCCGGCTCGGATAGCACTTGTGTCAAGAGATGTGCTTTGTGTGAGGGCCTGGAGCAGGAGATGGCCAATGTGAGGCATGACAAGGTGCGTACCGAGGAGGAAAACACATACCTTCGGACCGTCTTGTCATGGGTGTCTTGTGGTGAGCCTCAGCTCGGGATGATGATCTCCCAATTCAAGCGAGCTGCTGGGGCTCCTGGTGTAGGTCTTGGCCAGAGTGTTGATCTTTCAGCTTTTGGTAAGATTGGAGAGTCTAGTGGTCTGAACCCCTGTGAGAAGCCCAACTCCACCACTACTCCCAAACTAACCAAGCTTCCACCCAAAGAGTCTGCCAAGCCTGTCACCAAGGATGGAGTTATAGTTGAATCCCCCAAGGCTCCACCCAAGAATCCACAATGGCAACCCAAGCCCAATCACCTAAAGAACAAGCTTGACACAATGCCACCCATCCGAGAGGAGTTGCCACAGAAGGGCAAGGGCAAGGTGAACCATACCCACATCCCTGCAAACCAACAACCCCCTTTGCGCGCGGTGAGGTTTCAGTGTGACTTTTGTGGGCGGGATGGTCACCTGAGTGAGTTCTGCTTTAGGCGCAGGAGAGAGGCGCGCCGAGCTAGGGAGATGCAGAACCCGGACATGTTTCACCCAGCTCGTGGTGGACATGCTCCGAAGCCTCAGGGGAGAGCTGCTAGGTCTGGAGGGAAGCATACCCAGCCTAGGCAGCAGGAGAGAGCCCCTAGGAGGGAGACTAGGCCTAGAGGTAGAGCACCTCAGTTTATGAGGCCTAGGCAGGAGAGAGCTCCGAGGAGAGACGCTAGAGTTGAGCAGCAGGCTCCTAGGCGTAGACCTCGTAGAGAGCGTGCCCGACGGGGTCCTGCTTTTGCAGGTAACGGACCCCGTGGCGGAGGCTTTGTTGAGCGCTTTGTCCCACCGCAGGTAGAGTTTCGCGGTGAGCGCTTCTTCCCCAGCGGACCACGTTTTCCTGTGCGTGGTGATCGCTATCCCCCTAGACAGGATGGTTTTTACACTGACCGTTCTTTTGAGCAGCCGGCCCAACACTGGTTTCCTTCTTATCTTACTAACCCCAGTGTTGGACCGTATGTTCACCCTATGTCTTTTTATTGATGTAGGAGGAGCGGTTGGAGGACATTTGGCTTGTGGATTCCGGTTGCTCGAGGCACATAACCGGAAATGCCAAATGGTTCTCCTGCCATAGTCCGGTCGCCGGAAAGGAGTACATAACCTTCGGCGACAAAGGTAAGGGCAAGGTATTGTCCGTTGGTGCAGTGCGGGTTAATGAGCATTTTGTGTTGCGCGAGGTTGCTCTTGTTTCTAACCTGCATTTTAACTTGCTTTCTGTTTCGCAACTTTTTCGTGAAGGCTATGAGATTCGTTTCAAACCGAACCTTAGCCGGATCTTAGATCCTCAGGGTGATCTTGTATGTCTGATTTCACCCTTTGGGAATGTCTTTCGCGCGAATTTCTCAAAGTCGTTTGGATCTTCTCGCTGTCTTTTGGCTAGTCCTTCTTCTTCTGATCTTTGGAAGTGGCATAGGAGGCTCGGTCACCTGAGTTTTGACTTGCTTGCAAGACTTAGCTCACTTGGCTTAATCCGAGGATTGCCCAAGCTTTCGTTGGAGAAGGATCTAGTTTACCATGCTTGCCGGCATGGAAAGATGGTTGCTGCTCCCCACCATCCTTTGACCAAGGTTATGACCTCGCACCCCGGAGAGCTTTTGCATATGGACCTTGTTGGTCCGGCTCGGGTGAGCTCGGTTGGTGGGAAGTGGTATGTGCTTGTTATTGTTGACGACTTTTCGAGGTATTCGTGGGTCTTCTTTTTAGTTGAGAAGTCCGAGACATTCTCCTTCGCTCGCGATCTGATTTTGCGTCTTCAGAACGAGTTCCCTTTGAAC
This sequence comes from Coix lacryma-jobi var. lacryma-jobi, assembly GCA_009763385.1. NCBI lineage: Eukaryota > Viridiplantae > Streptophyta > Magnoliopsida > Poales > Poaceae > Coix > Coix lacryma-jobi. The sequence goes on along the minus strand of CM019826.1, from coordinate 78,904,592 downwards.
TCGATGCGAGCGATTAGAAGTGATAATGGTTCCGAGTTTAAAAATTCGGATTTTGAGAAGTTTTGTAAATGCCTTGGTTTGGAGCATCAGTTTTCTTCTCCCTATACACCACCCCAAAATGGTGTTGTAGAGAGGAAGAATCGGACCCTTGTTGAGATGGCCAGGACGATGCTTGATGAGCATAGGACTCCTAGGCGCTATTGGGCCGAAGCTATGAACACTGCATGCTATATTTCGAATCGCATTTTTCTGAGAGTGTTTTTGAAGAAGACCTCTTATGAGTTGCGTTTTGGTCGCCAGCCCAAGGTGAGTTATTTTAGAGTCTTTGGTTGCCACTGTTTTATATTGAAAAAGGGCAACCTAGACAAGTTTGAGTCTCGTTCTTCTGACGGTGTGTTTTTGGGTTATGGCACTCACACTCGAGCTTATCGTGTACTTAACCTTGACACTAACCGAGTCATGGAGACATCAGATGTCACCTTCGACGAGACTCTTGTTTCTCCTTCTTCTCGTTTTGAGCGTGCAGGTGATCACGAGGTTGGAGAGCCTCTTTTCGATGACGAGGAAGAGGGTGCTGAAGGTATAGATGATCCAGCACCCCCTCCGCCTGCCGCGCCGCCGGGAGCGGCTTCGACGACGACCCGTGGCCCCGAGACGTCTTCTTCCTGGGGGCCGTGGGATCCACCTCGCGCGGTACCTTTTGTACCCGGGGTGGAACCAGCTACTGTTGAGGGGGAGGTTACTTCTTCCCGGGAGGCGCCACGACACATCCAGCGCCAGCACCCCCCTGAACAGATGATCGGCGACATCGACGAGCGAGTTACTCGCTCCAGGTCACAGCACATCTCGCACTTTGCTCATTCTGCTTTCGTTGCGTCTTTTGAGCCCCGAGATGTTGGACACGCATTGACGGATCCGGATTGGGTCAATGCCATGCATGAGGAGCTAGAGAACTTTGAGCGAAATCGGGTTTGGGTTCTAGTGCCACCACCTCCTGACTGTAAACCTATTGGGACAAAATGGGTTTTTAAAAACAAGCAAGGAGAGGAGGGCCACATTGTGAGAAACAAGGCCCGGCTTGTAGCGAAGGGTTATAGTCAGAAGGAGGGGATAGATTATGAGGAGACCTTCGCTCCTGTAGCTCGTTTGGAGGCTATTAGGATACTCTTGGCTTATGCTGCATCCATGGGTTTCAAACTTTTTCAAATGGATGTCAAGAGTGCCTTCTTAAACGGCTATATTGAGGAGGAGGTCTATGTCCAGCAACCCCCCGGTTTTGAAAATCCCAAGTTTCCAAACCATGTCTTTAAACTCCACAAAGCTTTGTATGGTTTGAAACAAGCCCCTAGAGCCTGGTATGAGAGATTAAAAACCTTTTTGCTAGCTAAGGGTTTTAAAATGGGATGTGTAGATAAAACGCTCTTTCTCCTCAAGCAAGGCACAGATACTCTCTTGATCCAAATTTACGTGGATGATATCATTTTCGGTGGTTCTTCTCACGCTTTGGTTGCCAAGTTTGCAGATACTATGAGCAGGGAGTTCGAGATGAGCATGATGGGCGAGCTGACTTTCTTTCTCGGGTTGCAAATTAAGCAATCCCGAGAGGGGACGTTTGTGCACCAGGGCAAGTACACAAGGGACTTGCTGAAGCGGTTCGACATGGGTGAGGCCAAGCCTCTTCCAACGCCCATGTCGACGACGACTGCCCTGGATGCTGACACGGATGGAGAAGCAGTGGACCAGAAGGAGTACCGCAGCATGATTGGGTCGCTGCTCTACCTGACGGCGACACGGCCGGACATTCAGTTCGCCGTGTGCTTGTGCGCGCGCTTTCAGGCTTCGCCACGCACTTCTCACCGTCAGGCGGTGAAGCGCATCTTCAGGTACCTTCGTTTCACGCCTGAGCTCGGGATTTGGTATTCTGCTTCTTCCACCCTCTCGCTTTGTGGCTTTTCTGATGCTGATTTTGCTGGTTGTCGCATTGAGCGCAAGTCTACTTCAGGGACTTGCCAGTTTATTGGATCTTCTCTTGTGTCATGGTCTTCTCGCAAGCAGTCTAGTGTCGCTCAGTCTACCACGGAGGCTGAATATGTTGCTGCGGCTAGCTGCTGTTCCCAGTTACTCTGGATGATGGCCACTTTGCGTGATTTTGGTTTGAGCTTTACTCGAGTTCCTTTGCTTTGTGACAGCACGAGTGCCATTAGCGTTGCTAAGAACCCTGTGCTTCACTCGAAAACCAAACACATTGATGTGCGCTTTCATTTCTTGCGAGACCACCAGGAGAAGGGTGATATCGACCTTCGCCATGTCGATACTCATCACCAATTGGCTGATATTTTCACCAAGCCTTTAGACGAATCAACCTTTAATAGGTTGAGGGGTGAGCTTGGTGTGTGTTTCCCCTTTTAGATGGGGGAAGCATTTTGAGATGTACAGACTGACTCTTTTATTTTGAGGCTCTTTTCTTTTGAGTTTCTTGAGTCTCTCCTTTTGGTATCTTCTTTCCTTCAGTTTTGTGTCGGGCATACGCATTTACATTCTGAGCTTCATATCTATATTCACTAGAATGTAATTATGCTCTTGTTAGTATTGCTCCGATACTTATGATGATGCTTGTAGCTTATGCTCTTTCTGATCACTGTTACATGTTATGAGCGAGCTATTTTTTTGGAAAGGTGAATTATGCCTAATGTATATAAATCTGAAAATGTTCACCATTGAGATATGCAACTAGCATGTGTAGGGTGTGTTGAGTCCATTCCTGCTTTTCATATATGCTAGGTTGCTATGTCTCTAGTTCTGAGTCATTCACTTGCTTGGTTGTTCATAACTTGCTTAAAATCTGAACCATGTATTGTTGAATTGAAAAGATCGAGATGGGATTGCTTGTCAACACCTCATGGTATTGAGACTGTTTCTCATTGCACTTTGAGTTAAACTTGAGCCATGTAGTGTATGACCGAAACCGTTGCTTTAAGCTTCTGATTGCTTCGGCATAGGCTTCGCACGGTTGAAAAGTTAGGCGATGACAAGCTTTCAACCTCTCGCAATCACATGCTAAAAATGAACTTGTGAATTCTTTTACCGCTGCAACTCCGATATGAATTTGAAATCACAAGTATATGCTTCATTCCTATGCATGATGATTGAACTTTGCTAGGGGTAGTTCACCTTGTATATATGCTTAGCACTTGTTTGGATTCCTTCTATACATGTCTAGTGCTATGTTGATGGTGACTATCCTTTTGGCTTAAAACTGCTCACATGCTCATATGCTTCATATTTCGTATAAGTGATCAGTTTGAGCCTTTGCTATTTGAGTGCTTAATTGAGATGTTGGAGCTATACTGATTAGAGCATCTTTGCACTCTTTTGACTATATACTTGAAGCTCCTAACTTGCATTTTGACTTCATATGCATTGTGGAAGGAGATCTTGTGTTCAGGGGGAGTTTATGTGAAGAGAGTTGCTTCTCCGATACCTTTTGGCCTTGATAAGTGCATTTTCAACTAGGGGGAGAAATTTACGCAAATCATATGCCCTGAAAATCTTTTGTCTTAGTTGCTTGCATTTGTCGAGGGGGAGTTTGCTAGTTGTGTTGAGCCGTTGCCTCTGTCTTGAGGGACTAGCAAACGTTCCTAGCCTCTCATGAGCTTTCATAAGCTTTCTCATTTGGCTTTCAATTGGTATCGTCTGGTGTGCTTTCCCATTTGGTTTGGGTTGATTTTCAATTGGTTCGGAGTGATTTTCTTGCTAGTTGTGTTGAGCCTCTGTGCCTCTATCTTGAGGGACTAGCATTTTGCTTCTGTTGTCCTCCGATCTTCAATTGCTATCTGCTAGCGGTGTTGAGCCTGTTCTACCTCTTCTTGAGGGCTAGCTTTGCTTTACTTGGTTGCGTCAAGCCGTTGCCCATGTCTTTGGGGACCAAGTTTTTGCTTCATCCACTTGACCTTCTTCGGCTTTGGTTAAGGCTTCTGGGTCATCTGGTTGGGTTTTCTCTTCCCACTCCTTCCTACCTCCTTCTTCTTATTCATGATTTGTTGTGGAGTTGACAATGCACTCATCAAGGGGGAGATTGCGGATACATGGGTGTATGCCGAGTCTCTGTGTGATGAGTGATTGTCAATGGAGATGATGCGCATGTTCTTTGGCTTGTGTTGTGCAGGTGTCGAGCACGGAGACAGTGATCGATGGCGGGTGAAGGTCAAGTTGCGACGTGCCGTGCCGACGGACCGGGCGCGATGAAGGATGGGCGTGCCGTGCGGCGGACGTGCCATGCCGATGTATCGGACGGTGAAGGGCGGACGTGGACTTGGACTGATGGACTGGAGGCCGGAGGATCAGCTGTGGTGGCTGGCAGCCTGCGACAGCGACAGGCGGAGAAGTGCGATCATGTCGGTGGAAGGGGTGCACAGGCGGTGCATCCCCTCTACGACGCCGGTTTGTTGGTAGAGCCCGGGAAAAACCAACGGTGGACGGTTTCCAGGTTTGGGCCTCAAAACCTGGGTGCTGGGTTTCCAGGTTGAGCCACAAAACCTGGGCGCGACGGTTTCCAGGTTGAGCCTCAAAACCTGGGCGTGGGCCGGTTTCCGAGTTTGGGCCTCAAAACTCGGGCGCGGACGGTTTCCGAGTTTGGCCACAAAACTCGGGCTGGAGGCTGGTTTCCCGGTTTGGGCCTCAAAACCGGGGGCTGATGGAAAAGGCTGGTTTCCCGGTTTGGGCCGCAAAACCGGGGGTGCAGAGTGGTGGCGGCACGTGGCGGCGATCTGAAGGTTGCGTGGAGGCGACGCGGAAGACCGTGCGGGCGTGGCCGTCGGATCTACCTACCACCAGCGGGTGGACTAGAATAGCCTTAGGGTTAGGCTGGTCCGCTCTGTAATTAGAGTAGAGAGGGGTAGAGTAGGAAATAGACTTAGACTAGGTTAGTATAAGTAGTCTAGGGGAGACACCCTCCTCCCTATCTCAAACTTAGTTAGCGCAGTCATTTGCTTCCTAGCACCTAGGGTTTCCACTCTCCCATCCCCTGCTCTAGCTAGTTGAGATCCGCAGAGAGACTCCACTCTGTGTACTGTTGACTTGAGGAAGTGAGGCCGTATCCTCACTTTGGAGCACAGATCGATGGCTTGATTTGCGTCCTTAATTCGAGTTCGTGGCTGTGATTCGCGTTTTCTTTGTGTTCTTCGCGGAATCCTTTTTCTCCACGATTTTCCCGTCGCTTGATCTCTTTGCTCGGTTCATCTTTTGCAAAACCGTTTGAACCAAGTTGTTCTAGATCGTGAGGCTCTCCTTTCCACCGAAGGAATTAAACTCTAACCTCACGGTCTAGGAGATCGATCGATTTTCATTTTGGATTGCGTTCTTGCCTCCATGCCCCGAAATTTCTTGATTCACCGATTTGGAGTTAGGTTCGAGCCATGATCTCTTAGAGATAGCTCACTAACATCCTTGTGACTCCTCAAATCGAATCCTAGGCCTAGGGCAATTGATTCGAAGGAGATCGGGTTGAATCGTGAAGAACAGCGCTGTTTTCGGGGGCATCGGACGCTATCACGGGAGCATCGGACGCTAGGGTTCCTAGCATCGGACGCTCCGGTGACGCGTGTCACGTTTTCAGCGTTTTAGTTTGCATCGGACGCTAGGCATCGGACGCGTCCGTTGTCCATCGGACGCGCCGGAGTCTTTGCATCGGACGCTGGGTGATCACTGTTCACAGCGTCCGATGGTGGAACAGTAAGGTTCCAGAACCGCCCAGTCTGCATCGGACGCGTCCGGTGGTCTGGCATCGGACGCAGGCCAGCGTCCGATGCGACTGGTTTCGCACGGTTTCGTCCGCGGTTCGCTCGTTCGTTGTCGGAATTGATTTCCGTCTTTTGCGTTGGCTTTCTAGAGTTGTCTAGTGTCTCGCTGTGCTTCTAGGAAGCATCCACCCTACATATAGGGTCGTGGACATTAGCAAGTTCTAGGGTTCGCTCTTGGGGTCGATTTTGGGACAGTGGCATCTAGTTTCCGTAAGGAAATTTTGAAGCTCCCATTCACCCCCCCTCTGGTCGCTTTCGGTTAGCTTCTCGGTCCTTCAGCATGGCCGTCGGATGATAACTGCTAGAGTTGGTCGGTTTTACCCCTAGGGGTATTTGGGTTGAGTGCTTCATGTAAGGTTTTTTTTTGTCTTCAGACATGCGCCTATATATATGTGAAGGGGCTGGTAGGGCAGCCATCCTTGGAGAGTGCCATTCTCATTTTGCTAGTGTGAGAAGAGGCTAGGGATAGGAACAGAGGAGTGGCTCTTGTTCTTGAGCTTTTTGCCATCCGCGATTATTGTTGCGAGGAGTGGCTTGTAACCCGACATCGTGTGCTACACAATCCATCTTCTAGTTGAAATCGAAGGATCAATTTTGTACTCCTCTTTGTAGTCTCTAATTTGAATCGAATTCGCGTTTTTGTTCTTCGCATTTTGGTTTTCCCCCTCCCGGAGATATTCCTCGTTCTCCCTCTACGAGACGTGGTTTTTGATTCCGTTTGAATCAAGTTGTGCTAGGATGTGACTGTCATCTTTCCACTGAAGGATTTCCCCCCAAACCTCACGAGCACATAGATCGGGTTGTTTTCGCGTTCGTTCTCCAAACTTTCTCCTTTTATAGTGTTCTTCAGATTTCTCATAGATGAGTTGGTTTGGAGCAATGATATCCTAGGATTAGCTTTCCAACACGTAGAGGAACACTTGGGTGAAGTTTGGTTGCAGCCCCGTTTGATTTGGTTGAGTTTCAATCGGATTTGAGTTTGATACGGGCCGTTTTTAGGCATTCTGGGCATTCCCGGACTGTTTGGCACTCATCCTCGGACTGTCCGGGGGTCAGGGCTATTCCTGGGCAGCAAGGTTGCTGTTTTCGTTTTTGAACGACGGACTGTCTGGGCCTCATTCCCAAACTGTCTGGGGTTCAATAGCGGATAGTCCGCGATTCACTGGCAGACAGTCCGCCACTGCACAGTTTTGTTGTTTTCGTCCGAATCTTTTGCTTCAAGCTCCGATTTGAGATCCGTTTGTTGCGTTGGTTTCCTAACTTCTTAAGGATCATTCCAAAGTACTTTTCCACCATTGGTCAAAGTATTTTTGATCGGACACTTCCTTCTTCTACATAGGAGTTAAGTGTTCCGCTTTCGGAGTTTCGTCGGTTCTAGCGTCTGTATCCTTTGCGTTCGAGCTCCGATTTGAGATCCGTCTGTTGCGTTAGTTTCCTTACTTCATAAGGATCTTTCCAAGGTAGTTTTGCCACCAGTTGGCCTAAGTATTTTTGGTCGGACACTTTCTTCTTCTCCATAGGAGTGGGGTGTTCCGTTATCGGAGGTTCAATTGTTCTAGGAGCTTGCTTTTCCTACTTTTTGGTGACCCACTGTGTTCTAAGGGAACATCCACCCAATCATTTGGATTGTGGTCATCACGGTTGTGGATCTTAGCTTTTGGGGTGATTTTCTAGGACAAGGGCCATCGTTTCACGAGTTGAAATTTGAGGCTCCCATTCACCCCCCCCCTCTGGTCACCAATTCGGTCCTTCACATCCTAAGGCTTGCATCGAGGCGAAGCTAAGGATGAGGAAGGCGTGTGGCCGTCGGATCAAGACTCGGCAGAGTTGGACCAGGTGCGGATACATGGCTGTATGCCGGATCTTGAGATGATGAGTGATTGTCAACTGGTATGATGTGCATGTTCTTTGGCTTGTGTTGTGGAGGTGTCGAGCATAGAGATGGTGATCGTAGGCAAGGTGAAGGTCAAGTACAGATGGGCCATGTCGATGGACCTGGAGCGGTGAAGGGCGGACGTGAGGCTTGGACTGACGGACCGGTGGCCTGAGGATCGGCCGTAGTGGCAGATAGCCTGGGATAGCGACAGGTGAAGACTTGCGGGTGGACGGGGTGCACAGGCGGTGCATCACTCTACGGCGTCGGTTTGGTGGTTGAGCCACAGGAAAATCACCGAGTGGACAGTTTCCAGGTTTGGGCCACAAAAACTGGGTGCTGCCAGTTTCCGAGTTTGGACCACAAAACTCGGGCTGAGGACGGTTTCCAGGTTTGGGCCTCAAAACCTGGGCGCTGACGAGTTTCTGAGTTTGGGCCACAAAACTCAGGCGATGGACGACAGGTTTCTGGGTTTCGGCCTCAAAACTGGGGGATGGCCCAGGTTTCCCGGTTTCGGCCTCAAAACTGGGGGGAAGTCCGTGAAAAGGACGAGCGGCGCTTGGCGGCACATGGCGGCATCCAGTGAGGTCGCGTCGAGGCGAAGCTACCTGATGTGCGGGCGTGGCCGTCGGATCGACTACACTTCGAGTTGGTCAGGAATACCCTTAGGTTTAGTCTGCTCGCTCATTAGCAGTAGGGGTAGAAGGGGAATAATTGTATTAGGCTATATTAGGAGAGGCAACCCCTCCCTCCTGACTATCTCAGCCATTGCTATATTTTCATTCTAGGGTTTCCTGCTCTCTCTGTCCCTGTTGTAGCTACTGAGATCCATAGAGACGGTTTGATCATACCTCTGTGTATTTGGATTTTGCGGAAATGGGACCGAATTCCCGTTGTCTCCTCGTGGGGATGAATTTCGGCTGGCAATCGTGATTGTGATTCGCGTTTTGAACTTGTTCTTGGTGTTCTTCGTTTCTTCATGATTTTCCCGTCACTCAATCTCCCTCCTCGCTGCGTCTTTTTTGAATCCACTTGAATCAACTTGTTCTTTGATGTGAGGAGAACATTTCCACCGAAGGAATTTATCTCTACCCTCACGAACAAGTAGATCGGGTGGATAAAAGTTTCGTGGCAACTTTTTCATTCCTACACCTTCCCTTTCGATTTCCCATTGATTAAATCGATTTGAGCGGATGATTTCTTGGGGATAGTCTCCAAACTATCTTGTGATCATGTTCTCCAAGTTTGGGATCGAGGGATTTTAGTTTGGATCGAATTTGGAAAGATTTGGGAGAAGGGCGATTGAAATCGCCCTCCCTGAGTGGTCGCGGACAGTCCGCCATTCAGGGCACGGACAGTCCGCGTGTCGAGGCTGAGCCAGACCAGTGGCTGGGCGCCTCGGCATCTTTGGCGCGGGACACCGGTGGACAGTCCGCCGTACTGAGGCGCGGACAGTCCGGGACCGAGCAGAGGGTTTTCAGCATCAGTGCTATTTTGCTTTTTTGGCCGGCGAACAGTCCGCCACCAGAGCCTGGCCGGACAGTCCGCCGTTGGGAAGACGGTCCACAGACGGAACCCCGGACAGTCCGGGACTTGGCTGTAGCTTGCGTTTTAGTGCGATTGTTCTTCCGACTTTTGCGCTTGGTTTCCGGACTTCTTGTTTGGCCCTAGAGTTCACCATGGAACCTCTCTAAGTATCTTTGCTACTTGTTAGCATCGTTATTTGGAGATTTCCCGACGTAGCCGTCCATCTACGTTCGGGAGTCGATTTTTGGGGTTGAACTTGAGTCGGAATTTTCAGTGTTTTGCTTGCTCTTGTTTGGTGGTTCCTCGCTGTGATCCTAGGGATCATCCACCCTCTTCCAAGGGTCGTGGGCATCACGTTTGCACTCAAAGCTTTTGTGGGTTGATTTCTCGGGACAGAGGCCAGAGTTTTGAAAGAAATTTTTAGGCTCCCATTCACCCCCCCTGGTCGCTTTCTTGTAGCATTCTCGGTCCTTCAATTGATATCGAAGCAGGTTAAGGATCTTCCACCTTAGCCGGTTCCAGATCCACAGAAGGCAACATGGATCACGGCGTGGGCAAACCGCCATTTTTTGATGGGACAAACTATGCGTATTGGAAGACACGCATGTCGGCCTATCTTCAGAGCATGGGTGCTTCCATCTGGGATATTTGCAACTCTGCTGATTACGTGGTCTTGGTTGCTCGTGTGACTCAGCATCAAATCGATGAGCACGATGCCAATAGTCGAGCCCGTAATGCTCTTTTCTCCTGTTTGAGCATGTCTGAGTTTGATCGTGTTTCTCACCTCACTACGGATCGGGAGATTTGGGTGAATCTCATGCGTTTTCATGAGGGAACAACTCAAGTCAAAACCCGTCTCTACTAGCCACACAAGCGAGAGTATGAGAACTTTCGACACATGTCTGGCGAGAGCATAGAAAGTTTATTCGCTCGCTTTCAGGTGATTGTCAATAGGATGAGGGCTAACAAGGAGTTGTTGCCTTTCGACGATCATGAGAGGGCTCTCAAGCTTTTACACACTCTCGATCGGTCGGTGTGGGACTCCAAGGTTCAAGCGATCATCGAATCGCCTAACTATGAGACTCTCACGTGCGATGAGCTCTTTAGTAAGCTCAAATCCAGTGAGATTGACGCCATGGAGAGGGCTTCTTATGAAAATCCTTCTGGCCCGTCGATGGCTTTGGTTTTTGGCTCTTCTGCTAACCCTTCTGGAGGCTTTGCATTGTCTTCTCTTCTTTCTGTCACAGAGGAGCAGCTGGAGTTCATGGCGGACGACGAGTTGGCTCTGCTTGCCAACCGGTCTGGAGTTCATGGCGGACGACGAGTTGGCTCTGCTCTGCAGCTCTGGAGTTCATGAGATTCCACAACAACCACATGAACTGTCGCCGAGGAGGACGACGAGGTGGGTGCTATGACTGTGGAGGCTCGGACCAATTCATCGCCAATTGCCCGAAGAAGAACAAACAAGCTTTCGGCAAGGCGGATCATGGCCACAAGTATGACTCTGGCAAGCGCAAGGAGAAGTACGTCCCCGCCAAGCACAAGCGGAGGGGCGGCTTCAACAAGGAGTACATCAAGGAGAAGTACTTAGAGAATGCCCAGGCCGAGCAGCGTGCCTTCGTCGCCACGCTCAGCGACGTCGATGACTCGGATGACGACTCCACTGCATCAAGCGATGACGAGTCCGAGAAGAAGAAGATCGAGGCCAAGCTGAACGATCTCTGTTTCTTCGCCGACAACGAGGGCTTCTGCACCATGGCCCTCGGTGATGAGGTCAACAGCGAGCTGGAGGAGATCCCTCGGAACGACGACGACGACGACACCTCCCATGTATCACAAACCCCTGATGAGCTCTCTGCTGAGGTTGACAAACTTATTGCCGCCCTCCTTAGTCAAGATAAGCTGCTTAGGCATGCTGCTAGAGAGAGGAAGGAGTTTAGGCAGAAGTGGGAGGATGCGGTGAAGGAGCTGGAGTCTATCAAGTCCACCGTTGTCGTGACTGAGGAGGATGAGTGTGAGATTTGCTCCAAGCACATGACTGACCTTCTCACCTTGAGGGGGAAGTATGTTGCTTTCGTTGGAGAGATGGATGAGCTTAGGGCTAGTCCCATGTTGTTGGGTGCGTGCAAGTCTTGTGCAGGCTTGCAATCCGAGTTGGCAGAGAAGTATGCCAAGCTTGTGTCTCTTGAGAAGGCCAGGTTGGATAGCACTTGTGTGTCTAGATGCGCCTTGTGTGAGGGTTTGGAGATGGAGATTGCAAATGTGAAGCATGACAAGATGCAAACCGAGGAGGAAAACACATACCTTCAGACCATCTTGTCATGGGTGTCTAGTGGTGAGCCGCAGCTTGGGATGGTGATTGCCCAATTCAAACGTGCTGCTGGAGGTCCTGGTGTTGGTATTGCTCAGGGTGTGGAGTGTGCTGCGTCTTTTGGAAGGTTGGAGAGATTAGTGGTTTAAGCCGAGTGAGAAGCCCAATTCCACCACTAGTCCCAATCTAACCAAAATTCCACCCAAAGAGCCTCTTAAGTCGAACACCAAGGATGGAGTGTTTGTGGAACTTCCAAGAGCTCCACCCAAGAAATAAACATGGGCTCCAAAACCAAACCACCTCAGGAACAAGCTAGACACTATGCCACCAATCCATGTGGAGCTCATGCCACAAAAGAACCAAGTGATCCACACCCAATACCGTGAGTACCAACAACCCCCTATGAGAGCGGTGAGGTACCACTGTGAGCACTGTGGGAGAGATGGACACTCGAGGGAGTTTTCCTTTCGGCGCAAGAGAGAGGAGCGTCGTGCAAAGGAGTTGAACAACACGAACATGTACCATCCTTTCCATGATGTACGTGTGCCGAATGTTCAAAGGAGAGCTGCTAGACCTAGAGGTCCAATGCCTCAGGGTCCTAGGCCGCAAGGAGGATGTGCCCGACGGGATCCTACTCTTGTAGGCTATGTACCCCGTGACGGTGGCTTTGTTGTTGAGTGTTACCCCCCACCGCGTTTTGACTATCGCGATGGGCGCTCTTTCCTTAGCGGATCACGTTTTCCTATACGTGGTGATCGCTTTCCCTGTAGGCGTGCTAGGAATGGTTTTTCTACTAACCTTTCTTTTGAGCAACCGGGACAACACTGGTATACTTCCCATTTTACTCACCCCAGTGTTGGACCGTATGCTCACCCTATGTCTTTTTATTGATGTAGGTAAGTGTCGGTGTTTCGACCCCAGGGGTATGACACCTACTAGTAATATGATCGCGTGCTCCCTTCCTGGATGGTGATGCAAGATGACACAAGGGTTTATCCTGGTTCGGGAAAAGAAGGCCCTACGTCCAGCGGGGGGAGGAGGTTCTTGTATTACTTGCACCTAAGTGCTTGTACAGGGGCAATACAAGCTCAATGAGTGTGGACGAGAGTCTGGACTCGCGTGTGTGTCGTGTGGACTCTTGTACGTGGAGGGCCCCAGTTTCCTCTTTTATAGAACAAGAGGAGGCCAGGGTTACACAGGAGTGACATGTACAACGCCCAATACGGCGAAGGATTGGAATTCTGTCTTGTCGAGGTCACTGGAGCCGGCGTGGGGGTTGTTGTTGAGGCGTCCTTGAAGCGTGGCTTCCATCTCGGGCGTGGACGTGGAGGCGTGGTGACGTGGAGGCCGTGCAGCGCCCATTCCGGCACGTACAGGACGTGGCAGGGTCCCTCCGGGTCTTGGGGTACCTGTCCTCCAATAGCATGAAAGCAGTCAGGGCTCGAGGGGCGCAGGGCCGGCCTCGAGGTGGCGCCTACGGGGGGCTCGAGCCCCCACAGGTATGAGCAAGTCCCGGAAAACCCGGCCGTACAGCGGGAATCCAGGTCTCGAGATGTGGCTCGAGTGTGCTACAGTGCACGGTATGGCCTAACAGTGCTGTACTTGTGCCTTTTTGCCCATGCTTGTGGTGAAAACGAGGTTTGACTCTAGCCCCGGTTCACTGTGGCATACGTCGTGTACCAGAGGATGTGACCGGAGTAGGTGGACGCATTAAATGCGCAGTATGGGGCTGGTATCCGATGTCTGGCGCTGCTCGAGGGAGGTATGATGTGTCTCGAGGGATAGGTTGCCGTGCTAGAGAGGCTCGAGGTCCCCACGTGGGGTGTCGAGGAACGGTGTACGACTGTAGTGGGCTCGAGGCCTATGTGCCGGGGCTCGAGAGGTAGGCTACCATGAGGCGGTCGGTAAGGCTTTGGCGGGCCCGGGCTTCCTGGCGGTGGGCCGGCGTTGTAGGCCTCGAGGGGTTGGTTTTTTAGGGGGTTAGACTAGTTAGGTCTCTTATTAATTGGTTCTCTAGGCTTAACTTATTTGCTTTGCGTTGATTGGGGGTACCCCTTTTGTGGTCCCCCGACAGTAGCCCCCGAGCCCTTGTTTGAGTGCTAGCACTCGAGCAGGGGCTCCCTACCGGGATCTCGAGGGTTAGCTAACTGGTTCTCGAGGGTTTGGTTGTTTTGATTCCGTGGGTGTCACGCGAGCGACACCCGCGGGTGTAGCCCCCGAGGCCACGGCGGAGTGGTTAGGACTCCCTCGTGGGCTTTTTCACGAGTGTGAGTGTTAGTTACGTTTTTTAGGTTCGGGAGTGTCGAGCCCCCGAGTTCTTCGACCCTCTTTCGTCGAGGGGTGCCAGGCTGAACCGACCGGTCGGCTCTTCGAGCTGTTCGGCACACCAGTTGCCCTGGCTTGTCATCCCGCGAGTCCTTTCGATCGGATTCGAGGGGGGATGCCTCGTACTACCACGAGCGGGCGAGTAACGAGGTTCCCGGTGAGCTGGTAACGGGGGAATCCAAGTGAGACCTCGTGCCCCGTTCGATAGGGTCGACTGAAGCCCGGAGGCGATCTCATAAAGCATGGGCGCTCGGTCTACAGGAATGTCAGGTCCATTCGATAGGACCTGGTGGCTCGATGCCTCCCTCCGAGGGGATCTCACTGCATGTCGTGCGCTCTGCCTTGGATACACGTGAGGGGCCTCGAGGGCTTGGCCCTCGAGCGATGTAGCGAGTGACGCCCCTTGGTATCCCTGACTCGGGTGCTCGAAGCCGGCTGACGAACCCTCTTCGAGGGCTAGCCTTCGCTGCCTCGAGACTTGGAAGGGCCGGGGCCCATTTTTACCTTCTTGAAGAAGCCTCCGTCGTTTGGAATCCTTCTGCCCGTTGGGCGCGCCTTTTTGGGCGGAAACTGTCAGGGAGTGGAGATCATGGTGCCAGGGCGACGGACATGAAGTCGGAGCGGCGGTCGTGGTGGGCCCTGGTAGTGGAGCGAATGGGGAGTTACCGCGTGTACCTGTCAACCGGCTCGAGACGTGGTTAGGTGGGCGCATTAAATGTGTGCGGTTACCTTTCCTCAGCCGTGGGAGACCCCGCCCGTTGGGGTTTTCTTTTATAAATATCGAGTGAGGGGTGAGGGACTCTTTACTTTGCCTTTGCCTTCACAGCCGCCGCAGCTCCCACACGCTTTCTCCCCAAGCTAGCGATTGGTAATCTTCCCGGCCGTCCGTCCGCCGCTCAGATCCGTGCCGTCGCCGCCATGGCCGCCCAGACCTAGGTGTTGCCGCCCGAAGACTGGCGCCCGACGAAGATGTCGCAGCTTGAGCTAGAGTCGCTGGTGGACCAGGGGCTTCTCCGCCCCAACCCATGGGAGGGGCCCGCGTGGTGGATTCTCCCGTCGGCGGACCACCAGGAGCCGCACCCGCCGGAGGGGTATGTGGTGAGCTTCACGTGCTACCACCGCATGGGGCTTGGCGTTCTGCCAAGCCGCTTTATGCGGGGGCTGGCTCACCACTTCGATGTGGAATTGCAGCACTTCTCCCCCAACTCAATCTCGCATGCCGCCATCTACGCCGCAGTGTGCGAGGGATACCTGAAGATCGAGCCTCATTGGGAGATGTTCGTCCACCTCTTCCGGGGCGAGCTCTTTCATAAGGCCGTGAAGCCGAGCGGGAGGAGGCTCGCGCGCGCGGGCTCCCTCACCATCAGCGCGAGGACCGGTCCCTCGTCGGCCAACGTCCCCCGTCACTACCTCCACTACAAGCTTTCCTCCAACCAGGCGGGGTGGGACGACCACTGGTTCTACCTGCGGAACAAGGACGGGCTCCTTCCGTAGTACACCGGCAGGATCATCACCAAGAGCCCTGAGAAGTGGAATTGGGGCGTTGTGGCGGAGAGGCAGCGCCACCTAATGCCGCTGATGAATACGATGTGGTCGCTGGTGGAGGAGAAGGGACTGACCATCCAGGCGGTCATTTGGGCGTTCCATCAGCGGAGGGTCCTTCCTCTGGCGGACCGCCCCCTTCTCATGTACGAGATGGGGCCAAATGCCCCGCTCGAGGCGCTGAACAGGTCGAGGATGGCCGAGGAGAGGCTGCCTCGGAACGAGGGTGCTTCCCGGGTCACAATCACGATCCACGGGCTGTTCCGCCCAGAGGAGACCAACCTGATCGCCATGGCACCCGACGCGGGGTGTCTCGACCCGGTAAGCCTTCCTCAAGCTAGGCTATTTCGAGCCTCCCCTCCTTTCTCTTTCTTCGAACCTTGTTTACTCTCCTTGTGGTTTTTCTCATCAAGTTTCTTTTTGCAGGGGGCGTTCACATGTCACGCGTCGAGGCCCCCGGTGAAGGAGGACGCCGCGGAAAGACAGGTGAGGCGCCTCTCTGCTCAGAAAGATAAGGAGAGTAAGGATGCAAAGAAGAAGAAAGAGAAAGAGAAGAACTTGCGTCGGGTGGACCGGGATCAGAGGCTAGCGAAGGCTCGTCGTAACCGGCAGCCTGGAGAGGAGTCCCTCGAGCTCAACTACACGAGCTCGGAGGAGGAGGATGACGATGAGGAGGAGAGCGATGATGAAGGGATGGATGCGCGTCTGAGGCACGCGGGGGTCGTCGACATCAGGGCTGACCGCTCTTCTGTGCAGGAGAATATCCTGGAGATCCCCCAGGCGAAGGGATCGCGCGGGACGCAGCAGCGGAAGGCCACGCCAGGCCCCGCCTCGTCGGAGGCTCAGGGCACGTCGAGCTCCGTGCTGGACGTGCCCCCTGACGTGAAGAGGCCTCGAACTCGGGGCGCCATCGCCACGGCGCAGAAGGAGGCCACGACCGCGTCGACCCAGGCGGGGGGTTTCGAGAAGGGCAGGACCTCGAGTAGCGGTCAACACGCCGAGAGGGACTCCGGGCCCGACCGCCGCAACTCGTCGAGGACGACATCGAGCCCGCTGAAGAGCGGGCAACATGAGGGGGCGTCGAACCCCCGCCACCATGACCGTCGAGGGGGGAGCTTCCGGTCGTCTCGTGATGGGAGTCGTGAGCGATCCCGGAGCCCATCGCCGCACTGTCGCCGGGAGAAGGAGGTAGACGCGGGGGGCGCAACCTCCAGCACGAGCGCCGGAGCAGGTCCTGGAGCCCGCGCAAGGAAAGGCGCCAAGAGGACCGCTTGAAGGAGACGCGGTCGTCCCCCCGGGACAAGAGACAAAAGGGGAGCTCCCCGTCGGGGTCGAGCCACGGGAAGCACCGGGAGCCTTCCCCCCATCCGAGCCACACGGAGACGGCTCGGGGGCATGGCTCGATCCATGGGGCGGGCTCGAAGCCCCCGAGCGGGTCCGGCGACTCGGGTAAGAAGTCCCGCCATCGCTTTTGGTAAGTAACGTTTCTCAATTCCGTTGGTAGTGAAGCTTTACCTTTTTACCTTTGGTGATGTGTGTCATTTCTGGTTTTTCAGGGAAAAGCGCTCCCGGCAGGAGGCGGACCCCGCGGTGTCCAAGCGGGTCAAGACCTCGAGCTCTGCTGAGGACCAAGCACCTCGAGGTATGGCTCCTTCTTCCGCTGAAATGGCCGCTTGGCTGGTGAAGGCTCGAGCAGCCATGGCTCGGGGAAGTCAGATGGCCGCCGCGGATCTTGGTGAGGCCGACGCCGTCGACCATGGGGGTCGAGGCTTTTTCCTGATTCTGACGACGTTGTCGTCTTTTTTAGCAGGGACCGCGGCTCCTGGCGCCAAGCCCACCGCCACTGCGTCCATCGCAGCACCCCCTCCTCCTCCTCCTCCTCCTCCTCCTCCTCCTCCTCCTCCTCCTCCGGTGGCGCCTACCGAGAGGGCCACTCCTCCCCCCGTCATGACGACCATCTCAGGGGGAGCACCCGAGACAGGCGTGGCTCCGTCGGCGTCTGGGGCTGAGGGGACAGCGGCCCTCGAGACCCCAGACGACACGAGCCGGCCCGTTGGACAGGATCCCCTACCGACGAGGCCTCGCGCGCCCGCGGAGAAGGAGAAGGAGGGGGAGGCGTCGGTGGAGAAGATACCGACGGTGGAGGAGCTCCTGGACGAGCTGGAGAAGGAGTCGTCCCCGGTCAAGGGCTCAGCGCTGGAGGGGGCGCTCGAGGCACCGGCCGGGGATGACAAGACGCCGGAAGACCCAGTGAGGGAGGAGAGGCTCGAGGGGCCGGCTGGGAACGAGGCGGAGGGGACGACCGGTCCCTCGGCCGGCGCGGAGGAGAGCTTGGAGATGAGCCACCCCTCGAGCGATCCGGTACCGCTCGAGCCCCCGCCTCTACGCGATGCTGCACCGTCGACTCAGCAGGGGGATCCGCGGGAGGCGCGGTCGATCTTCAAGGAGGTGACCGAGCTCGTGGCGCAGACAGAAAGGGCCTTCGTGGAGGAGGCGGACAAGTCCGCGCGGATGTCGGCTGCCCTTGTGAGGGCGGAGGGGGAGCTCCAGGACCTCCACGCTGAGCTGGGCCGGAACGCGCAGATGGCGGGTCGGCTCAACGACGCTCAGGCCGAGACCCAGGCGGCTCGAGACAAGGCCGCCCAAGCTAAGAGGGAGACCACCACCACTCTGTCCGTGGTGGTGGCGTCGAGGAAGGAGGCTACCGACGCCCAAAGCGAGGCCACCACCGCCCGGTCTACAGCGGAGGCAGCGAGGAAGGAGGCTGCCGACGCCCGAAGCGAGGCCGCCACCACCCGGTCTGCAGCGGAGGCGGCGAGGAAGGAGGCCGAGGAGGCCAAGAGCAAGGCCGCCACCGCCCTGGCTGCGGCGGAGGCAGCGCGGAAGGAGGCCCAGGAGGCCTTAACTGCTGCGCGCTCGAGGATCCAAGGCCTCGAGATCGACATGGATCAGGCTCTCAACAGAGCTAATGACCTGTCGCTCAAGCTCGAGGCCGCTCGGCAGGAGGTGATCAAGAAGGATCTGGGCCTTGCGCAGACGGGCAAGCTGGTCGAGGAGCTTAAAGGCCAAAAACTTGACGTGTTGTCCCAAAAGCATACGCTCGAGCAGCGCGTCAGGGTCCTTACCGGCGACTTTGATGCTCTAGGCATGCGCTGCCAAGGTACTATCGTAATCTTCAGGCTTTGTCTTGCTTTGATTTCGAGATTCTTGCCACGCCACGGACTTACTCTTTTCTGTTTGTTGCACAAATCTAGTGAAGACCGCCGAGGAGCTCCGCGAGACGAATCAGACTCTCGTGGAGCAACTCCAGGGTGAGACCATGGTGGCGGAGCGGGTGCGCGGCACCATCGACAGGCTCTGCTCCACGTGGGGTGCCGACCCGGTGGCCACGGCAGAGGGCGCGGTGGCTCGAGGCAACGCCCTGGTCGATGCCCTGTGCTTGCTCGACGTGGCCGCGCGGGACCGCGTCAAGACCGCTCTCCACCATGGCGTAAAGCAGGCGCTCGCGGCCGTCCGCTCCGGCTTCCGCTACCCGGTCAACGTCGTCGCCAAGGGCTTCATCTAGATCGAGGGGAAGGACGAAGAGTGGAACGATCGCCGTGTCGACAAGATCCTGGAGAAGGTGGAGAGGCCGGGGGCGGCGCTCACAAAACTCTTCGAGGAGGACGTGCTTCCTCCCGTTGCAGACAGTGGTGTAGATGGCTGCCCTCCTCCTGGCCCGGACGTCGAGGCTGAGCCCGCAGCAGAAGATCTTGAGGAGGAGTTCCAGACTGATGAGGAATGAGGCCTGCATGCCAAATTTGGGCGTCGAGGCCTTTGTAAAAATTCATGTCATGACTTATGGCCCGTCGAGGCCAACATATGCGTATGACTTATTTGTTTAAAGAAGTTGTTTTCTTTTCGAATTTATTCGATCATTTCTCTTTGTCGCTAGCTCGTGTTTCTACCGGCTTGGTCTATGTTCTTTTGATACGCGTCATGAGTTCCTCGAGGGGAGGCATAGGTAGGGTACCGTAGCCCGGGGGCGTGGGTGGCCGTCTACGTCGACGCCCCCCGCCTCTTGGAGGCTCGAGGTATCTACGGACTTAGACGTTGCTAGTACGCTCGAGATATGGATCGAGATAAGGGTCGAATTTTTGAAAAGAAAAGAGCGTTTTTTCCGGAGTCCGGGGGGGTCCCCCCTGTCAGCCCCCGAGGGAGGCTCGACACTGAGCAAGGCAGGGTCGAGGCTACCTTATGTTGCTAAGTAAAATGAAAGACAGTGCACGAGTTTGTTCATTCATGTTTGACGTGTTTGTATAAAGCAACAAAATGTACAGGGCCTCGAGGCCATTAAGGGTAGAAGCGACGTAGCTGAGTATGTTCCACGCATTCGCCAGGATCCTGCCTTGACCATCGTAGAGCTTGTTTGTTCCTGGCTTGAGCACCTCAGCTACGGTGTATGGGCCCTCCCATGGAGGGGTGAGCTTGTGGCGCCCTCGATTATCTTGCAGCCGTCGAAGCACGAGGTCCCCCACTGCCAGGTCCCTTTTGCGCACGTGCTTGTCGTGGTAGCGTCGAAGTATTTGCTGGTAGCGCGCGGAGTTGATGAGCGCCACGTCTCGAGCCTCCTCGAGCTGGTCCTTGGCATTGGCGAGCCTCTCGTCGTTGGTTTGCTCGCTGTAGGCTCGAAGTCAAGGGGAGCCGTACTCGAGGTCCGTAGGCAAGATAGCCTCGGCGCCGTAGGTTAGGAAGAACGGAGTGAACCCGGTGGCTCGACTCGGCGTAGTCCTGAGGCCCCACAGCACCGAGGGGAGCTCTACAGCCCACCTCTTTCCAAAATTCTTGAGGGTCTTGAACAGCCTCGGCTTCAGCCCGTGGAGTATCATGTCGTTGGCGCACTCGACCTGCCCGTTGCATTGAGGGTATGCGACCGAGGCCCAGTTCACGCGGATGTTGTTGTCGTCGCAGAAGTTGATGAACTTTTTGCCCGCGAATTGTGTGCCATTGTCGGTGATGATGACGTTAGGCACCCCAGACCGGTACATGATGTCAGAGATGAACTCGACGGCCTTCTCGGAGGTGGGATTGCCTATAGGCTTAGCCTCGATCCACTTGGTTAATTTGTCGACGGCCACGAGCACATGCGTGTACTTTCCATTTGTCATCTTGAGGGGACCCACGAGGTCGAGCCCCCAGACGGCAAACGGCCAAGTGATGGGGATCATCTGCAGGGCGTGCGCGGGCTGGTGCGTTTGCTTGGCGTAGAACTGACACCCTTGGCAGGCTCGAACCAGGCGCTTGGCGTCTCCAATGGCGGTTGGCCAGTAGAAGCCTTGGCGGAAGGCGTTCCCCACCAAGGTCCTTGGCGCTGCGTGATGGCCGCAAGCCCCCGAGTGCATGTCGTCGAGGAGCCTGCGTCCTTCCTCGAGGGGGATGCAGCGCTGAAGGATTCCTGATGGGCTACGACGGTACAGCTCTCGTTCGTCGCCGTAGATGACGTAGGTCTTGGCCCTTCGAGCGATGCGTCGGGCCTCCGTCTTGTCTTCTGGTAGCACGCCATGCGTCAGGTAGTCGAGGAAGGGCATCCGCCAGTCGAGGGGTTGTGATGAAGAAGAGGCGGGTGCGTCGATCTGCATTGCCTCAGCGGATGTCGAGGGTCGTTCTCGAGGGGTGGCGTTGAAGGTCGAGCCCCCGTGTCTGGCTCGAGGGGTGGCGTCGAGGGGCCAGCCCCCGGGCCGATTTTGACGGATGGCTCAAAAATGTCCCTCGAGAAGACATCTGGTGGGACGGTGCCGTGCGTGGATGCTAACTTAGCCAGCTCGTCTGCGGCCTCGTTGTACTTTCGAGCGATGTGGTTGAGCTCGAGGCCGTAGAACTTGTCTTCTAGCTTGCGCACTTCTCCGCAGTATGCTTCCATCTTGGGATCGATGCAGCTCGAGGCCTTCATGACCTGGTTGATGACGAGCTGCGAGTCCCCTCGAATGTCGAGGCGTCGGACCCCAAGCTCGTGGGCGATGCGCAGCCCGTTGACGAGGGCCACGTACTCAACGACGTTGTTGGAGGCGGGGAAGTGCAAGCGCAGTAGGTAGCGCATGTGGACTCCGAGGGGTGAGATGAAGAGCAGGCCTACGCCTGCCCCTGTCATCATGAGGGACCCGTCGAAGTACATAGTCCAGAGCTCGGCTTGGATTTGTGCCAGCGGGAGCTGGGTGTCGGTCCACTCAGCAACGAAGTCCGCCAACGCTTGCGACTTGATGGCTTTTCGTGGAGCGTAGGTGATGGCCTCCCCCATCAGCTCGGCAGACCACTTGGCGATGCGCCCCGTGGCCTCCCGGTTGTTGATGATTTCTCCGAGGGGGAAGGACGATGCCACCGTCATGGGATGAGCGAGGAAATAATGCTGGAGCTTGCGCCTCGTGATGATGATGCCGTAGAGCAGCTTCTGGATGTGTGGGTACCAGACCTTGGCCTCGGAGAGCACCTCACTGATGAAGTACACCGGCCATTGGACTGGTAACGCGTGACCCTCCTCGTGTCTCTCGACGACTACGACCGCGCTGACCACCTGGGTGGTTGCGGCCACGTAGAGGAGGAGAGGCTTGGGGGGATCGTCACCCTGGGCTGGTTGTGGTGGCACGAGAATTGGCGCGGAAGTCAGCAACCCCTTCAACTTGGTTAGGGCCTCCTCGGCTTCGACGGTCCACGCAAAGCGTTCCGTTTTCTTCAGCAGGCGGTAGAGGGGTAGCGCCTTTTCCCCTAGCCTCGAGATGAACCTGCTGAGAGCGACTAGATAGCCTGTCACTTTCTGTACGCCCTTGAGGTCTCGAATTGGGCCCATCCTCGTGACTGCTGAGATCTTTTCGGGGTTGGCCTCGATCCCCCGTTGTGAGACAATGTAGCCAAGTAGCATGCCTAGAGGCACACCAAAGACACATTTCTCGGGATTGAGTTTCACATTCTTGGCCCGGAGGCACTCGAACGTGGTCTCGAGATCGCTGATGAGGTCCCCGACTTTCTTGGTCTTAACCACGATGTCATCGACGTAGGCCTCGACGGTTTTGCCTATGTGTTCGCCAAAGACATGCTGCATACAACGCTGATATGTTGCCCCAGCGTTTCGAAGGCTGAAGGGCATTGTAACATAGCAATACATACCAAAAGGCGTAATAAAAGAGGTAGCGAGCTCGTCGGATTCTTTCATCTTAATCTGGTGGTAGCCGGAATACGCATCGAGAAATGAAAGTACTTCACACCCCGCAGTGGAATCGACAATCTAATCAATTCTAGGTAAAGAAAATGGAACTTTTGGACATGCTTTATTCAAACCAGTGTAGTCTACACACATCCGCATTTTTCCATTCTTTTTCCTAACTAGTACAGGGTTAGCTAGCCACTCTGGGTGAAATACCTCCTTGATGAATCCAGCCGCCAAAAGCTTGTGCACCTCCTCGCCGATGATCCTACGCTTCTCCTCGTCGAAGCGGCGCAAGGCGTTGCTTCACCGGTCTGGACCCGGCCTGGATCTCCAAGGCGTGCTCGGCGACTCCCCTCGGTATGCCTAGGCATGTCCGAGGGGCTCCACGCAAACATGTCGATGTTCGCGCGGAGAAAGTCGACGAGCACTGCTTCCTATTTAGGCTCGAGGCTGGCACTGATGGCCAGCGTCTTGCCGTCGGTCGAGGTCAGGGTCGACGGGTATCTGCTTGGTGTGCTCTGCCGGCTCGAAGGTGCCGGCGTGGCGCTTTGCTTCAGGGGCCTCGGTGGCCAGGGCAGCCAGGGCCTCGAGCGAGTCGACTTGGACGTTGGCCTCCCCACGCTCGACGCACTCCACGTCGCAGTGGTACGCGTGTTCGTAGGAGGTGTCGACGGTGATGACCCCTTTCGGCCCCGGCATCTTGAGCTTCAAGTATGTGTAGTTGGGGACCGCCATGAACTTGGCGTAGCCAGGCCTGCCGATGATGGCGTGGTAGGTCCCTTGGAACCCAACCACCTCGAAGGTGAGCGTCTCCCAGCGGAAGTTGGCCGGCGTGCCAAAGCAAACAGGTAGGTCGATGCGCCCGAGGGGGTGGGCCTTCTTCCCTGGTACGACTCCGTGGAACCCCCCGACGCTGGGTCGGAGATGGTCCCTCGAAATCCCCAGGAGGTCGAGGGTCTCGAGGTATATGATGTTGAGGCTCGAGCCCCCATCCATCAACACCTTGGAGAACCGTACGTCGACGATGACGGGGTCGACGACGAGGGGGTACGCCCCCGGATTTACGACATGGTCCGGATGGTCGTCACGGTCGAACATGATCGACGCATCAGACCAGTCAAGATATCGAGGGGCGTCGTGGCAGAGTGCAAAGACCTCCCGGCGCTCCTTCTTTCTCTCTCGAGCTGAGAGCCCGACGGTTGGGCCCCCGTAGATCATGAAGCAGTCGCGCACCGGGGGGAAGTCACCGTCCGCGTCCCCGTCGTCGCGTCGATTGTTGTCCTTGCCCTTAGGCGCGTCTTCCTTCTTATCGCCGAGCTTGGAGTAGAAGCCCTTCATCATTCGGTAGTCCTTCAACTTGTGATTCGTGGGACCCTTGTGATAAGGGCAGGGGTCCTCGAGCATTTTGTCGAAGACAGCCCCGTCAGGGGGGCCTCGAGGCTTCTTATGCTCGAGGGCACCCACGAGCACTTCTTCATCGTCATCGTCATCGGCATCGCGCTTCGCCTTCTGACCTTTGCCTTTGTTCTTCTTCTTTTTGTTGTTGTTGTTGCGGTTCTTGACGTTGTTGCCCTTGCTCGAGCCCTTCGGCGTGGCCACCGCCTTGCATTTGTCCGTGGAGCGGCCAAAGAAGGCCCCCACTGCCTCGTCGCCTGAGGCAAAGCTGGTGACACGATCCATCAGATCCTCGACCGTCCTGGGACGATAGTGCCCTAGCTCGTGGACTAGCTCTTGGCATGTCATGCCCGCGAGGAACGCTGAGATGACATCCTCATCAGGCACGTGGGGGAGCTCGAGGCGCTGCTTCGAGAATCGCCGAGCGAAGTCGCGGAGGGGCTCGTCCGCTGTCTGCCTGCAACGTCATAGATCCCAGGGGTTGCCTGGGCGCACGCAAGTCCCCTTGAAATTCCCATCGAAGACCCTGACTAGGTCGGCCCAGTCGTGGATCTGATCCGGCGGGAGCCCCTCGAGCCACCGACGGGCGGTGTCCGAGAGGTAGAGTGGGAGCTGGCGTATGATCACGCGGTCGTCGCTCTTCGCCCCGCCCAGTTGGCAGCCCAGGCGGAAGTCGGAGAGCCATAGCTTGGGCTCGACCTCCCCATCATACTTCACGATGTTGGTCGGTGGTCGAAAGCGGTCGGGGAGGGTTGAGCTGCGGATGGCCCGGCTGAAGACCCTGGGGCCCGGGGGCTCGAGGGCTTGCCGGTCCTCGTCACTGTCGTAGCGTGCCCCTCGATGGGCACTATAGCCGCGCTCCTCGGCCCCTTTGTCCTTGCGCCGGCGGTAGATGTTGTTGCGGGCATCATTGGGGTCTCGAGGTGGCCGGTTCTCGACGATCCGCTCCCGGACTGGCCTGGCTCGAGAGGCGTCCGGCTGGTGGACGGACATCTCACGCTCGTTGCGGGGCGTGTCTGCTGGCTTCCCCAAGGCCGCTCCGCGCCGGCGCGAGGCTGAGCTCTCGGCCTGCTGCATAGCGGCTGTCTCGAAGAGGTTCTTCATTTCCCCGAGCATGCGCCTGGCGTCAGGGTTGGAGATGGCGGGTCGATCGCGGAGAAGCATCGCGGCCGGCACCGCGTTCTGCCCGGCTCACGGGAAGCGCACCTCGGGGCGTGCTGGTGCCCCATCCTCGAGGATCTGCCGGTGGACCTCTCGAGCGCGGCCACGAGCGCCGGCCCCTCGAGGCTGGGCTTGTTCCTGCACAAGAGTTTGCTCGAGCTGCAGTAGGCGTTGTCGGTCCTCCTCAGCCTTGGTGATCGCCTCCCGCAGCTGCGCGAGCTGCGCCACCCGGTCGTCGTTGTGCTGAGGTGGTGCATCCGGTGCCGGGGGTTCGTTCCTCCCCCGAACGTGTGGTCCGCCCGCCGCAGCAACGTCGTTGGGCTCTTCGAGGTTGAGCACCGGCCTGGCGTCGTCGTCGTCGTCGTCCTCGGCATCGCCCACGACCCTCTCGAGCTGGAAGCACTCCCTGGTGGGATCCCAGAGGTCAGGGTCGTGGTAGTCGTACTCGTCGGAGTCGGAGCTATTGATGTCACGTCGCCCTGGCTCGTGCTAGGACTGCAGCTCGCGGTACCACTCTCCGATGGTGGCTCGCCGGGGTGGCTCGACGACTCGTGAGAAGCCGCGGTCGACGTGCGCGGGGTAGACGATCTCCAGGTCGGTGGTGGCTCGTAGGATCACGCCCGGACGATCCTCGCACTCTGCCGCCGCCCGGTCCTGACGGCGCTCGTCGAGGTGGTGGGTGTAGATAGCTGCGGAGTTGTTGAGGCCGAACGGGGGCCGCTGGCGTCGAGCGCGGTACACCCCGTGCGGGAGGAAGCCAGGTGGTGTCGATGGAGCACGGCTCGGGGGCCTCTGGCCAGGCTCCCGGTCCGTACGCATGACGAACGCGAACTCACTGGGAGAGTGCGCGCGCGCCCTAGAAGTCTCCGGTCGCGCGCTGGGCAGGTTTCTCCTCGGGGACTCTACGCCGGCCACGGGGAAGTGGGTGTACGCCGCGGGCACCGCCTGTGCTTGGCGACGATGGCGACGATAGCGCCGCTCACGAGGTGGTGACGCGTGGTGGTGCGGGCGACGCGCCACGCCCCCCGCACGGGGTGGCGTGACACGCCCTCCGCTCGGGCTCTCCGTGGAGAGCAGGGTCAGCTCGTTGCCGCTGTCGGTGGCCAGGAACTCGAGGCTCCCGAACCAGTTGATGGCAACAGCAGAGAACGAAGGAGTGGAAGAAGCCATCCAGAAAACAACGAGAAATCGACTCCGACACGCGAAGCCCCTCCCTGGCGCGCCAACTGTCGGTGTTTCGACCCCGGGAGTATGACACCAACTAGTAATATGATCGTGTGCTCCCTTCCTGGATGGTGATGCAAGATGACACAAGGGTTTATCCTGGTTCGGGCAAAGAAGGCCCTACATCCAGCGGGGGGAGGAGGTTCTTGTATTACTTGCACCTAAGTGCTTGTACAGGGGCAATACAAGCTCAACGAGTGTGGACGAGAGTCTGGACTCACGTGTGTGTCGTGTGGACTCTTGTACATGGAGGGCCCTGGTGTCCTCTTTTATAGAACAAGAGGAGGTCAGGGTTACACAAGAGTGACAAGTACAACGCCCAATACGGTGAAGGGTTGGAATTCTGTCTTGTCGAGGTCACTGGAGCCGGCGTGGGGGTTGCTGTTGAGGCATCCTTGAAGCGTGGCTTCCATCCCAGGCGCGGATGTGGAGGCGTGGCGACGTGCAGGCCGTGCAGCGCCCATTCCGGCACGTACAGGACGTTGCAGGGTCCCTCCGGGTCTTGGGGTACCTGTCCTCCAATAGCATGAAAGCAGTCAGGGCTCGAGGGGCGCAGGGCCGGCCTCGAGGTGGCGCCTACGGGGGGCTCGAGCCCCCGCAGGTATGGGCAAGTCCCGGAAAACCCGGCCGTACAGCGGGAATCCAGGTCTCGAGATGTGGCTCGAGTGTGCTACAGTGCATGGTATGGCCTAACAGTGCTGTACTTGTGCCTTTTTGCCCATGCTTATGGTGAAAACGAGGTTTGACTCTGGCCCCGGTTCACTGTGGCATACGTCGTGTACCAGAGGATGTGACCGGAGTAGGTGGACACATTAAATGCGTAGTATGGGGCTGGTATCCAACGTCTGGCACTGCTCGAGGGAGGTATGATGTGTCTCGAGGGATAGGTTACCGTGCTAGAGAGGCTCGAGGTCCCCACGTGGGGTCTCGAGGAACGGTGTACGGCTGTAGTGGGCTCGAGGCCTATGTGCTGGGGCTCGAGAGGTTGGCTACCATGAGGCGGTCGGTAAGGCTTTGGCGGGCCCGGGCTTCCTGGCGGTGGGCCGGCGTTGTAGGCCTCGAGGGGTTAGCTTTTTAGGGGGTTAGACTAGTTAGGTCTCTTATTAATTGGTGCACTAGGCTTAACTTATTTGCTTTGCGTTGATTGGGGGTACCCCTTTTTTGGTCCCCCGACAGTAAGGCGATTGGAGAATGTTTGGTTGGTGGATTCCGGGTGCTCAAGGCATATGACCGGAAACGCCAAGTGGTTCTCCAGTCTTGGTCCAGTTGCTGGAAAGGAGTTTATCACCTTCGGCGACCATAGCAAAGGTAAAGTGTTGTCTCGTGGGTCGGTGCGAGTTAATGAGCACTTTGTGTTGCGTGATGTTTCTCTTGTTTCTAACTTGCATTTTAACCTTCTTTCTGTCTCGCAACTTTTTGATGATTACTATGAGATTGGTTTTAAGCTGAATCTCAGTCGTATTCTGGATCCTCAGGGCAATCTTGTGTGTTTGATTTCGCCCTTTGGAAAAGTCTTTCATGCGAATTTCTCAGAGTCATTTGGAATTTCTCGTTGTCTTGTGGCTGGACCTTCCTCCTCTGATCTTTGGAAGTGGCATAGGAGACTAGGTCACCTGAGGTTCGATTTGCTTGCAAGGCTTAGCTCACTTGGCTTAATCCGAGGATTGCCCAAGTTGTGCATGGAGAAGGATCTTGTTTGCCATTCTTGTAGACATGGGAAAATGGTAGCCGCTCCCCACCATCCGGTGAAATAGGTTATGACTAAGCGCCCTAGAGAGCTTTTGCACATGGACCTTGTTGGTCCGGCTCGGGTGAGCTCGGTTGGTGGGAAGTGGTATGTGCTTGTTGTTGTTGACGACTTTTCGAGATATTCGTGGGTTTTATTTTTAGCTGAGAAAACTGAGACTTTTGCTTTTTCTCGCAATCTGATTTTGTGACTTCAGAACGAGTTCCCTAAGAACTTGATGAGAGCTATTCGTAGCGATAATGGTTCCGAGTTTAAGAACTCGGATTTTGAAAATTTTTGTAACTCTTTGGGTTTAGGGCATCAGTTTTCTTCCCCTACACTCCGCCACAAAATGGTGTTGTAGAGAGGAAAAATTGGACCCTTGTTGAAATGGCCAGGATGATGCTCGATGAGCATAGGACTCCTAGGCGGTATTGGGCCGAAGCTATGAACACTGCATGCTATATTTCCAATTGTATTTTTCTCCGTGCGTTCTTGAAGAAGACTTCTTATGAGTTGCGATTTGGGAAGCAACCCAAAGTGAGTTATTTTAGAGTTTTTGGTTGCCACTATTTTATACTCAAGAAAGGCAACTTGGACAAGTTTGAGTCTCGCTCTTCTGACGGTGTATTTTTGGGTTATGGTAATCATACTCATGCATATCGTGTACTTAACCTTGATACTATCCGAGTCATGGAGACATCCGATGTCACCTTCGATGAGACCATGCATTGTCCTTCTTCTAGATTTGAGCGTGCAGATGATCACGAGGTTGGCGAACCCCTTTTTGATGATGAGGAAGAGGGTGCTGAAGGGATTGATGATCTAGCACTTCCTCCACCTGCTGTGCCGATTGGGTCGACTTCGACCATGACTGCTCGCGGCCCCGACCCATCTTCTTCCACTACATGGGGGCCGTGTGATCCACCACCTCGGGCTGTACCACTTGTATCCGAGGAGGCACCAGCTACTGTTGAGGGGGAGGTTACTTCAGCGAGGGAGGCGCCTTGACACATTCAGCGTCAACACCCACCTCAACAGATAATCGGTGACATCCACGAACGCGTCACTCAGTCAAGGTCACAACAAATCTCTCACTATGATCATTCTGCATTTGTAGCTGATTTTGAACCCCGAGATGTTAGAAATGCTTTATCTGATCCGGATTGGGTAAATGTCATGCATGAGGAGCTTGAAAACTTTGAGAGAAATCAGGTTTGGGTTCTTGTTCCACCTCCTCCTGAGTGTCACCCTATTGGTACAAAATGGGTTTTCAAAAACAAACAAGAAGAGGATGGCCACATTGTGAGAAACAAGGCCAGACTTGTAGCCCAGGGGTATAGTCAGAAGGAGGGGATAGACTATGAGGAGACTTTTGCTATTGTAGCTCATTTGGAGGCAATTAGGATCCTCTTGGCTTTTGCTGCATCCAAGGGTTTCAAACTTTTTCAAATGGATGTCAAGAGTGCCTTCCTAAACGGCTACATAGAAGAAGAGGTGTATGTGAGACAACCCCCTGGTTTCGAAAATCCCAAGTTTCCAAACCATGTCTTTAAACTTCACAAAGCTTTGTATGGTTTGAAACAAGCCCCTAGAGCCTGGTATGATAGGTTGAAAACCTT
This sequence comes from Coix lacryma-jobi var. lacryma-jobi, assembly GCA_009763385.1. Lineage (NCBI taxonomy): Eukaryota > Viridiplantae > Streptophyta > Magnoliopsida > Poales > Poaceae > Coix > Coix lacryma-jobi. The sequence goes on along the minus strand of CM019826.1, from coordinate 78,874,911 downwards.
TTTGCTTGCTAAGGGTTCTAAAATGGGATGTGTGGATAAAACTCTCTTTCTCCTCAAGCAAGGCAATGACACTCTCTTGGTTCAGATTTACGTGGATGATATCATTTTCAGTGGTTCTTCTCACGCTTTGGTTGCCAAGTTCGCAGATATTATGAGCAGGGAGTTTGAGATGAGCATGATGGGCGAGTTGACGTTTTTCCTTGGGTTGCAAATCAAGCAATCCCAAGAAGGGACGTTTGTGCACCAGGGCAAGTACACCAAGGACATATTGAGGAAGTTTGACATGGGTGAGGCCAAGCCTCTTCCAACACCCATGTCGACCATGACAGCCCTGCATGCGGACAAAGATGGAGAAGTTGTGGATCCGAAGGAGTACCGGAGTATGATCGGGTCGTTGTTGTACCTGACGGCGACACGCCCTGACATTCAGTTCGCGTTGTGTCTTTGCGTGTGCTTTTAGGCGTCGCCACACACTTCTCACTATTAGGCGGTCAAGCACATTATGAGGTACTTATGTTTCACACCTGAGTTTGGGATTTGGTATTTTGTTTCTTCCACCCTCTCCTTTTGCGGTTACACGAATGCTGATTTTGCTGGTTGCCGACTTGAGCGCAAGTCCACTTCTGGGACTTGTCAGTTTTTGGGTTCTTCTCTTGTATCTTGGTCTTCTCCCAAGCAGTCTAGTGTCGCACAGTCTACCACATAGGCTGAATATGTTGCTGCGGCTAGCTGTTGTTCCCAGTTGTTGTGGATGATGGCCAGTTTGTGTGATTTTGGTCTAAGCTTTTCTCGAGTTCCATTGTTTTGTGACAGCACGAGTGCGATTAGCGTTGCTAATTAGAACCCCGTGCTGCATTCTAAGACCAAACACATTGATGTGCGCTTTCATTTCTTGCGAGACCACTATGAGAAGGGTGATATCGACCTTCACCACGTCGATACTCATCTTCAGTTGGCAGATATTTTCACCAAGCCTTTGGACCAATCAACCTTTGCTAGATTGAGAGGTGAGCTTGGTGTATGTTTCCCCTTTTAGTTGGGGGAAATATTTTGGTTCTTGTATCATAGACTGACTTCTTTTATTTTGTTCTTGTTTAATTTTTGCACATCATCATATTTTCATCTTTATCTTTTCGAGCTTCATATCTATAATCTATAGAATGAATCTATGCTCTGATTAGTGTATGCTCTGATGATATATGCCTATGCGTGTAGCTTAGGCTCTTCTTGATCACTGATACATGTTATGAGCTGAGTTACTTTTTAGAACTGTGAATATGCTTAATCAAACATAAAATTTGAAACTTGTTCACCATTGAGATTGGCAACTAGCATGTGTAGAATGTGTTGAAGTCACTTGTGCTATACCTATATGATAGGTTACTATGTCTCTAGTTCTGAGTCTTTCACTTGCTTGGTGTGTTCATATTCTGTTAAAATTTTGAACCAAGTCTAAGTGAATTGAAAAGATCGAGATGGGATCACTTGACAGCACATCACGGTATCGAGACTGTTTCTCATTGCACTTTGAGTTAAACTTGAGTCGTGTAGTGTAAGACCAAAACCGCTGCTTCAAGCTTCTGATTGCTTATGCATAGGCTTAGCTCGGTTGAAAAGTTAGGGAATGTCAAGTTTTCAACCTCTCGCAGTGACATGCTGAAAATTCAAACTTGTGTAATCACCGCTGCAACTCCGATATTTTTTGAAAACACAAGTCTATGTTTCTTTCTATAGCATGATGATTGAACTTTGCTAGGGGTAGTTCACCTTGTATACATGTTTAGCACTTGTGTAACTTCTTGTCTATACATGTTTGGTGCTATTTTGATGGTGAAACCCTTTCTGAATGGCTAAAAACTGGTAACTTTGCTCATATGTTCATATTTTGTATTCTATGATCAGTTTGAGCCTTTGATGTCATTTATGCTTGTTGTTGAATCATTGGTTCAGCACTCTTTAGAGCATCTATTCTTTCTATCGACTATATACCTGAAGCTGCTAACCTGCATTTGTGACTCTCATGCATTTGCCTGTTTTGTGCATTTTCAACTAAGGGGGAGAAAATTTGACAAATCATGCCCTAGTTGTGTGCACTATTGAAGGGGGAGCTCATATCAAGGGGGAGTTTGCTTGACAAGTTGCTAAATTGGTTTGGAGCGGTTCGTTTTGTTCATTTTCAATTGGTTCGGAGCCTTTGCATTTTTTAGCTAGTTGTGTTGAGCCTTTGCCTCTTTCTGGAGGAACTAGTTGATTTACTCAGTTTTGGCTTCCTTGCTCTGAACTTCTCGCTAGCGGTGTTGAGCCCGTTCTGCCTTTTCTTGAGGGCTAGCTTTGCTTTGCTTGGTTGCGTCGAGCCGTTGCCCATGTCTTTGGAAACCAAGTTGTTTTGCTCACTCCACTTGACCTTCTTTCGGATTTACTATGCTTTTGGGTCATTTGGTCGAGTTCTCTACTCTTCTATCTTTCTTCCTTCTTCTACCTTCCTATGATTTGTGTTGGTAGTTGACAATGCACTCATCAAGGGGGACATTGCGGATACATGGGTGTTGCCGGATCTTGAGATGATGAGTGATTGTCAACTGGTATGATGCGCATGTTCTTTGGCTTGTGTTGTGCAGGTGTCGATCACAGAGACGGTGTTCGAAGGCAAGGTGAAGGTCAAGTAGAGACGTGTCGTGCCGATGGACCCAGAGCGGTGAAGGGCGGACGTGAGGCTTGGACTGACGTACCGGTGGCCTGAGGATCGGCCATGGTGGCTGACAGCCTGGGACAGCGACAAGTGAAGACTTGCGGGTGGACGGGGTGCACAGGCGGTGCATCCCTCTATGACGTCGGTTTGGTGGTTGAGCCACAGAAAAACCACCGAGTGGACGGTTTCCAGGTTTGGGCCTCAAAATCTGGGTGCTACCGGTTTCCGAGTTTGGGCCACAAAACTCGGGCTAAGGACGGTTTCCAGGTTTGGGCCTCAAAACCTGGGCGCTGGCGGTTTCCTGAGTTTGGACCACAAACATCAGGCGATGGACGACAGGTTTCTCGGTTTCGGCCTCAAAACCGGGGGATGGCCCAGGTTTCCCGGTTTCGGCCTCAAAACCGGGGGGAGGTCTGTGAAAAGGATGAGCGGCGCTTGGCGGCACGTGGCGGCATCCGGTGAGGTCGCGTCGAGGCGAAGCTACCTGATGTGCGGGCGTGGTCGTCGGATCGACTACACTTCTAGTTGGTCAGGAATACCCTTAGGGTTAGCCTGCTCGCTCATTAGTAGTAGGGGTAGAAGGGGAATAATTGTATTAGGCTATATTAGGACAGGCAGCCCCTCCCTCCAGACTATCTCAGCCATTGCTATTTTCATTCTAGGGTTTCATTGCTATTTTCTTCACGATTTTCCCGTCACTCGATCTCCCTCCTCGCTGCGTCTTTTTCGAATCCACTTGAATCAACTTGTTCTTTGATGTGAGGAGAACATTTCCACCGAAGGAATTTATCTCTACCCTCACGAACAAGTAAATCGGGTAGATTCAAGTTTCGTGGCAACTTTTTTGTTCCTACACCTTCCCTTTCGATTTCCCGTTGATTAAGTTGATTTGAGCAGATGATTTCTTGGGGACAATCTCCAAACTATCTTGTGATCATATTCTCCAAGTTTGGGATCGAGGGATTTTGATTTGGATCGAATTTGGAAAGATTTGGGAGAAACGCGATTGAAATCGCCCTCCCTGAGTGGTCGCGGACAGTCCGCCACTCAGGGCGCGGACAGTCCGTGCGTCGGGGCTGAGCCAGACCAGTGGCTAGGCGCCTCGACATCTTTGGCTCGGGACACCAGCGGACAGTCCGCCGTACTGAGGCGCGGACAGTCCGGGACCGAGTAGAGGGTTTTCAGCAGCAGTGCTGTTTTGCTTTTTTGGTCGGCGGATAGTCCGCCACCAGAGCCCGGACAGTCCGCCGTTGGGCAGACAGTCCGCGGTCTGAACCCCGGACAGTCCGGGACTTGGCTGTAGCTTGCGTTTTAGTGCGATTGTTCTTCCCACTTTTTTGCTTGGTTTTCGGACTTCTCGTTTGGCCCTAGAGTTCACCAAGGAACCTCTCTAAGTATCTTTGCTACTTGTTAGCATCGGTATTTGGAGATTTCCCGACGTAGCCGTCCATCTACGTTTGGGAGTCAGTTTTTGGGGTTGAATTTGAGTCGGAATTTTTGGTGTTTTGCTTGCTCTTGTTTGGTGGTGCCTCGCTGTGATCCTAGGGATCATCCACCCTCTTCCAAGGGTCATGGGCATCATGTTTGCACTCAAAGCTTTTGTGGGTTGATTTCTCGGGATAGAGGCCAGAGTTTCGAAAGAAATTTTTAGGCTCCCATTCACCCCCCCCCCTCTGGTCGCTTTCTGTTGGCGTTCTCGGTCCTTCACCGGGATACCCATAGGGTTGGCCTGTTCGCTCTTTGTATCTAGGGGTAGAGGGGAAATATGTGTATTAGGCTATAAGTAGTGATGGCAGCCCCTCCATCCATTCCATCCTTGCAGCTTCTATTCTCTAACCTCCGCTTAGGTTTCAATCATACCTCACTGCCTGTGATCCGCAGAGTGAACTACAGTACCTCTGTGTACTGGAGTTTTTGAGGAAATGAGACCGTAATCTCGTTGTTGTCTCGTGGGTTCGAGACACGGCTGAGACTAGAATCAATTCGCATTTTGCTCTTGTGTTCTTCGCGTTTTGGTTTTCACCCTCTCGGAGATTTGCGTCGTTCTCCCTCTCTGAGAGATGATTTGCGATTCCGTTCGAATCAGTTTGTTCTACGTCTTGAATTCCTTCTTTCCACCGAAGGATTTCTCCTCTAACGTCACGAGTACGTAGATCAGGTCGAAATTGCGTTCGTTCTTTGTTCTTCTCCTTTTTCTAGTGTTCTTCGGATTTCTCTCGATTGACTTGGTTTGGTGCGATGATTTCTTAGGATTAGCACCCTAATACGTAGAACACTTGGGAGAAGATTGATCGAACTCCCTTTTGATTTGGTGAAGGTTGAATCGATTTTGTGTTTGACTCGTGCTGTTTTTGCCCTCTCTGGGCGTTGGCGGACAGTCCGCCACCCCAGGCATGGCCAGTCCGCGCATCGGGTTTGAGCACAGGCAGTCAGGCGCAGCCCCCTGACTATTCCTAGTCAGGTGACCGGCGGACAGTCCGTGGTACAAACCCACGGACAGTCCGGGACCTGTCCAGGACTGTTGCAGAATAGTTTGATTTTAGGATTTTTGCCAGCGGACAGTCCGGCATCCAGGCGCGGACAGTCCGGCATTGAACCACGGACAGTTCGCCACTAGACCCCGGACAATCCGCGACATTGTTGCTTGTGCAGTTTTGGTCCATGGCTTTGGCACTTGGTTTTGGGTGTTCTCCGGTAGTTCCGCTGTACCACTAGGACATCTCCTAGGGTATCCACCTATTCGTAGGTCGTGAACTCATCGGTTGTTTGAGTCTTCGCTTTCTGGGGTAATTCTCTGGGACAAGGGTCATCTATTTCACGAGTTGAAATTTGAGGTTCCCATTCACCCCCCCCCCCCCCCACCCTCTGGTCGCCAATTCGGTCCTTCAGGTTTTCTTCTCATGTTGTTGGAAGTTGAGAATCTCTTGTCACAAGGAAGCGATTCGAGATATAGGGAAGAACACGAGATAGCATTTGTTCCTCAGTTCTTCCCAATCTCCTTTTACCTTCCCTACGTTGTGGGGGTACCATTGCTTTGCCCTCTAGTTAAGAGAGAAGAGAAATAGTTTTCACCTAATAGTTTCTTGTGACATGACTGCGATTGTCAAGCAACCACAGAGCTGCTCAAACTCCTGTAAGTTTGTGTATGGGGTTTCATAATCTAACCATGAGAAGGCTTGTTCCCGAACCATGACTATAAAGCCAAGTCGGAGTTCATAGCCAGAAGTTGTGATTGGTTTCAAAGACTGTGGTGGCTCTAAGAACTCACCCTTGGGAGCAGAAAGGTTTTGGATAGTGCTTTGCTCCATTGAAAAAGGGTATAAAAGAAAAGAAAGGATAAAAGAAAAGATACACGAGTGAACTAGGTTCAAAGACAAAAACGACGATCGTTCCCCAGCAATGACACCAGAAATGCTTATTGGTATTTCTTAGCGTAAGCAGAAAAGTCTGCAAGTGTATGGATGTACCGTTCTAGCACTTCACGCGGTGGTAAGCAAGGTATCGTATTTCCATGAGGAACGGTGGTGTTTAAGGTCTCTTAACTAGTCTGCCGAGAAGAACAAGAAGAAAGATAACTTTGCTAGTGAGGTTCTTCTAAGGATAGATGACCTATAAAAGATAACCTTGTCACAACGAGCTTGCTTCATGCATCAAATATCACCCGGTTTGCCAAGAAATGCAGATCCATAGCTCTAAGTCATACCTGAACATGGGGGATTACGAGGGACATACATGGTTGTCAGCACCTGCCGCCTACCCCTTAACCGTGGAGTACAAGGCAAACGAAGGCAACTTCTAACTTAGACCCGTCTACTAAATAAGCTACTGCTCTAGTATTGGTCAGGCCTCCTATGTCATAGCGAGTCCTCTACTAGAGCAATCATCATGAGGACGAGCAACAATCCTGCAAGCTAGTAATGAACAATGATAGCTTTCTTAAGAGCTCAAAATCAAAGAATGAACACAAACTTCTTACTTCAAGTAGTAAGTAGCCCGTAGAGGTACAAACTTAGAGGAGGCGGTGATCCCAGCTCTTCGTTCGCTTAGTGTACAAGACTCCGAGTACACTTGTGGAGGTAGCCGACAACTCTGGTACTTCTCCAACTCTTACCTCTCTAACTCCCTATACTAGTGTAGCTAAAAGCTAATGTGAGCTCTTCCTTCTTCTATTCAAGATGTGTAGGATGCTTTTGAGAGAGGGTAGCCTCCTCCTTATATAGCTTGAAGAAGGTCAGTTTTAGGTGAACATGGAAGGGTCTACCATCCAACCGACCTCCTAGACATTAATGGCACTGCACTGTGAAAGGTGGGCTTGGTCAGACGTGGTGGGGGTGAGGGCGCACCACTGGTGTAGGAGCACCAGGGTTGGCCCCGCTGGCCATCGCCCTTCCCTGGTGGGCCTTGGGTTGTATCCACGTCGATTGCTCGCATGAGTTTGTCAGGTAGGTGGGCGTTTAGACTTCTCCTCACTTATTTGCTTGGGCCAAATTTGTAAGTTGGAATTAATCTTTGAATTTCTTGTCACTTGGGCCCAATTCTGTATTGTGTATATATATATACATATACATATATATATATACATATATATATATATATATACATATATATATATATATACATATATATATATATCCATGCAAAACAAGTAATATACTAATACTTGTGGAAAGGATTAGCTAAAACCCCTGTGTCTATGTTTTGATGTTACTTTCGTTATGTGGTTATTCAAATGTTGGTGATATAAAATGTGACTTAAGAACCACCAACAGCCAGTCCACTGTCGTTGAAGGTATCGATTTCATCAGCAGGTGGCGTAGCAATAATTATCTGCAAGAGGACTGCTCTTAGGCACTCCCAATGAGAACATTTATTTTACGTCATCGATCTCATCGGTGATGGTCAGAGAGAGAAAATCAATGATTGGAGATGATGAATCGACAACCAATGTTGTACCGTCGATGCAACTATCGATATTTTTCATAAGTACTTTTGATTTGTTTCGAAACATTGGATCTTGCGGCTTGTCAAATGTTATGTGATTGATCCTTAGATACGGCAAAAGGGCGCACTTCGCTGCTCCATGTAACTCTGCTCATCTTCAGGTTGGGCTATATTTCGTTGGTATCGCTCAGATACAATATTCAGCAGCGCCGCGTTAGAAAAACTTTTTTGAAAAGGAAATTTTATTCTGGTCTCTGCAAGACTTTTGCACGCAACCAGATCTTGATACAAATCCAGCCTTTTGCTGCTTTTTAGCTCATAAAAAGAGAAACCAAATAAAGGTATAATCGATTAAACCCTAAGCACTAAGTCTTTTCAACGACAACCATCCATGCTTGGCAAATATTTCCATAGCCACAGTCTCCATCATGCGACAAGCCCACTTTAGAAAAAGTCTATTGCTCTTCTTCTGCAGGACGTTCCAAAAATGGGTACAATAAGTTGCCCTGAAAACAACCTGCAAATAAAATAAGAATATAGTCATTTTTTATCAAAAATCCCATCATTTCTAAATAATCAAATAGAGCATAAGATTGCACTTGCCCCCATACAAATCAAAGAGCGCAAGCATTGGTCTGTTTGTATATTCCACAACCTAAATAAGTCGATTACATCCTTTGGTCGTTCAAGGTTACAAGCCACTTGGCAGACTCTCCAAACAAATCTAGCCACATGATAATCAAAAAACAAATATTGAATAGTTTCCTTATTGTCACAAAAACATCTATCATCTCCTTTCCAATTTCTTTTTTTAAAATTGTCTTTGGTTAAAATTACTCCTTTTATCAAGAACCAAATAAAAATCTTGATTTTAAGTGGCAATTTTGAATTCTATAACAACTTGTTTAAAGGCATAGCAATTAGATTAATTAAGTTATTATACATTGATTGCACCGTGAAAGATCCTTGTCTTGTAAGGCTCCACTTAATGGAATCTTGTTGATCATCCAACTGCACAAATGCAATTTTAGATACAAACTCATTCTTCCATTTAAGTAACTTTTCCCCCACAAGAGCTCTCCAAAAGGAAATGTTAAGGGGTGTGGAGACAAAAACATTGGCTACTAAAATATGTTTTTCCTTGTAATATTGTATAAAGATGGGTACTATTCTTTGAGAGTGAAGTTTCCAAGCCACTTGTCCTCCCAAAACCTAGTTTGACTACCATTGTGAATGTTAAAATCAGAGAGATCAAGGAAGCGGTCTTTTACCTTCATAAGGCGTGACCAGAAGTGTTAATCTCCTCGTTTCCAATGAACTTCACCAGTGGTTTTATTTTTCAAATATTTCTTTGTGAGAAGATCTTGCCAAATATCATCTTCATTAACTAGTTTGTACAACCATTTGCTAAGTAAACAAGCATTCTGAGTTTCAACATTCATAATACCAAGGCCTCCTTGATCCTTTGATAAACAAAGAATTTCCTATTTCAATAATCTATACTTTTTTAATGGTTGTCACTTTGCCAGAATTTTTTTTTTGAAAAAAACTAGAAAAAAATGCTATGATATAGACCGTCACTCCTGCAGCATCACTCGGGTGCCTAATGCCTTTCATAGCTAGGTTGTGTTGTGTGGAAATACCGGGCGGCCAGAATAATCCAGATGGACCGTGCGTCGCAGCGTTGTGGGAAGGACCAACACAACAATATCAGTATGTGTGGATGGCACTCGACTGGTACATCATCAGGGCTCTTATTGGACAACATCTGAACAATGTTACACGGTCATCATGAGGGAGCGTAGACGACACCAAATCGCTATACGGCGTGCGTGCGCCCGTAAGGGTAGCGGCGCACGCCGCGCCGTTATTGGGGGAAGAAGGGGCGGAGGTGTCGGGCGGCGGGCGGAACGGCCGGCGGCGAGGGCGCCGCGGCCGGGGCGGTGGACGAGGCGGCGACGGGGGCGGCGGTGGCGACGGCGACGACCCTAGGGTTAGGGTTGGAAACTCTCCCCGGCCATAGATTGTCGGCCGGCCGGCCTGGCGGCGGCCGCGACACGGCGATGGAGGCGGGTTGGCCGGCGGTGAGCTCGGCGGCGGCGGCGCCGCCGAGCAGACGGGGTAGGACGGCGGTTGGGCGGGGTAGGCGGCGGGGGCGACCTCGGCGGTGAGGTTAGGGTGGCGGGGGCGAGCTCCGGCGGGGGCGGTTGGTGGGCGGGGAGGTCGCCGGCGGCCGCGGGCGGCGGCGGGAGGTGGAGGTGGGGAGGGGAGGGGAGGGGAGGGAGGAAGAAGAAGGTCGCGAGGAAGAAGATGGGCGCCGGGAGAGTTCCTGGCACGCGCGCCAGGTAAGAGTGTCGTAGACGACATCCGAGCAAGTGCGCTGCACGGTGGCTAGCATGCATCACACAATACCTTCCGAAATGAAAACCACTCACAAACTAATTCAATGATTCCAACACCTGAAGGGACCATGACGTCTAAGAGCAAGCGTAAATTAGACAACTTAAAAACTATGGCCTCTAAATTTCACCTAATCAAAACCTATGCATGAAAATAATCTTAGGTGTGTTGTTATCTCTATCGTTAAAGAGTTATGCAACTTAGGTTTTAATCCTATCAACTAGCTTATCAACATAGTTAGAAAAAGTAAAGCACACAACCAAGGTAGCAATGTAAATACGGAAGCTAAAGAATAAGGTAGAGATGCAAACTCCCGAGGATGATTCTGGTATTTTAACCGAGGTATCGAGAAACACGCAAACTTTCATCAGTCCTCATTGCTGCCCCTCACAAGGTCCCTTGCAAGGGCCAAGCTCTCAGTCGAGTAACTCCGTGGATAGCCTCGGGCCTTCCCCATGCGCAAGTGGGTCTCCGACGTACCTTTCGGCAAGCCTCTCCCGGATGCTTGTCGCCGTCTTCACTATCGAGCTTCCGACTAAAACATCGCTGGCCTTGTTCCCTCGCTACACTGTGGCGACCACACCACAAACACAGTTAGTGTGATATTGCAAGACGAAAACCCCTCCGCTATACAACAAAGGTGGACACCACCATGTAACAAGAGATATGCAAACCTCACTAAACACTTGACCTAAACCTAGAGCAAGCGCATGAACGGTGACCTAACTCGCCTAAGCACTTCGCAAAACACTTACACTAATCATCATGTGAGTCACTAAGCACTATGTTTCCTCACTCTGCACCTCATTTGGTCGGCTAGAGGTGGTATTTATAAGCGCCAACTCGAAACTAGTCGTTGGGGGCTGAAAACAGCAATTCTGTAGAGCATCAGAATGGCATTGGACGCGTTTGGTGGAACAATAATGGCATCAGACGCGTCCGGTGTGACTATATTGATTAGTTGTTGAAAACTAACCGTTATACTTCGTTTCTATGAGCATCATACTCTCCTATATTACTGTTCACTTCGAACTAATTTGTTTGAGCATCGAAGTTGTCGCATCGGAGTCGCCTGAGTGGATCATTGGATGCATCTGTTGCTATTTTTTTAGCGAGACATGTTTTCGTATTTTGAGCATAAATTTTAGGACCGAACTCAGATTTTGATGATCTTAGACTTTTCAAAAAACTGATGAAAAACTCTAGCTTTTTGCTGGTGTCATGTCAGAAAATGGATGTATCGAAAAGTTAAAACACTATAATTTAGAATGGAAGTTAAAACGACTTATAATTTAGAATGGAAGGAGTATTTAGCAAGACCAAAATTCTAAGAATACCACGAGCACCTCCTCCATTCTAAATTATAACTTGTTTTAATGTTTCTACCTCTACTATATACTTAGACATATACTATGTATAGATATTTAAAAAAATCACTGTATAGATAACTAATGAAAGCAATGGCCCTAGAAAAACACAAAATATCTTAGAGTTTAAAACGGAGGGAGTAGGATGTAATCATGATAAAATCACAAATTCGCACTTGAATTCTGTAGTAACTTGGGACTATGATTCTGAGTTATACTGCAGTGTCATTTAACTTTGAGAACATAAATGGCATGAATCCTAATACAAATATCTAACTTTTGGTTCAGAAACATTCAACAAACTGCATGTACTCCATTTTGTCCACACAATAAAGAAAAGAAAATAAAAGAAAAGAATAAGAGTAGATATTGCCTCCGCACCATTTGTGCCACTATGCTCCATTTTCTACCAACAATTGTCACCAAGGTTCTGTATAATGTGATGTTTGAAGCTCGATTACATTTTTAGGAAGAGCAACATGCCGTCTTTGTATTTCCTGCAGAGCTGTCAATGCTGATGGTTTTGCCCTGGGAAGGCAATGTAGCAGTTGTAGCTGCTGCTTCTTTGGCTGCCAGTGCTTTCCTGTTGACAATGCCATAGACCTCTGTGATAATAGTCTGGAAGGCTTCCTCAACGTTTATAGCCTCCATAGCTGATGTCTCAAGGAAGAATAACCCCTCCTTCTCAGCCAGCGCTTTGCCTTCATCTTCAGAGATAGCTCTCAAGTGGGTTAGGTCAGATTTGTTACCGACCATCATGATCACAATACTGGAATCAGCATGGTCACGGAGTTCACGAAGCCACCTGTGAACATTGTCGAAGCTCTGCCTCTTTGTGATGTCATACACAAGCAGGGCTCCCACGGCACCACGGTAGTAGGCACTTGTAATTGCGCGGTACCTTTCCTGCCCAGCTGTGTCCCAGATCTGAGCCTTTATTGTTTTGCCGTCCATCTGTGAAAGAAGATAACATAAACTCAGGCAACATAGAAGTAACTGGAGTAATAAACCATGCTCACAAATGTTCAGGCTCGTGCATGCTCGGTATTAAGATGAGAAATTTAGCATGATCACCAATACTACTTCTCTGCAATATTGAAGGAGATGCTCCAACAGATCCCCAATAAATCTCACCAAAACATGGGACCCACCTATTAGATATTAATTAATTTTTTTTCTTTCCTTTTTCTCTCCCTCGCGTTAGCTCGGACTGAATCGACATCCATGCTCGCGGTCCATTTGTCCCTCAGATCAGATCAACAACCTACTCCTCGATCTCCATCGCCATCATCGGCGGCACCTCAGCGCTCGACTCGTGGTCCACGGTCGTGCGAGATCGTGGTGGTGAGCTCGCGAATAGGATGCCGCGGGGCACAATGCTGCGTCGGTACGGATGGCCCAGGCGGCACCATGGCGAGGGGCATAGCACGGGCGGTGTTGTGCAATGGGGGGGGGGGGGGGGGGTGCCAGCGCGGGATGGTGCTCCTACCAGCGTGTCACTGTGGCCCTCTGCCTCGACAACCTCGTCACCGCGCTGCTCGTGGTCCGCTCCCTCACCGCCGCTTCCTTGGCACCCACCGCTCCCAACCGTGTCTGGAATCCCTCGCCATGTTACTGATGGGGGCTCGCTATGGAGGCCATGCTCGGCGCAGGTGGAGGAGGCCGACACAAGCATGGTGTGGAAGAAGGCGAGGGGTGAGTGATAGATGGAGTGGGTCCCTCTATTGGGAGAGGTGCAACTTCCCCTTTATTTGAGGGGAGATGGAGGAGATATCGGTGATCACCATAAAAAAGGGGATTGTAAAGGGGAGCTGTTGGAGCATTGAAATTGGCTTATCTCCAGCCATATGATAGGTTTATGGGGATGGGGGATGATAAAGGGGAGCTGTTGGAGATGCTCTAAATCCACATCAACAGTAGCAGTCCTGAGCTAAAATAGATGCTGTCCAGTACGGTACAGAATGGCAATGACAGTGTTATCATAGGAATTACACAATGTGAAGAAACAACGGCCCATCCATCAAACAGCAGGAAAAAATATTATCACGACAGTTTGGTTTCACCTAACACACTACTGACAGACAGGATGCCACATACAGACTAGAGGCAGTAGCTGGCACATCAACCTATCAATCAATCTACATCAACCAACTAAATGATATGATCCTGGGCAAAAATGGCCCACATAGCTTGAAAACAATCTCTATGATACAGCAAAAGTTTCATAGTAGCAACAACTAGCGCGCTACATCCACCCTCCATTTCAAATTATAAGACATTTTGATTTCCTAAATATATTGCTTTTGCTATGCACTTAAATATACACTATATCTAAATATATAGTTAAAGTAATGTATCTAAAAAAATCAAAATATCTTATAATTTGAAGCAAAGGGGATAGGTAAGGACACTAAATTCATTTTTGAATTTTCATTTTAGATGTCAGTCCGGTTTTAGCCCAAACTATGAAACTGAATAACAGACACCCTACAACTGTTGAGGAAATTTTTGGTCTAATAACCAATTTTGCAAGTAGTTTTCAATTTTCTAAAATAATAAAATTTAGTTTGATATCTAAATGTTCTTAGTTAATTTATTTTAAATCAGAAAAATATGAAACTAGTTCAAGTATTCTTCGTTAGCGTCCTATATAGAGTTATTTAGATATTATTTATATTACATAAATAGCATGCATGACAACAAGTAATAAAGCAATAGGAACTAAAATAAACCAATTCCAAATAAATTTATATATCACAAAAAGGTGCACAACATTTAAAAAAACATAGTAGTTTTGTATTTTCTGATTTATAATAATAAGGATATCTAAAAATATAGAAAACAGCCTATATAAAACAATAGATGTACGTTACCTATTTCATAGTTTATGAATGAATATCTGACTCATAAGTGTAATTTGATGGTTGAAAAATGAACTCTAACCATTAAACAATTACCAGGACAGCTGAAAAAAATAGAAAATCGATAGAAGAAGCCATTCGCTACGTGTGAACAGGTGATCTTCATGTATCTCCACAGATATATTTTTTTTATCAGCTCTCCACCTAGATTTGCCGCTTCATTGCAACGTCGCAAGAAAATAAAACAGTCGTAAGCACGAAACGAGAAGCTTTGTAGGGTGGCTACCAACCGCAATCTTGGTGACATCTTTCCAGTCGCCGAGACAGAGATCTGGCGGGTTGGGATCGAGAAGAGACCATTCTCTAAGGCGCGCGTGCAGAACAGCTAGATTGAAAGAGAAGAGGGAAGCAAATGGCGGCAGACCTGAAGGGACTTGGTGGCGAACTCGACGCCGATGGTGGACTTAGAGTCGAGGGAGAAGTGGTTGCGCGTGAAGCGAGAGAGGATATTAGATTTGCCGACGCCGCTGTCCCCGATGAGCACCATCTTGAACAGGTAAGAGTACTCGTGATCCACCCGCCCGCCCATCGCTCTCCCCTGATGTCCTCCTCGTGCGGGAGAGGAGATCTGTTCTCGGCGGTGAGGAGGCTCCCGATGGAGAAGCCAAGAAAGGAAGAAGAGGGGATTCGTGAATGAAGGAACAAAATAGGGGAGAAGGTAAGGAGTGGTGGCCTGGCCTTGCGCTGGTGGGTGGTGGTGGGAGAGCACTCGTGACTCCAACTAACCAAACCTCCCCAAGGAAATTCCGATCCCACGGCTTTTGCACACTCTTTTTTTTTTTTTACTCTTCTTTTTGCTCAATAGAATGTACGGTAAGTTTAACTTCATTCATAGTAAATATATTTATATCTCGAAATAAATTTATTAAAAAACTAGATCTAAAGATCTTTTCAATGATACTAATTATATACAATCAATATTAATATTTTTAAAAATATATGTAATCAAATAGTTTCTCAAAAAGCGAAAATAACACTTATTTAGGGATGTAGGAGGTAGGGTTATAGAGACCACAGATGAGCCACGAGTGGGGCCTCCGTATGCGGATCAAAATATTGAGAATTACGGAGAGACAGCTAAGGTCATTCTCATTGTTAAGTGCTAGTTTTATGTCTCAGTTTTCAATAGCTTCATATTTTAAAAGTAGTGTAGAAGAGTTTTATTTCTCGTGAAACTATCTCTACTCCCATCAAATTCTTATCATCTCGCTAAGGACATGATCGTTTTGTTGGCTAAAATTTTAGCCATGTCACATCGGATATTACCACACTAATTTAGTCTATTGAAAATATACTAATTATGAAACTAATTATACCACCACATGAGAGTTAATAACACAAATCTATTAAGGCAAGTTAATCCATCATTAGCAAATGTTTACTAATTTTTACTGTAGCACCACATTGTCAAATCATAGACTAATTAAGTTTAATAGATTCCTCTTGTGAATTAGTCTTTGCCTAATAAATTAATTTTGTAATTAGTCTATTTTTAATAAACTAAATTAGTGTCATAATATCTGATGTGATACGACTAAAATTTTAGCTACGAAACAAACAAGCAAAAAATATCAACATTACGTTATATCAACGTACTTAATGCTCATAAAACTTTTTGAAACTTCGGTTCGGCAGTAACGTAGAGTAACGACATTGCCTTACCATTTATAATAAAGTATAATTATTATATTCTTTTTTTAAGAACGCTAATTGCGGTGGCTTGTTCATGCGTGCATAAAAAATTTTCCGCCATATGTACCCAAGACTACTCGCGGCTTACGCAGCCAAACCCAGAAACCAACCACGGTTATGGGAAAAAGAAAATGAGGCCACACATATGTATTTAAGTACTGCATGTATACATTCAAAAAAGGATAATATATTAAAAAAACACATCTCAATATAGAACACATTTGTATCCGTAGTTTTCTAGACCACAACACTATACATCCGAGCAAAACATATATTTCTATATTTTCTTTATACAAGGTTTGCATCTTGCTTCTCTATACATGAGCTATATCCCATATCTCTACGGCTAAAAAGAACGAGGTGTTATCGTCAGATACGAACTAATTGTTTCACCCCGTTCCTAATAGTCCCCGGCCTCGTCTCTCAAAAAAAACCCCGGCCTTTCTTTCTTTCTTTCTCCACGCACGCCGAAATCCGGCGCACCCATCTGCCTCCCCGCCCCTTCTTCTTCGCTACCGTCTCCACGTCCGGCCCCGGCGAAGCGCCTCCCTGTCCGTCCGCCGGTGCCACGCCTCCCCATCCGTCTGTCGGTGCCGCGTCTCGCCGTCCGGTCACCGGCGCCGCGTCTCGCCCCGCCCCTTCATATTTGCTACTGTCTCCCCGTCTGGCCCCGGCGCAGCGCCTCCCCGTCCGGCCGCCGGTGCCGCGTCTCCCCGTCCGATCGCCGGCGCAGCGCCTCCCCGTACGTCCGCTGGTGCCGCGCCTCCCCGTCTATCCGCCGTTGCCGCGTCTCCTCATCCGGTCGCTGGCGCAGCATCTCGCCCCGCCCCTTCTTCTTCGCTACCGTCTCCCCGTCCGGCCCCGGCGCAGCGCCTCCCCGTCCGGCCGCCGGTGCCGCGTCTCCCCATCCGGTCGCCTGCGCAGCGTCTCCTCGTCCGATCGCCGGCGCCGCATCTCGCCCACCTCGAACCGCTGGCGCCGCGTCTCCCCCACCCCGACCCACCGGCGACGCATCTCCTAGATCCCGACCCGTCGGCGCCGCCGACGCGTCTCCACGACCCCGACCCCGACCCGTGGTTGTTGCTGCCGCCTCGACCCGCTGACGCACCGTCCGCCACTCATACCTACAGCCGGGAAGAAACCACTGAAAGGACCGCGACGCCTAAGAGGGGGGTGAATTAGGCAACTAAAAACTTTACTCTAACTATGGCCTCTAATTACCACCTAGTCAAAACCTATGCAACAAAGAAAACTAGATAAAAGAGCAACTATGGTTTTGCTAGGTGTGTTGCTATCTCTACCGCAAAAGAGTTATGCGACCTAGGTTCCAAACCTATCAACTGGCCTAACAACTAAGCAAGGAAAGGTAAAGACATAATTAAGATAGCAAAGTAAATGCGGAAGCTAAAGAGCAAGGTAGAGATGCAAACTCCCGTCGACGACTCCGGTATTTTTACCGAGGTATCGAGAAGCACGCAAGCTTCCCCTAGTCCTCGTTGGAGCCCCTCGCAAGGAATCCCTCGCAAGGGCCAAGCTCCCGGTCGGGTGACTTCATGGATAGTTCTGGTCCTTCCCCACGCGCAAGTGGGTCTCCGGTTAAGCCACTCGTGGCAAAGCCTCTCCCGGATGCTTCCCACCGTCTCCGCTATCAAGCTTCCGGCTGAACCGCCGCGGGCCTTGATCCCTTCGGTACACGGTGGCGGCCACACCACAAACGCGGTTGGTGTGGTCTCGCAAGACTACAAGCCCCTCCGATGTACAACAATGGTGCACGCAAGCACCGAGTAGCAAGATGTATGCAAACCTCGCTAAACACTAGGCCTAAACCTAGAGCAAGCGCATGAGCGGTGGTCTAACTAGCCTAAGCACATCGCAAAGCACCTACATTAATCACCATGTAAATCACTAAGCACTATGCATATGGAGGCACTAATATGGTGTAGCAACACTCTTGGTATGTTTTCTTACTCCTCCACACCTCATTTGGCCGGTTAGAGGTGGTATATATAGGCCCCCAATCAAATAGAGCCATTGGGGGGGGGCGAAATCAGCTTTTTGTAGAGCATCGGACGCTACAGTGTTGGCATCGGACGCGTCCTATGCTTATGTGATGAGTAGCCGTTGGAAAACTAGCCGTTAGACCTGTTTTTTGGGGGGCATCGGACGCTACAGTAATGCATCAGACGCTGGCATCAGACTCTACCATCACACTGTTCATTCTGTGCTGATTTCGGAGGTCATCGGACGCTGCATCGGACGCGCGTCCGTTGCTCTGCATCGGAGCGTCCGTTGCTCTATTTTCAGAGAGACAGGCTTTCGTATTTTGTGCATAACTCTTACCTCCGAACTACGATTTCGATGATCTTGGACTTTTTGGAAAGCTAATGAAATTCTCTACAACTTTATGCTAGTGCCATGTCAGTTTGAGCAACTCCAAAAACATGAGACAGTTCCAATTCAATCAGCTCTTGTCTCGGCTTGAGTGGGCATAATTCTTAGCTCTGAACTCCGAATTTGATGATCTTGGACTTTTCGGAAAGCTAATGAAATGCTCTACAGCTTTATGCTAATGCCATGTCAGTTTGAGCAAATCCAAAATCATGAGACAGTTCCAATTCAATCAGCTCATGTCTCAGCTTGAGCGGCTCAACTTTGTTTGCGTCCGGGCCTCTGTTTCTTGTGTCTTGGACTTTGCTTGATCTTTGTAATTCTTCAATACATCTTGCAGGGTTTTGCTTGGGGTGTTGATCATTTGATCACCATATTGCCTTCGTCCAAGTCACATGTGCATCCTATTGGACTACAAAACAAACACTTGCAAACATATTAGTCCAATTTGGTTACGTTGATCATCAAACACCAAAATCCAAAGTTAAATGGGCCGAGGTCCATTTTCCTTACAATCTCCACCTTTTTGGTGATTGATGACAACACAACCAAAGCAAGCAAATAATAGAGACAAAAAATTAAAATGCAATCTACTTGCTAGGATGTAATGCAAAGGCAAGATCATATGATGTTTAAAAGATACCAAATTGAAACACACTTAAAAAACATATCTTGCCCTTGCCATTGAGTTCCTTTTAGTGGGTTTATGGATTAATTATCCCCCTAACTCCATACTCCACTTCCTCCATTTTTGGACCATTCCCAGAACGATAACTATAAAATTTTGAAAATTTAATTTTGGTTATTTTGTTTGTTTTAGTTTGGGCTTGCTTTTGATCCCTTCACATTCTCCCCCTTTGGAATCAAACATCGAAAAGGAAGACATTTAAAAGTACAAGGGAGGAAACATCATATAGGCTAAACTCCCCCTAGGTATATGCAAACATATGGTGTAAGGCAAAGCATATGCATAACAGGCAAATTTGAGCATAAAGGAGTTTACTCTATATAATGCATGGAGAGAACATATAAGAGTATCAAAGTGAAATCAACATAATGTTATCGGCTAGGAATACCATATGTAGATACCAAATGAATTATCGTCACACATGATGCTTGTCTCCGGGAACTCCATTTTCCTTGCAATGAGACTACTACACACATGATAAACTTGAAAGTAGTGTTAGTCTCAAAGCTTCCAAATTGTAGAGTAAACTCCCCCTCAAAGTGTGCATACAAGTTTGAAATACTTGTAGGAGACATGCACATTGACTAGTAAGGTCAAACTACCATTTTCCAAGTTGACTTCACTAGAAATGTGACACCAATTGAAGATGGTAATCGGGGTAGTTTATCTACTATTTGGACTTTGGCACATATAAGATGAATACATGTAAGAGAAGCTATGTGCCGTGCTCCTAAGAAAATTAAACCATGTAGGTTTGCTCCAAGGATGAGAGTGATACCGAGCAAAACTACCATATGATGAGCCTAGTGTATGCATGGCAAAGGACTTAAATATGCAAATGCAAACATAGGCAATGGAAGGAACTAGATGCTAAAAGAAACTGCAAGAATTTAAATCTAGTTACCTCACAGGGGAAGGGGAACTTGGGTCCATAGTAGCCACTAACATACTTGGCAATGACATGATCCAATGTGATGCATCCCATGATATGCACCCAACCTTTGCCATGTCTCCAAATTCCCCGTAGCCAATTTGGCTACTCACTTCCCTTTCAGAATCCAAACCTTTTTGGTGCTCTTCATGGTTGATATAATGTCCTTAGGCACCCAAATGTGTTTGGCCCCATTGTTGACTTGCTTGTTTACCTTGATGGCCACCACCTTGTCATTCTTCTT
This sequence comes from Coix lacryma-jobi var. lacryma-jobi, assembly GCA_009763385.1. Lineage (NCBI taxonomy): Eukaryota > Viridiplantae > Streptophyta > Magnoliopsida > Poales > Poaceae > Coix > Coix lacryma-jobi. Next base: position 78,854,650 of record CM019826.1, on the reverse strand, counting down.
CTTCTTCAAAAGGTAAGATGTGGAGGCCTTCTTGTTCACCTTGTTGGTGTAGGTGTTGGAGAGCTTGCTTGTTTGCTTTTTCTTCTCTTTCTTCTTTTTCTCTCCCCCATGCTTCACCTTGCACTCATAGGACTTGTGGCCTTCCTTGTGGCAAACATAGCAAACCACAATTTGCTCCTCATCAAGCTTCTTCACTCCCTTGACGGTGTTATCTTGATGAGTTCGGGTTTGCTTTGTCTTGCCTATTTCTTGAGTCAAGTCCATGGTGAGGCGGGCCACTTCTTGCCTTAGTAGCTCATTTTCCATTGCAACTTCTTGTGTACATGTTTCTACAATCATATCCTCAACACAAGCTTGTTTGTACATGGGTGAGTCTAAATCAAGTAAATCAATGCAAGAAGTAGAGGCATCCTTTTTAGGCAAATCAAAGATTGATTTTTCAATTTTAGGTGCCTCGGTGGGGTTTGCTCCGATGGCTTCTAGATTGGCAACTTTATTAGTTAGCTCATCAGAATGTTTGCACATGATTTCCATTTTAGCAAGCAAACTTTTGTATGCATCTTGTGTGCTAGCTAACTTTGCTTTTAGTTTTTCATTATTCTTAACAAGTTGCTCATCATTACTTGTGCTATCACTTGTGTTTGCACTAGCCTCAAGTTTCTCAATTTTATTAGATAGCTCAACATTTAGGTTTGAAAAAGTTTCATATTGATCAAGCATTGCATTATAAGCTTGTTGAGAACTATCTAATTTTTCTTTTAAAGCATTTATTTTCTTTTGTTGGCTAGTGCAAGCCTTAGCATATTTGAGATTATCTTGCACAAGTTCATTATAAGAAGGTAGCTCATCATCACTATCTGAAGGACTGAGAATGCAATAGCAAGGCGACCAGAGGGGGGTGAATGGGAGCTCAAAAATTTCTCTCAAAACTTTGGCCTTTTGTTCCCAAAATCAACCCCAAGAGCTTCGATCGAAACCGTGATGCCCATGACCCTTGAAAGAGGGTGGATGATCCCTAGGATCACAGCGAGGCACCACAAGGTGATAGCAGACCAAACGCAACAACCACCGGAGCAAGTTCAACCCTCAAAAACCAAGTCTCAAATGTAGATAGACGGCTACGTCGAGAAACTCCCAAATACCTAACTAGTAGCAAAGATACCTAGAGAGGTTCCTTGATCAACTCTAGGGCCAAACGAGAAGACCGGAAACCAAGCGGAGAAGTCGGGAGAGCAAACACACTAAACTGAATGACACAGCGAGTTCCCGGACTGTCCGCCGGTACGGTCCCGGACAGTCCGTCTCAGGCCGGACTGTCCGCGGTTCACTGGAGGACTGTCCGCCGGCAGAAGACGCAAAACAACAGTGTTGCTGAAGTCCCCGGACTGATCCCGGACTGTCCGCGACCCACAACTGCGGACTGTCCGCCGGTCACGAAAAGTCACAATGGCCGAAGAACACAGCCACTGACTCGGCTGATCCCCGACTCGCGAACTGTCCGCGCCCCCAGTGGCGGACTGTCCGCGGATGAACAGAGAGGGCAATTTTGGTCGCCCTTCTCACGAATCCTCCAAAATCCGAATCAAAACTCAATCCCACGTTCCCAAACTTGGAGAGAATGATCACGAGGTAGTTAGGAGACTATCCCCAAGAAATCATCCGTTCAACTCGATTCAATCACCGGGAAATCTAAAGGGGAGGAGTATGAACGAAAAAACGCCACAAAAACGAAATCAACCCGATCTACTTGTTCATGAGGAGTTAGATGAATTCCTTCGGTGGAAATGATCTCCTCACTATAAAGAACAAGTTGATTCAAACAGATTTCGCAAAGACGCAGTAGAGAGGGAGATCGAGTGACAGGAAAATCGCGGAGAAATGAAGAACGCGAAGAACACGAACAAAACGCGAATCAAGTCATCGATCTGCAACCGTGTGGCTACCACACGCTACAACAGTGAGGTTACGGCCTCACTTCCTCAAAATCTCCAGTACATAGAGGTATGGTTCTCTGCGGATCTTAGCTAGCTACAACAGGGGATTGGGAGAGCAGGAAACCCTAGAAGCAAAGAGCAAATGACTGAGATGGAATGGGAGGAGGGTGTCTCCCTCTACTTATCCTAATTCTAATTCCTACTCTACCCCTCTCTAATTACAGAGCGAACCAGCTAAACCCTAGGGTTATTCAGGACCAACTCGAAGATGCTGGTGATCCGACGGCCACGCCCGCACAACTGGTAGCGTTGCCTCGACGCAACCTCACCGATTGCCGCCACCGCTCCGCTCGTCCTTTTCACGGACTTCGCCCCCGGTTTTGAGGCCCAAACCAAGAAACCAGCCTTCATTACCATCCCCCGATTTTGAGGCCCAAACCGGGAAACCAGTCGACGAAAGCCTGAGTTTTGAGGCCCAAACTCAGCAAACCCGCAGCACCCAGATTTTGAGGCCCAAACCTGGAAACCGTCCTCAGCCCAAGTTTTGTGGCCCAAACTCAGAAACCATCAGCGCCCAGGTTTTGACGCCCAAGCCTGGAAACCGTCCACTCGGTGGTTTTTCTGTGGCTCAACCACCAAACCGAGCCGTAGAGGGGATGCACCGCCCGTGCACCCTGTCCACCGACACGTGTCCCCAGGTCCTCGACCCGGGCAACACCGTGCCCACAAGTCTTCGCTCGTCGCTGTCCCAGGCTGTCAGCCACCATAGCTGATCCTCGGGCCACCGGTCCCTCAGTCCAAGCCTCACGTCCGCCCTTCGCCACTCTCGGTCCATCGGCACGGCACGTCTCTACTTGACCTTCACCTTGCCTCTGATCACTGTATCCGTGCTCGACACCTGCACAACACAAGCCAAAGAACATGCGCATCATCCCAGTTGACCATCACTCATCACTCAGAGACTCGGCATACACCCATGTATCCGCAATCTCCCCCTTGATGAGTGCATTGTCAACTACCAACACAAATCATAATGGAATAGAGGAAGGAAGGAAGAGGGAGAGGAAACTCGACCAAATGACCCAAAAGCATAGCAAAGCCGAAGAAGGTCAAGTGGAAAGAGCAAGACAACTTGGTTCACAAAGACATGGGCAACGGCTCGACGCAACCAAGCAAAGCAAAGCTAGCCCTCAAGAAGAGGTAAAACAGGCTCAACACCGCTAGCGAGAAAACTTGATACCAATTGGAAAATCAACTGAGAATCAAGCAAAACAGAGCTAGCCCTCAAGAAGAGGCAGAACGGGCTCAACACCGCTAGCAAAGCAGCTCAATACCCACTGTTATCAAACTCAAAAACAAAAAAGTTCGATACCAATTGAAAAGCTGAAAATGAGCTGAAAATGTTTGCTAGTTCCTCAAGAAAGAGGCAAAGGCTCAACACAACTAGCAAACTCCCCCTCAACTAGTGCACACAACCCAGGGAACTCATGATTTGTCAAATTTTTCTCCCCCTTAGTTGAAAATGCATCATCAAGCAAATGTGCACATGCACTCAAATGTCTCCCCCTTGACAGAATATCTCCCTCCAGAAATGCATATGAGTAAAAATGCAAGTTAGTAGCTTCAGAAATATAATCAAGAGAGTGCAAAGAAGCTCTACACAGTTCTGATCTGATGACTCAACAATATCAATAAGAAGCTAGCAAAGGCTCAAGCTGATCACCAGATACGAAATATGAATATGAGAGCAAAAGAGCAGTTTTCAGCCAACAAGGGTTCACCATCAAAATAGCACAAAACATGTATAGACAGGATATCCGACAAGTGCTAAACATGTATACAAGGTGAACTACCCCTAGCACAGTTCAATCATCATGCTATAGAATGAAACATAGACTTGTGTTTGCAAAATTTTACCGGAGTTTGCAGCGGTTAAATTACACAAGTTAAAATTTCAGCATGTAATTGCGAGAGGTTGAAAGCTTGTAATTGCCTAAGTTTTCAACTGTGCGAAGCCTATGCAGAAGCAATCAGAAGCTTAAAGCAACAGTTTCGGTCATACACTACACAACTCAAGTTTAACTCAAAGTGCAATGAGAAACAGTCTCGAAACTATGATGTGTTGACAAGCAATCCCATCTCGATCTTTTCCAATTCACATAACTTGGTTTAGATTTTTAGAACAGAAAATGAACATACCAAGCAAGTGAAAGACTCAACACTAGAGACATAGCAACCTAGCATATATGAAAAGCACAAGTGACTTCAACACATTGTACACATGCTAGTTGCATATCTCAGTGGTGAACATTTCAAGTTTTATGTTCATTAATCAGATTCACCATTCATGAAATAGCTCTGCTCACAACATGTATCAGTGATCAGAAAGAGCATAAGCTACAACATCATCATAAAGCATCGGAGCAAATACTATACAGAGCATAGTTACATTCTTTAGATTTCATACATGAAGCTCTAAATGGAAAAATGCAAGATGAAATGCAAAGATGCAGAAATCAAAAAGAAAAACACAAAGTCAGTGTATAATACAAGAACCAAAATGTTTTCCCCATCTAAAAGGGAAAACACACACCAAGCTCACCTCTCAACCTAGCAAAAGTTGATTGGTCCAAAGGCTTGGTGAAAATATCAGCCAACTGATGATGAGTATCGACATGGCGAAGGTTGATATCACCCTTCTCATAGTGGTCTCGCAGAAAATGAAAGCGCACATCAATGTGTTTGGTCTTGGAGTGCAGCACGGGGTTCTTAGCAATGCTAATCGCACTCGTACTGTCACAAAGCAAAGGAACACGAGAAAAGCTCAGACCAAAATCACGCAAAGTGGCCATCATCCAGAGTGACTGGGAACAACAGCTAGCCGTGGCAACATACTCAGCCTCCGTGGTAGACTGGGCGACACTAGACTGCTTGCGAGAAGGCCACGAAACAAGAGAAGAACCAATAAACTGACAAGTCCCAGAAGTGGACTTGCGATCAATACGGCAACCAGCAAAATCAGCATCAAAATAACCGCAAAGGGAGAGGGTGGAGGAAGCAGAATACCAAATCCCAAATTCTGGAGTGAAGGATAAGTACCTCATAATGTGCTTGACCGCCTGACGGTGCGAGGTGTGCGGCGACGACTGAAATCGCGCGGAAAGACACACCGCGAACTGAATGTCCGGGCGTGTCGTCGTCAGGTACAGCAACGACCCGATCATACTCCGGTACTCCTTCTGGTCCACTGCTTCTCCATCCACATCCGCATCCAGGGCCGTCGTGGTCAACATGGGTGTTGGAAGGACTAGGCGATACTAGACTGCTTGCGAGAAGACCACGAAACAAGAGAAGAACCAATAAACCGACAAGTCCCAGAAGTGGACTTGCGATCAATACGGCAACCAGCAAAATCAGCATCGGAATAACCGCAAAGGGAGAGGGTGGAGGAAGCAGAATACCAAATCCTAAATTCTGGAGTGAAGGATAAGTACCTCATAATGTGCTTGACCGCCTGACGGTGCGAGGTGCGCGGCGACGACTGAAATCGCGCGGAAAGACACACCGTGAACTGAATGTCCGGGCGTGTTGCTGTCAGGTACAGCAGCGACCCGATCATACTCCGGTACTCCTTCTGGTCCACTGCTTCTCCATCCACATCCGCATCTAGGGCCGTCGTGGTCGACATGGGTGTTGGAAGAGGCTTGGCCTCACCCATATCGAACTTCTTCAAAATGTCCTTGGTATACTTACCCTGGTGCAAGAACGTCCCTTCCCGGGATTGCTTGATTTGCAACCCGAGGAAAAATGTCAACTCGCCCATCATGCTCATCTCAAATTCCCTGCTCATAGTGTCTGCAAACTTGGCAACCAAAGCGTGAGAAGAACCACCAAAAATGATATCATCCATGTAAATCTGGACCAAGAGAGTATCAGTGCCTTGCTTAAGGAGAAAAAACGTTTTATCCACACATCCCATTTTAAAACCCTTAGCAAGCAAAAAGGTTTTCAACCTATCATACCAGGCTCTAGGGGCTTGTTTCAAACCATATAAAGCTTTGTGAAGTTTAAAAAGATGGTTTGGAAACTTGGGATTTTCGAAACTGGGGGGTTGTTTCACATACACCTCTTCTTCTATGTAGCCGTTTAGGAAGGCACTCTTGACATCCATTTGAAAAAGTTTAAACCCTTTGGATGCAGCAAAAGCCAAGAGTATCCTAATTGCCTCCAAATGAGCTACAGGAGCAAAAGTCTCCTCATAGTCTATCCCCTCCTTCTGACTATACCCCTGGGCTACAAGTCTGGCCTTGTTTCTCACAACATGGCCATCCTCTCCTTGTTTGTTTTTGAAAACCCATTTTGTCCCAATAGGGTGACACTCAGGAGGAGGAGGAACAAGAATCCAAACCCGATTTCTTTCAAAATTTTCTAACTCCTCATGCATGGCATTGACCCAATCTGGATCAGATAAAGCGTGTTCAACATCTCGGGGTTCAAAATCAGCAACAAATGCAGAATGAGCAAAGTGAGAGATTTGTTGTGACCTTGACCGAGTGACACGTTCGCCGATGCTGCCGATCATCTCTTGAGGCGGGTGTTGGCGCTGGATATGTCATGGTGCCTCCCGAACTGAGGTAGCCTCTCCCTCAACAGCAGCTGGCGCCTCCTCGGGTACAAAGGGTACCGCTCGAGGTGGCGGATCCCACGGCCCCCAAGATGAAGAATTGTCGGGGTCGTGAGTCGTGGTAGAAGCCGCTCCTTGTGGCACAGCAGGTGGAGGGGGTGCTGGATCATCCATACCTTCAGCACCCTCATCCTCGTTATCAAAAAGAGGCTCACTAACCTCATGATCACCTGCATGCTCAAAATGAGAGGAAGGACAAACCATGGTCTCATCGAAGGTGACATCGGATGTCTCCATGACTCGGTTAGTATCAAGGTTAAGTACACGATAAGCGCGAGTGTGAGTGCCATAACCCAAAAATACACCGTCAGAAGAACGAGACTCAAATTTGTCCAGATTGCCTTTCTTCAGTATAAAACAGTGGCAACCAAAAACTCGAAAGTAACTCACTTTGGGCTGTCTTCCAAAACGCAACTCATAAGAAGTCTTTTTCAAGAAAGCTCGGAGAAAAATGCGATTGGAAATATAGCATGCAGTGTTCATAGCCTCGGCCCAATATCGCCTAGGAGTCCTATGCTCATCGAGCATCGTCCTGGCCATCTCTACAAGGGTCCGATTCTTCCTTTCTACAACACCATTCTGTGGCGGTGTGTAGGGGGAAGAAAACTGATGCTCCAAACCCAAAGAGTTACAAAACTTCTCAAAATCCGAATTCTTGAATTCGGAACCATTATCACTCCTAATGGCTCGCGTCGAGTTCAAAGGGAACTCGTTCTGAAGACGCAAAATCAGATTGCGAGCAAAGGAGAAAGTCTCGGTCTTCTCAGCTAAAAAGAAGACCCACGAATATCTCGAAAAGTGGTCAACAACAACAAGAACATACCACTTCCCCCCAACCGAGCTCACCCGAGCCGGACCAACAAGGTCCATGTGTAAAAGCTCTCCAGGGCGCTTGGTCATGACCTGAGTCACTGGATGGTGGGGAGCGGCAACCATCTTCCCATGTCTACAAGAATGGCAAACAAGATCCTTCTCCTTGGATAACTTGGGCAATCCTCGGATTAGGCCAAGTGAACTAAGCCTTGCAAGCAAGTCGAAGCTCAAATGTCCAAGTCTCCTATGCCACTTCCAAAGATCAGAGGAGGAAGGTCCTGCCAAAAGACAACGAGAAATTCCAAACGACTCCGAGAAATCCGCACGAAAGACTTTCCCAAAGGGCGAAATCACACAAACAAGATTGCCCTGAGAATCCAAAATACGACTGAGATTCGGTTTAAAACGAATCTCATAGTCATCATCAAAGAGTTGCGAAACAAAAAAAAGGTTAAAATGCAAGTTAGAAACAAGAGCAACATCGCGCAACACAAAGTGCTCATTAACTCACACCGACCCATGAGACAGCACCTTACCTTTGCTGTTGTCGCCGAAGGTGATAAACTCCTTTCCGGTGACTGGACTAAGACTGGAGAACCACTTGGCATTTCCGGTCATGTGCCTCGAGCAACCGGAATCCACCAACCAAACGTTCTCCAATCGTTTTACCTACATTAATAAAAAGACGTAGGGTGAGCATACGGTCCAACACTGGAGTTAGTGAAGTAGGGAGAATACCAGTGTTGGGCCGGCTGCTCAAAAGAACGGTTAGTAGAAAAACCATTCCTAGCACGCCTACGGGGAAAGCGATCACCACGCTGAGGAAAACGTGGTCCGCTGGGAAAGGAGCGCTCACCGCGATACTCAAAACGCGGTGGGGGAAAACGCTCAACTACAAAGCCACCGCCACGGGGTCCATAGCCCACAACTGCAGGCTCCCGCCGGGCACGACCTCCTCACGGCCTAGGCCTAGGAACATGAGGTTTTGGACCTCTAGGCCTAGCAGCACGCCTCTGAACATTCGACACATGTACATCATGGAAAGGATGATACATGTCCGTGTTGTTCATCTCCTTTGCACGGCGCGCCTCTCTCTTGCGCCGAAAGCAAAACTCACTCAAGTGTCCATCTCTCCCACAATGCTCACAATGGTACCTCACCACTCTCAAAGGGGGTTGTTGGTACTCACGGTAGTGGGTGTGGATCACTTTGCCCTTCTGTGGTATAAGCTCCTCTTGGATGGGTGGCATGGTATCAAGCTTGTTCTTGAGGTGGTTTGGTTTTGGAGCCCATGATTGTTTCTTGGGTGGAGCTCTTGGAGGCTCAACAAAGACCCCATCCTTGGTGTTAGGCTTGAGAGGTTCTTTGGGTGGAATCTTGGTAAGCTTGGGAGTAGTGGTGGAGTTGGGCTTCTCACATGGGTTAAGACCACTCGACTCTCCAATCTTGCCGAAAGATGAAACACCAACACCCGGAGCAAAACCTACACCTGGACCTCCAGCAGCTCGCTTGAATTGGGAGATCATCATCCCGAGCTATGGCTCACCGCTAGACACCCATGACAAGATGGTCCGAAGGTATGTGTTTTCCTCCTCGGTTTGCATCTTGTCATGCTTCACGTTAGCGATCTCCATCTCCAAACCCTCACAAAGAACACACCTAGCCACACATGTGCTACCTGAGTTGGCCTCTTCAAGAGACACAATCTTGGCATTCTTCTCTGCCAACTCAGATTGCAAGCCCGCACAGGACTTGCATGCACCCAACAGCAAAGATCTCGCCTTCTGCTCATCCACCTCTCCTACCAACGCCACATACTTACCTCTCAAAGTGAGAAGGTCAGTCATGTGCGTGGTGCACATGTCACACTCCTCCTCCTCGGTGACAACAACGGTGGACTTGACAGATTCAAGTTCCTTCACCGTATCCTCCCACTTCTGCCTAAACTCCTTGCGCTCTCTAGCAGCACGCCTAAGCAACTTATCCTGACTAAGGAGCGTGGCAGTAAGCTTCTCGACCTCAGCAGAAAGTTCGTCGGGGGTCTGAGATACCTGGGAGGTGTCGTCGTCGTCGTCGTCGTCGTCGTTCCGAGGAATGTCCTCCAGCTCGCCGTCGACCTCCGTGCCAAGGGCCATGGTGCAGAAGCCCTCGTCGTCGGCGAAGAAGCAGAGGCCATTGAGCTTGTCCTCGATCCTCTTCTTCTTCTCGGACTCGTTGTCGCTTGAGGAAGTGGAGTCGTCATCCGAGTCATCGACGTCGCTGAGCATGGCGAAGAACGCACGTTGCTCAGCCTGGGCCTTCTCCAAGTACTTTGTCTTGATGTACTCCTTGTTGAAGCCGCCCTTCCGCTTGTGCTTCGCGGGGACGTACTTCTCCTTGCGCTTGCTGGAGTCGTACTTGTGCCCATGATCCGCCTTGCCGAAGACTTGATTGTTCTTCTTCGGGCAATTGGCGATGAAGTGGTTGGGGTCGCCGCACTCGTAGCATCCCGAGCGTCCTCCTCCGCAGCGACGGTTCATGCGGTTGTTGTGAAACCGCGAGAACCGGTTGGCGAGCAAAGCCAACTCGTCATCCCCCAAAGACTCCAGCTGCTCCTCTGTGACAGAAAAGAGAGAAGAGAGTGCAAAACCTCCAGAGGGGTTAGCAGAAGAGCTAGAAACCAAAGCCATCAACGGGCCTGAAGGATTTTCATAAGAAGCCCTTGCCATGGCGTCAATCTCACTGGACTTGAGCTTACTAAAGAGCTCATCACACGTGAGGGTCTCATAGTTAGGTGATTCGATGATCACCTGAACCTTGGAATCCCACACCGATCGATCAAGAGTGTGCAAAAGCTTCAAAGCTCTCTCATGATCGTCAAAAGGCAACAGCTCCTTGTTAGCCCTCATCCTGTTGACAATCACCTGAAAGCGAGCGAATAAACTTTCTATGCTCTCGCCAGGCATATGTCAAAAGTTCTCATACTCTCGCTTGAACGAATCGTAGAGACGGGTTTTGACTTGAGAGGTTCCCTCATGGAAACGCATGAGGGTAGCCCAAATCTCCCGAGCCGTAGCAAGGTGAGAAACACGATCAAACTCACTCATGCTCAAGCATGAGAAAAGAGCATTACGGGCTCCGCTATTGGCATCGTGCTCATCGATTTGATGCTGAGTCACACGAGCAGCCAAGACCACGTAATCGGCAGAGTTGCAAATATCCCAAATGGAGGCACCCAAACTCTGCAAATAGGCCGACATGCGTATCTTCCAATACGCATAGTTCGTCCCATCGAAAAATGGTGGTTTGCCCACGCCGCGATCTATGTCGCCTTCTGTGAATCTGGAACCGGCTAAGGTGGAAGATCCTTAACCCGCTCCGATACGAATTGAAGGACCGAGAATGCAATAGCAAGGCGACCAGAGGGGGGTGAATGGGAGCTCAAAAATTTCTCTCGAAACTTTGGCCTTTTGTTCCCAAAATCAACCCCAAGAGCTTCAATCGAAACCGTGATGCCCACGACCCTTGAAAGAGGGTGGATGATCCCTAGGATCACAGCGAGGCACCACAAGGCGATAGTAGACCAAACGCAACAACCACCGGAGCAAGTTCAACCCTCAAAAACCAAGTCTCAAATGTAGATAGACGGCTACGTCGAGAAACTCCCAAATACCTAACTAGTAGCAAAGATACCTAGAGAGGTTCCTTGATCAATTCTAGGGCCAAACGAGAAGACCGGAAACCAAGCGGAGAAGTCGGGAGAGCAAACGCACTAAACTGGATGACACAGCGAGTTCCCGGACTGTCCGCCGGTACGGTCCCGGACAGTCCGCCTCAGGCCGGACTGTCCGCGGTTCACTGGAGGACTGTCCGCCGGCAGAAGACGCAAAACAACAGTGTTGCTGAAGTCCCCTGGACTGATCCCGGACTGTTCGCGACCCACAACTGCGGACTGTCCGCCGGTCACGAAAAGTCAAAATGGCCGAAGAACACAGCCACTGACTCGGCTGATCCCCGACTCGCGGACTGTCCGCGCCCCCAGTGGCGGACTGTCCGCGGATGAACAGACGGGGCAATTTTGGTCGCCTTTCTCACGAATCCTCCAAAATCCGAATCAAAACTCAATCCCACGTTCCCAAACTTGGAGAGAATGATCACGAGGTAGTTAGGAGACTATCCCCAAGAAATCATCCGCTCAAATCGATTCAATCACCGGGAAATCGAAAGGGGAGGAGTATGAACGAAAAAACACCACGAAAACGAAATCAACCCGATCTACTTGTTCATGAGGAGTTAGATGAATTCCTTCGGTGGAAATGATCTCCTCACTATAAACAACAAGTTGATTCAAACAGATTTCGCAAAGACGCAGTAGAGAGGGAGATCGAGTGACGGGAAAATCGCGGAGAAATGAAGAACATGAAGAACACGAACAAAACGCGAATCAAGTCATCGATCTACAACCGTGTGGCTACCACACGCTACAACAGTGAGGTTACGGCCTCACTTCCTCAAAATCTCCAGTACACAGAGGTATGGTTCTCTACGGATCTTAGCTAGCTACAGCAGGGGATTGGGAGAGCAGGAAACCCTAGAAGCAAAGAGCAAATGACTGAGATGGAATGGGAGGAGGGTGTCTCCCTCTACTTATCCTAATTCTAATTCCTACTCTACCCCTCTCTAATTACAGAGTGAACCAGCTAAACCCTAGGGTTATTCTGGACCAACTCGAAGATGCTGGTGATCCGACGGCCACGCCCGCACAACTGGTAGCGTTGCCTCGATACAACCTCACCGATTGCCACCACGTGCCGCCACCGCTCCGCTTGTCCTTTTCACAGACTTCACCCCCGGTTTTGAGGCCCAAACCGGGAAACCAGCCTTCACGACCATCCCCCGGTTTTGAGGCCTAAACCGGGAAACCAGTCGACCAAAGCCTGAGTTTTGAGGCCCAAACTCAGCAAACCCGCAGCACCCAGGTTTTGAGGCCCAAACCTGGAAACCGTCCTCAGCCCGAGTTTTGTGGCCCAAACTCGAAAACCATCAGCGCCCAGGTTTTCAGGCCCAAACCTGGAAACCGTCCACTCGGTGGTTTTTCTTTGGCTCAACCACCAAACTGAGCCGTAGAGGGGATGCACCGCCCGTGCATCCCGTCCACCGACACGTGTCCCCAGGTCCTCGACCCGGGCAACACCGTGCCCGCAAGTCTTCGCTCGTCGCTGTCCCAGGCTGTCAGCCACCACAGCTGATCCTCGGGCGACCGGTCCCTCAGTCCAAGCCTCACGTCCGCCCTTCGCCACTCTCGGTCCATCGACATGGCACGTCTCTACTTGACCTTCACCTTGCCTCTGATCACTATATCCGTGCTTGACACCTGCACAACACAAGCCAAAGAACATGCGCATCATCCCAGTTGACAATCACTCATCACTCAGAGACTCGGCATACACCCATGTATCCGCACTATCACTATCACTAGAGATAGAGCTTGAGTTACCTCGTGCCATAAGGCATACACGTGAGGAGCTTGATGATGAGTGCTTGTGACCGCGCCTCTTGTGCTGGGCTTCATCATCACTTGATGAATCATCCCATGTCTTGATGGTGGTGAGGGCTTTGGCCTTGCATCCCTTCTTTTTTCTTGTCCTTGGGTGTGGGCTTTTGTTTTGGACAATCTTCCACAAAGTGCCCTCTCTTGCCACATCTATAGCATCCATTTTTCCTTTGCTCTCTTCTTTGATTGGTGAAGAGGCAATCTTCAATTGTGATGGGCACACCCTTGACATTGAGCTTGCGGATCATCCTCTTCACTCCTTTCATAAGCTTGATTGTTTCTTCTTCATCTAAGGAGGAGTCGGATGAGGTGGAGGCTTGATCATCATCACTTGATTCTTCATCTTCATCATCCTCTTCTTCTTCACTTGAGGAGCTTGAGCTTGTCTCAACTTGCTTTTTGCCCTTCATATTTTTGTGCTCATCACATGTGAGAGCGATGCCTTTGCTTGATGAAGTGTCTTCTTCTTGACCCATCTTGCGTGACATCTCAAATGCCACCAATTTGCCAATGACAATGGATGGGGTCATGGTGCTCAAGTCTTCCATGTTGTGGAGGATGGTGATGATGGTTGCATACTTGTTCTTTGGGAGCATGGAGATGACCTTCCTCACAATATCCGTATCACCTAGCTTTGTGATTCCAATAGAATTGAGCTCATTGATAATTAGATTCAAACGAGAATACATATCACGAACAAGCTCATTTTCATTCATTTTAAAAGAATCATAACTTGATTTAGCTAGGTGATGTTTTTGCTCTCTAACATTACTTGTGCCATCATGGAGCTCCTGGAGTTTTAGCCAAATTTCATGAGATGTTTGTAAAGTAAAATCTTGGTTGAATACATCCATGCAAAAAGATTCAAACAAGCAATTTTTAGCTCTAGCATTAAGATGAATTTCCTTTTCATCACCCGCGGTAGGCTTCTCGGGATTCTTAAGGGGTTTCATCCCGTCGCGGGTGACTCTCCAAACACCTAGATCAACTGCTTCTAGGTAGCAAGCCATTCTATCACTATAGTAGGGAAAGTTTGTGCCGTCAAAGTGCGGACGCCTAGAAGTATCCATCCCAACCACTCTCAATAGCGTCGGCTCAACGGCGGTGAAGCCAAGAGTCCAAAAATGAGCCAACCGGCTCTGATACCAATTGAAAGGACTGTGACGCCTAAGAGGGGGGTGAATTAGGCAACTAAAAACTTTACTCTAACTATGGCCTCTAATTACCACCTAGTCAAAACCTATGCAAGAAAGAAAACTAGATAAAAGAGCAACTATGGTTTTGCTAGGCGTGTTGCTATCTCTATGGCAAAAGAGTTATGCGACCTAGGTTCCAAACCTATCAACTAGCCTAACAACTAAGCTAGGAAAGGTAAAGACATAATTAAGGTAGCAAAGTAAATGCGGAAGCTAAAGAGTAAGGTAGAGATGCAAACTCCCGTCGACGTCTCCGGTATTTTTACCGAGGTATCGAGAAGCACGCAAGCTTCGCCCTAGTCCTCGTTGGATTCCCTCACAAGGAATCCCTCGCAAGGGCCAAGCTCCCGGTCGGGTAACTCCGTGGATAGCTCCGGTCCTTCCCCACGCGCAAGTGGGTCTCCGGTTAAGCCACTCGTGGCAAAGCCTCTCCTGGATGCTTCCCACCGTCTCCACTATCAAGCTTCCGACTGAACCGCCGCGGGCCTTGTTCCCTTCGGTACACGGTGGCGGCCACACCACAAACGCGGTTGGTGTGGTCTCGCAAGAATACAAGCCCCTCCGATGTACAACAATGGTGCACGCAAGCACTGAGTAGTAAGAGGTATGCAAACCTCACTAAACACTAGGCCTAAACCTAGAGCAAGCGCATGAGCGGTGGTCTAACTAGCCTAAGCACTTTGCAAAGCACCTACACTAATCACCATGTAAATCACTAAGCACTATGCATATGGAGGCACTAATATGGTGTAGCAACAATCTTGGTGTTTCCTTACTCCTCCACACCTCATTTAGTCCAATTTGGTTATGTTGATCATCAAACACCAAAATCCAAAGTTAAATGGGCCGAGGTCCATTTTCCTTACAACCACCTCGTCGGGCTTCAGGCCTCTCCCGGTTTCTTTTGTTTTTTCTCTCTACTTGCAACTAAAAAAATAGTGTTACGATAACATAAGTAGGAACTCATGTTGTGCTACTCAAAAAAAATTCAAAAGCGTGATATTTGCAACAACACTACTACATAAGTCTCATTAAAGGATGAACAATTAAACTCATGTTTTGATGTGAAACCGAATAATCTATATATTTTTAGAGGGTGAACAATCTAACGCGTGTCTCATACAGAAAGAATGGTTTACCTGACTGATAGCATCACAATGAGAAGGTCTTGTTACTGCCTCAACGGAAGAATTGATTGTTGCACAAAAATTATTTCCATGGCTTCCCATCAAAGTACACCCAACAATATAAATCAAGATTCAAGAAGCACTCAACATTTTGATTAAGAACAACATCCTGCATAATTTATTTATTAGGAAAAAATGTACAAATTAAAAACAGGGGAAAATTTAAGAAACAAAAAAGGAGACAAAGAAAATAAAACTAATCAGGCAATTTAACACAAATTTTGAATCCATTGTTCAAAGGCAGCAGAAAGTCCTGTCTTACCCCGAAGTGAAACGAGTCTGAGTTTAGAAGAGAAAAGATCCTTGCATTGGAGGAGGCGCATCTGATTGTTGTTGAAGATGATATCATTCCTGACTTTCCGGATTGTCCAGCTCATTAGAATTATGGCTACCATGAACAATGGATACTGTATTTGGTCTTTGATTGCCATTATATCCCTGAAAGTTTCTTCTGCATGTATAATGTTGAAGTTTAACAGCCTTCCTTTAGTTGGTTACTACATACTATGCAAACACAAAACATTGGTAAAATTGAAGTCTGCATTGTTTGTATTTGTAACAAAAAAAACATGTTACTTTAATCTAAGGTCATATAAACTGGGTCAGTTTTATTATCTAAAGACAAATGCTACGTGACTTGTCCTCTTCATTAAATGAGGAAGCTCAGAGTCATAGGCTTTCAAACTGATATCTGATGGACATTTTGACCTCAGGGATTGGTGCCATTTTCTGCTACCCTGATCATCGCCTTAGATTTCTAGCAAACCAAAAGGTCATGCACATCCATTTAGACTCGCTTAGGCATAATACACATGCATGCATATGCATCAGATCCCTATGGGTTTTGGCCTTTTGGGTGCTCGGTTTCACAAAGCGAAAAGGGAAACGAGGGAAGTAAGAGATGCGACTATGCGAGGAGGGCTGCTCGTCGCCGACGAAGGGCCCAATAAATCTGACAATGTCGCTCAGCCAGAAGGCTAGGTACTAAAAATCTTGCCTCGCACAACCCATCCCCTCACACTGCCTGGTGTGGACCGCGCGCACGCCGGAGATCTCAGAGGTGGTCGCGGCAAATCACGGACGAGGAAGGCAGCCAGGACAGGAACGAGGATGGCGATGGACATTCGAGCGCTGATTGGGATGAGTTTCCTTTTTTACAATCTGTCGGGCATAGAGCTGGCGCGGGCAAGGCAAGGTGATATCGGGCGGGGTCATTGTGGGGTGAATCCAAACAGCATACCAGTATGTAATTTTTAGTTGTAGAAAAAAGATGAGTGCAATGACGTTGCTTCTTATCTATGTTTGGATGATATATATATGACACATGTGTGTGCTTATGGTAATATGGTAAACTAGACTAGCAGATAATTCGTGCTTTGCACCGGGATGGAGGTACGATTTGTGAAAGTGCAAAATCAAATAAAGGTTGGCTGATGGCCCAAAACAAATAATCCAGCTGCAATTGTAGTAAAGCAGCTGAACTAAAATTAACAAACCTAAACCAAAAGATTTTATAAATTTTGAGGCGAGATTTACTTTTGTTTAGTTAAATCTTGTCTTCAAATTGAGACCTATTCGTGTAAGTGTTTAAGAACATAGCACCTTTTTTGCGAGTAAGAACATAGCACCTTATAGCTGCTAATGCATCTCAATCTAAGGAAGCTAACAGGATGTGCCTAGCAATCTAAAGATTAGGTTATGAGTTCAATTTTTTTATGTAAACATATTTCAATTGTTATGGTGTGATTCTTGTAATAGTGTGATAGAGGCTCAATATCTCCCCGTTATCTAAAAAAATACATCGGATCCACTACCGTCTGGAAATTGATCACGTCTACGGTCTACCTGTTGTTCTTATTTATTTTCTTGTCTGAACATCAGCTTTCAAATTGGTTTTTTATTATGTGCGTTGGATAGCAATCATGTTAGTAAGACCCACTTCAATACAAAGAAAAAATAAAAGGCAATCAGCAACTTCATTGTTTCCCGAAGAGTGAGCCCTTCATTTTTATGCCTCTGCTATCGTTTCGTGCAGAGAAATCTATTCTTATCACTCATGTGTTTGATTCGATTTCTCCGGTGGCCATGATTTAGTTGTAAGGTGTCAATATACAAATTAGTCTCCGGTGTTCATGATTGAGTTGAAAGGTGTCATATGCAAATTAGTGCAGGCTCTGATGATCATGATTCAGATGTGTAAGGTGTTAATATGCATATTAGTCTCCAGTGATCATGATTCTGTTGAAAGGTGTCATATGCAAATCAGTACAGGCTCCGGTGATCATGATTCAGGTGAAAGGTGTCAATATACAAATAAATTAGTGCAAGTGTCCAAGCGCCAAATTCACCAGAACATAGCATCATCAACTTTAGAGTACGCCTGCTCAAATGCAGCAATGTTTGGAGCGACGAGTTGGAGGTCGGTGGCGCACATGGCCATGCAAAGCGCCCCTTCGGTGCGGGCCTACGATAGGCGGAGTCGGGTCGTGTTGGATGTGAGGTCCGCGGAGCCGACAGTGAGCTTCTGGTCGCGATAGATGAAGTCGGAGTTGTTGCGGATGAGGGAGGAGACACGAAGATCGAGCCCCCCCCCCTCGAGTCATTGAAGGTGGATTGGTGGATGAATTCCGCGCCGTCGGCGTCCTGGATGATGCCATGCGTGAGGAAGGATAGAAGGGCGCAGCGCAAGTTGCATAGTTGGGCGTCATGCGCAGGGCAGTAGACATAGCGGGTCGGGCGGCGCTTCCAGGGGAACGAGGCGGGGTGATTAGCCAGGTGAGAGAAAAGGTCGAGCTTGAGGTTGGCCAGGTGGCGGTTTCACGATGCTTCTTAGTACTTTAATCAACTAGAGAAGTTTGTGTAAAAGGAATGATTATCATTGTGTTAAATGTTATATAGCCTGGTATAGTATTGACAATGCTAGGATGATGGTTGTTTCTCTTTATCTTATTTTTATGTAGAATTTTTTTCCCTCTGTATTGAAGTGTTCACTATTCAACTAATCATGTGAAAGTAATATGAAAATTGAATGAAGAGCTAAATATTATATGACTTTGTGCATCAAATGCTTGCATTATAGAACTCGTATCTTTTGCAGAAGTAAAATAATCATTTGCAGATAGCTTAAGCATCAAAACAAGGTTTCTACAATTATTTACTAGAAAAAGGTTTCTGATATATGGGGTGTTGCAAAATCAGGTTTGAAATATCACTCTTAATCATATCACATATTCAAAATTAAATTATTGTGACATTGTTTTTTTCCATTACAACGCACGGACATGAACAAGACTGTACTTTTATTAATTGTTCCTTTGTTCTATTCCTAGCAGTACTATTACTTTACTAATTTCTGCAGCTTGTGTCCATCCAGGGAAAATCCAGCTGCTCACAAGGGAAATGTTTCTATACTGTGGTAGTATGCACCTCTGTACATTGAATTAGGTAAGGAATAACCAAACACCAAATAACTAACATCAGTAAATACGATTGACTATATGACATATTATTGCTAATAATCTGATAAATACTAATACACTCTACATTTATTTAGGTTTTTATTAAATAGAAAATAGTAGCTCACATACACCGCTCGGAGACAATACAGACACTATCAGTGGAGGTATCTCACGACATTTGAAGCACATGAAATGAGCTAGCTTCTTTTATTCTTGCTTGTTCATCTTCTTCAATCTTTATCTCTCCCCTTGGACTTGCTCTTGTTGCAACCAATGCCACACTTGTCGCCGTAGCTCTTTTGATTCATCAACAAGTTCTCAAAGGTGACATTGGAGTTGTAGCACCTCTCTAACTTGTTGCTCAAATTCTTCACTTCACTTTTGAGCTCATTGTTCTCCTTCAAAAGGTTAGTCTCACAAGACAATGAAGTATAACAAGCATTTAAATGTGAAGAACATGACATAGATAATAAATCATCACAAGAGGTGGATACATGCTTCTTCTTTGCATCACATGGGTTAGCACAAATAGGTGATTGATTATTTGACCCAAATGATAATCTCCCACTAGTTTTAGTTTCTACATTAGAAAGCTTCTTAGTGAGAAAGGCATGGTCTTGTACCAAGTTATCATGAGCAACACTAAGTTTCTCATCAGTCAATTTTAGCTCCTCATGTGAACAAGTAGTGACATAATGTAGATGCTTTTGTTGTTCACATGTCTTCTTTAGAAATGAGTTTTCATTTTTCAATTTCAGTGTTTTAGCCATCTCATTTTCTCAAGATTTGTTGAGTCTACATACAAGCTTAAAGTTTGGACCATCACAATCAACAATTACATTTGCAATTGATACCTTAGTGTCACCGTGTGACATGAAGCAATGTGGTGTAGATGAGGAGCTTGTGGAGACATCACTCTCATAGCTGTCATCATCATCATCATCATCATCATCAAGTGTGCGTGAGGAAGCATCATCTTTTTCATCACTTGAGCTTTGGTTATGGTCACCGTCATCCATGTCTAGTGATCTTATGGATTGATCATCATCATCATCACTTGACCTTGAGGTGGAGCAATCCTCCACAACCTCCACGTTGTGGTCATGCTCAACACCCTCATGTGCCATCTCTATGTGACCCTCCTCTTTTAATTTGCCATCATCCCAAATAGAGAAATCACCATAGAGATATTTGGGTGCCATCCACATATCATGGGCACTAATTAAAGTCATCACCCTGCCAAATATCTTATCTTGCAAAGAATTTGTTAGAAAACATTTGGCTTGTGCATCGAGTGTTAGGCAATCCTCCTATGCTTGAGTTAGATTACTCTCATCTAAGGCATGAGTAAAACCAACAACAACGATCCATCAAAACTTCGGAGCAAAAGCACGAAAATGATCAAGCATAACAAGTTTCCAACGTGTATAGTGTGTGCTATCAAAAAAATGTATGTCACCCTCAACATCTAGCCCATATTTCGCCATCCTCTCGGGTCGGTGAAGACCACAAATGAGAGACCTTGCTCTGATACCAATTGAAGGGTCGACATGGTAGACTAGAGAGGGTGAATAGTCCTTTCTAAGATGAATGTCACGGCTAACCGAAACAAATGTGGAATTAAAACTATTGGTCTAGCCAAGACTACAACCCTCTACCTATTAACTTTAGCACCTTACAAAAAATACTAAACAAAGCAAATAAGGTGTCGAGCTAGCTAGAGCTCACCTAATCAATGTAGCTTGCAAGATCACACAAACATATGCAACTAGTACTCTAATCAAACCGGGGAGCTCCTAAGCAATCTAGTGATGCAAAGCCACGAAGCCTAAGCTCAATAGCAATGCTCAATAACAAGGCTACACAAGCCAAATTAGAGAGCTCAATTTACTTAGCTACACAAACTAAGCAATGTGACTAACAAGGCTACTAAAGCCAATTAGTCACGCAACGGAGCTACTTATATGCTACAAAAGCAAGGAAGGTAACTAGCAAGCTACACAAGCTAACTAATTACAAGAGCAACTATTTAATCTACACAAGCTAACTAATTACAAGAGCAACTATTTAAGCTACACAAGAGCAACAACTAAACACTAGCACAAGTATGAGTAATAAAATACAAGCTAGTGAATGAAGATAGCAAACCACCGAGAAGATGTAGACAATGTTGACATGGTGATTTTATCTCTTGGTTCACTTGGTTGCCACCAAGCTAGTCCTCATTGAGACAAGCTCAAGGTTGCTGCCGGTCCTCTTGCTAGTGGTGACTACACTAGTCACACTCTCTCTAAGGAGTGCTTACCACAAGCTCTAGCACTTGACTCGGCCAGACCACTTGACGTTCTTCGCGTCTCTCTTTTACTAGAGTTGCTCTTCGCGATCTCCCGCGGGGTGAGCACAACACCCATCACAAATCGATCGCTTTTGGAGCACCACTCAATCTCCGAGCATGCTACCACGGAGCACACACAAGGCTCCAAGTCGTCTAGGAGGTGGCAACCCCCAAGAGTAACAAGCACCAACGACTTGCAACTCGATCACCTAGTGCCACACTTGCAATCTCTCATGCACCGCACTAGAATCACTCTCTCACTTAGCAGATATGATTAGGACTAACCCCAAGTCAGTTGGAGGGCTCCCAAGCACTCTCACAGAAGGACACTAAGTCCCCAAGGTGTCCAACACACCAAAAGGCCGACCACCACCGCTTTTTATAGAGGGAGGGCTCAAACTAGCCATTTGGAATATTGCTGAAATTTGAACTGCGGACAGTCCACCCTTATAGCCCCGGACAGTCCGCCCATATAACGAAACTAGTCGTTAGAAACTGCAACAGTCACCCAGACAGTCCGCCCCTTGGGCCCGGACAGTTCGCCGTTGAAACATGACGACCTGCACAGAACCTATCCAACAACCCTTTTCTCCGATAAATTAGCCGGTGGACAGTCCACCCTTATAGGCTTGGATAGACCGCCGTTCACCTGTCAACCCGTGAACAGTGAGTTCGTTGTATCCGATGCATCCCCATAGCGCGTCCGAGGCCCGCGGACAGTCTGCCACTAAAATGGTAGACAGTCTGCCACTCTCCAGAAAGCCTCCCACGAGAACGACCATTACACTTAGCTCCGAACTCCAAATTAGATGATCTTGGACATTTTGGAAAGCCTATTCAGAGGGCTACACAACCCACATGAATACATGATCCAAAGCAAAAAAAGGATAAATACAGTTTTCCAATCCAAGAGCCATCACTACTCTTTTCCAACCAAAGTTCTCTCAAAAACATGTCCAATTTCTTCTCCATTGCAAATGTGCCAACACCACCAAGTGAACACCATCATGTGCAAGTGTGTTAGCATTTTTACATTAATTTTTCAAAGGATTTTTCACTTTCACTCACTGCGCCACTCGATCCTGAAAGTGCATTTGCCCCCTATGTGGGTTTTGGTGTATTGATGACATCCAAATTAGGGACTAATGTGTTTCTATCGAGATATCTTGCAGTGATTAGTCCATGAAAGGATTAAAAGAAAAAGCAAAGATGGAATGATAACCCTCAATTCTTGATTACCAAAAAGGCATTGGACTCAAAGTGGATCATCAAGTTTATTTTATAATCTTTGAGTATAGGTATGCCGCACTATCAAGAGGGATACAAATTCTTTTGGTTTGGGGAAGATATAGTGCTCAAGCATGGTCTTAAAATCAAAAGAGAGACACTAAAACACCTCACAAACACGGGGAATATTTTCTGTCACTTGGAAGGCCAGAACTTCCAACCCCTAGGTCAACACTATTGACCCCCAGCAGTTCCGGCCCAAGCCAAAAGTTCTGGCCTGTGCGCGCAGCCAACCCCCATGTCTGTGAACAATGTTTTCAGTGCAGGTCAGAAGTTCCGAGGTCTCAGGTCAGAAGTTCTGACCTTGGTCTGAACGGTTACTTTTGCACTTGGACTATATATTCCTCTTCCCTCTCTCTTCTAAATAGGTTCACTCATTCATTTTGACTCAGACTCGACCTGAGCAGCTCCCAAACCCTAAAGGCTCTCTCCTCCTCTCCTCTTTGCTCCCAACCTCGATTCCCCTAAAGATTTGAGTGGAGAGTGAGTGGATTGAGTGAGGAAATCACTTCCCCAAGCTTGAGCACTTGATTTCTTCGTCAAGCTGGTTGGATTTGTGTCTTTTACTCTTGGGTTCTTGGAACCCTAGCCGGCTAGGCATTGTCCAAGAGCCTCCATCTTGTGGAAGAGCCTTGGAAAGTTTGTATTACCCTTGTTTTCTTAGTGAAGAGCTCAAGTGACCTTTGTGGTAGCCTTGAGAGAGGAAAGGAGATGGAAGAGACTCTGACCTTTGTGGTCACCTCAACAACGAGGATGTAGGAGCTCCTTTGTGGGGTTGCCGAACCTCGGGATAAATCCTTTGTCTCGTGTGCTTGTTGTTGTTGTGATTCATTTGGTTATTACTTGCATATTTGTTACTTCCTCTTCTCTAAAGTTCACTTCTAGGGTTTGGACCCGATCTATGATTTGGTGGCATCCCAAGGTCAAGGAAGGGTTCCTACATCTTCACCTTACCACTAGGAAGTGGGGTTGTAAGTTATTGATCTCACAAAGTTCATTTAAGCACTTGTAGTTCATCTCCCGTAGGAGGTCGGAACTGCTGACAGTTTGTGTTGGAACTTCTGACACGTCGGAAGTTCTTACCCAAACTGTTGGAAGTTCCGACAGTTGCTAACAAGTGACTTGGAGTTTTGTGTAGTATTTTTAGATTCGCCTATTCACCCCCCTCTAGGCATTGTATAGATCCTTCAATTGGTATTAGAGGTAGAACCTCATTTGCAACGCTTAATCGCGTGAGGAACAATGTCGGATGAAGATAAGAGAAAGGAAGAGATGGCCGATTTTGCCAAAACTATAGACAAAGAGATGATGGCTGAGCAAACCAAGGCATTTCAAGTTGAAATGCAAAAGATGAAGCAAGAGATGAGTCAAATGAAAGAGGAACTAAGCAAGAAGGTTGAAGATGCCATCAATGGAGCAAACAAGAATGAGGGAGCCAAAGACAATACAAGTGACACTGGTGGAAAACCAGATGGAAAAGAAAAGGGTGCTTTTTCTAGTATGAGCTTTGACTATGGCCAGCTCGTCAAAGGTCCTACTATGCATTTTCCTTCGGTCAACCATGGCAAGCCACCTCACTTTGATGGTACTCCCTCCGTCCTGGTATAGTAGGCGCAACGACTTTTTTGAAGCGTCCACGTATACAGGGCGCTCGTCTGTTCGGGAGCTGGAGCATTTAACGCTGGCGGCTGAAATTCTCGGGCCACTCGTCTGTCGTTAGCTAGAGATGTTACTCTCTCACGGAGCCACACGAGCTGAGTATATTTAGGAGTAGTATACACGGCCAACAGCTCATCCTATTTCCTTGCTTGCATCTCTTCCTTGCATACGTATCTCTCGTGTAGTTGTACCGGTAGCTCGCAGGTGATGGTGATGGCAGTTTTGGGGGAGGACAAGCCGGAGAAGATTCAAGTGCAGACAAGGTGCCAGGTCGTGAGTGCTCGTTGCATGCAAGCCCGATGCATGCAACGTCAAGCACAGCTAGAGCTCCGCTGCGCTCGAGCATTTCGTCTTCGTGCCATCCGCGCGCAGCAGCTGGCGAAGGCGGAGAATGCCCCTGCTAGCTTGATGGCTCTTTGACGTCCAGGGACAGAGAAGCCTACGCTGTAATTATACGGAAGTGGAACCCAGGAGTCTTTCCTCAAAACCCGCGCTAATTAAGCCTTTTCTTGGTCTTTGTGATTTTGGAGTTGCGCCTACTATACCAGGACGGAGGGAGTACAAGATACACCGATTGGGCCTACAAGATGAAGATGCATCTTATTGCCGCGAGATTATGGGAAATTGTGGATGTTGGTGTGTTTATCCCTACGGATGAAGAAAGAGAGATAACTCCAGAAGAATCATTCAACCTCTATCAAAATGCTCAAGCCGTGTCACTACTTCTCTCTTGTCTTAGTCAAGATGAGTTCAACAAGGTCAATGGGATGGAAAGTGCCAAAATGATTTGGGATACTTTGTATGTGTCTTATGAAGGAGATTGAAGTGTGAGAAATGGAAACATTGACTTGCTTCAAGGAGAAATTGAGAGATTTGTTTTCTTGCAAGGTGAAACCACTCAAATGATGTTTGATAGGCTCATGTCCTTGGTGAACCGTATTAGAGCTCTTGGCAACAAAGATTGGGATGACAATAGAGTTGCTAGAAAAATGTTGAGAGCTTATAGAGCAAAGGATAGTACACTCACTGCCATTATCATGGAGAGGCCCGGTTATGATGAGATGACACCACAAGAACTACTTGCCAAGATCAAGCATCATGAGGCTTTAAATGAAGACACCGCCAATGCTCATAGTCAAAACCCAAATGCCTTGGGGTACAACAAGAATTCCGCTCTCAACGCAAAACAAGTACATGAAGGCAAATCATCAAGTCAAGCCAAAAAGAAGAAGAAGGCTAAGGAGGACACCTCTAGTGAAGAAGACGATTCCGATGAGGAAGTTGCCCTAATCATAAAGAACTTTAGAAGATTCATGAAGAAGAAAAGCAACTTCAAGACCTATGGTGATGGAAGAAGAAAAGCCAAGAAAAGGTTTTGTTATGGATGTGGAAAGGAGGATCACTTTATTGCCGAATGCCCGAAAGAGAAGAAGAAAGGCAAGTATAACAAGGATGACAACAACAAGAAGAAGAGGAGAGGTGAAGCTCACATTGGTGAAGAATGGGAATCAAATGATGATAGTGATGCCTCAGGTGAAGAAGAAAAGAAGGACAAGAAGAAAGGAGCAGCAAACATAGCTATCCAAGCCCCTTCTTCGTCAACATCTCTATTCTCAAACTTGGGATCATCACCAAAGCTCTTCCCCAACATAGAGGATTCACCAAGGCTCTTCTCCAACCTCCTTGACCACGACTACTATACCCCAACATGGCTTATGGCAAAAGGGGACAAGGTAAAAGAGTCATCTACTTCTTCTAGTGATGAGGATGATAGTTGTGATGAGAACATAGAAATGCTAGAAGAGAAAATGATTAAGAAATTTGGTAAAAAGGCCTTCACTAAAATCAAATCTCTAATGAAGAAATTGGAGAAAAGGGATAGATGCTTGGAGTTGCAAGGTGACATTATCACTAAGGAAAGAGAAAATTACCTTGCACTTGAAGCATCTATTGCCGAGGAAAGATTGAAGGTTGAGAAATTAACTTTGGAATTGTCTTTAGCCAATGACAACTTCAACAAATTGGATAAAGAACATTCTATAGTTAATGACTCAATGACTAGTCTTAAGAATGAGAAAAGTATAGCTCAAGAATGCCTAACACGCATGGAAGAAAATATCAAAATCTTGAGCTAAACTTTAACACTCTTTGGACTAGCACTTCAACCTTACCTAAGGCAACCGAAGACTCCAATGTCTCCACTAGCAATGGTTGTAAAAGATGCTATAGAATTGATATAAATGCATGTACAACTAACCTTGTTGAGATGGAGAAGAAAGACAAGGTGATTAATCGGTTGAAGATGATCTTGAAGAATGGTTGCAAGTGTCAAGCACAAGCAAACAAGACAATATACAAGTCATCAAGGAACCCATCAATCAAGGAATGCATTGGCTACAATCGGTATGATGGTAAGGCCAATGGAAGGAACACTATCAATGGTGTGCCTTGTGTGAAGTTCAACAAAGGCGTTGCCCTCAATGAGCTTATGAACAAGGCCAACAATACCAACCCTTCCAACATGACTTCTACAAGCAACAAGACAATGAAGTTAAAGGAAAAGGAGGCTCCCAAACCACAAGCACCTCTCCCAAGATGTTATGCTAGTGATTACATATGTTGCTGGGGGAAGGATGGCAAGATAGTTGTGAGATATGTTGGTGCCCTCAAGAGAAGGGAGGTCATGAGGAGTGTTTGGGTGCCCAAGCTTTATGTGACTAACCCCTTAGGACCCAAATCCACTTGGGTACCTATAACAAAAGCTTAATTTGTTTTGTAGGACTATTCCTCCAGTGGAACAAGTTGGGTGTTGGATAGTGGATGCACCAATCATATGACCGGAGAGAAGAATATGTTCACCTCCTTCCAAGAAAGTCATGATTCAAGTGAGAACATTGTATTTGGTGACAATGGAAAAGGGGAAGTTCTCGGTTTGGGTAAAATTGCTATCTCAAACGACAATTCAATTTCAAATGTCTTACTTGTGCGTTCGTTGAGTTACAATTTGTTATCCATTTCACAACTTTGTGCGATGGGTTACGATTGTCTCTTTATGGATAAGGATGTGAAAGTCTATAGAAGGGAGGATTCCTCTATTGCTTTTACGGGTCGCGTGAAAGGCAAACTCTATCTAGTTGATTTCACATCTAATAGAGTGAAGCCCGAGACTTGTTTAGTGGCAAAATCCAGCATGGGTTGGTTATTGCATCGCCGACTTGCCCATGTTGGGATGAGGAACTTGGCCAAACTTCAAAAAGGCGAACACATCCTTGGACTAACGAATGTTTCTTTTGAGAAAAATAGAATTTGCAGTGCATGACAAGCCGGAAAACAAGTAGGAGCTAAACATCCCGTCAAGAATGTTATGTCAACAAAGAGAATCTTTGAGCTACTTCACATGGATCTATTTGATCTCGTTGCTTATGTAAGCATCGGCGGGAACAAATATGGTTTTGTGCTTGTTGATAACTACTCTCGGTACACTTGGGTATTCTTCTTGATGGATAAGAGTGAAACACAAGCTATATTCAAGAAGTTTTCAAGAAGAGTGCAAAATGAGTATGATGTCAAGATCAAGAGAGTTAGAAGCGACAATGGGACGGAGTTTAGGAACACCAACATTGAAGAATTCCTTGATGAAGAAGGGATCAAGCATGAGTTCTCGGTTCCTTATACTCCTCAACAAAATGAAGTTGTGAAGAGAAAGAACCGGACACTCATTGAAGCCGCAAGAGCAATGTTGGATGAGTACAAGACTCCTGACAACTTTTGGGCAGAAGCCGTCAACACGTCGTGTCATGCAATCAACCGCCTATATCTTCACAAGATCAAAAAGATGACCCCTTATGAGCTTCTAACCGGTAACAAACCTAAGGTGCACTACTTTAGAGTTTTTGGTAGTAAGTGTTTCATACTTAACAAAAGGACCAAAAGCTCAAAGTTTGCACCAAAGGTACATGAAGGTTTTCTACTTGGTTATGGTACTAACGAACATGGCTACCGTGTATTCAACACTACCACCGGTAATGTTGAGTTAACGGTAGACGTGACTTTTGATGAAACTGAAGACTCTCAAAAGGAGCAAGTCAATATGGAAGTTGTAGGTAACGAAGAAGACTCTCATCAAGTCATCAAGAAACTCGCTACCGGGGATGTAAAGCCTATTGAAGTGCAAGAAGAAGATGAGGATGTGGACGATCATCGTGTGATTCCCAATACACATGGTGATCCCTCCACATCAAGATGCAATCATGATGAGATGATCAACAATGCTCGAAGTCAACTACCACAAGATGGTGAACCACAAGTTGTTGAGCAAGTACAAGTTCAACAAGATGATCAAGAAAGAAGTGAAGACAACTCCAACACTGATCACGGTCTTGATGCTCCAATCTATCAAGACTTTGACAATGATGATGATGGACCTATCCAAAGAAGGATCCAAGCACCACACCCTAAAATGCATCATAGCATTCAACGAGATCATCCCGTTGATAACATTTTGGGGAGCATTCACCGAGGTGTAACCACTCGCTCTCGGTTGGCAAGTTTTTGTGAACATTACTCGTTTGTCTCTCCTTTGGAACCTCATAGGGTGGAAGAAGCACTTGATGATCCGGATTGGGTGATGGCCATGCAAGAGGAGTTGAACAACTTCACTTGGAATGAAGTCTGGTCCTTAGTGGAAAGGCCCAAGCAAAATGTGTTTGGAACCAAATGGGTATTCCACAACAAGCAAGACGAGTTTGGTGTGGTGACAAGGAACAAGGCACGGTTAGTAGCTAAAGGCTTCAACCAAATCGAAGGTTTGGATTAGCTAGGCATGAATCAATTCGTATATTACTTGCCTTTGCTACTCACCATGATTTCAAGCTATATCAAATGGACGTGAAAAGTGCATTCCTCAACGGCCCCCTATCCGAGTTGGTGTATGTGGAGCAACCTCCGGGCTTTGAGGATCCAAAGTTCCCTAACCATGTCTACAGGCTCGATAAGGCACTCTATGGGCTTAAGCAAGCCCCTAGAGCTTGGTATGATTGTCTCAAGGACTTCCTTCTCAAACAAGGGTTTGAGATAGGAAAGGCCGACCCTACTTTATTTACTCACAAAGTCAATAATGATATCTTTGTTTGCCAAATATATGTCGATGACATTATATTTGGTAGTACTAATGAGGCTTTTTGTGAGGAGTTTAGTAGGATCATGACCAATAGGTTCGAGATGTCAATGATGGGGGAGTTGAAGTTCTTTGTTGGATTTCAAATCAAGCAACTCAAGGATGGCACATTCATAAGTCAAACCAAATACACAAGTGACATGCTGAAAAAGTTTGATATGGACAAGGCCAAATCAATCAAAACACCTATGCCAACAAATGGACATCTTGATCTCAATGAGGATGGTAAGGTCGTCGATCAAAAGGTATATCGCTCCATGATAGGATCCTTACTTTACCTTTGTGCCTCTAGGCCCGATATTATGCTTAGTGTGTGCATGTGTGCAAGATTTCAAGCTAATCTGAAAGAATGTCACCTAGTGGCCGTTAAGATAATTTTTCGATATTTGGTATGCACTCCTAATCTTGGCTTGTGGTATCCTAAGGGCTCCACTTTTGATTTACTTGGCTATTCTGATTCGGATTACGCCGGTTGCAGGGTAGATCGAAAGAGTACTTTCGGGACTTGCCAATTTATTGGACGGTCCTTGGTATCGTGGAGCTCTATGAAACAAAATTTTGTAGCCTTATCCACCGCCGAAGCCGAGTATGTGGCGACCGGTGCTTGCTGTGCCCAACTACTTTGGATGAGGCAAACTCTCAAAGATTTTGGATGTGAGCTAAACAAGATTCCACTTTTGTGTGATAATGAGAGTGGCATTAAACTAGCCAATAACCCTGTAAACCACTCTCGCACAAAACATATCGACATCCGCCATCACTTCTTGAGAGACCACGAAGCCAAAGGAGATACCGCTTTACGACTTGTGAGCACCGAAAAGCAACTAGCCGATATCTTCACAAAGCCCATAGATGAGTCAAGATTTTTTACCTTGAGGAGTGAGCTAAATATCATTGATTCTCGTAATGTGGCTTGAACTTTTGCACATACTTTGTTTGATTAGAAAAAGGAGAAAAACCTTGCGAAAATCATTGAATGAGATTTCAAAATCTATTTTTAGAGCTTTCAAGTGTGGCTATTGTTATGTGTTGTTTATTTGAAATCTAGTCACATTTGAATTCATGTGTTCCATCATATTTTTGCCCCACAGAACTTAGTCTATACAGGTTGGTCAGTTTTCTCGTTTCTTAGCCAGAAGTTCCGGCCCAGGCCAGAACTTTCGGCCCCGGGCCAGAACTTCCGGCAGCCAGAACTTCCGGCCCAGGCCAGCACTTCCGGTCGCCAGCCAGCCAAGTACTCCCCTGCTCGGTCCCAAGTCCCATGTCCTCCCTCTCTGAACCTGACCCCTCTCTCCCCTGAACCCCTCTCTGAACCCAACCCCGCCCCAGAGCCCGCGCCCCTTCTCCCCAGAAACCAAGAGACCCTCTGAACTCCCTCTCTCGATTCCTCGCGCTCCCCTCTTCGGCCGTCCCTCCTCTCTTCCCCGAGCGCCTGAATCCTCCTCTCCTCAACGCTCTTCCCGGCCGGCGCCCCTCTCCCTCGCTATTCCCCATTCCTCTCCATCCCCTCCATCCTTCCTCTCTTCTCCCACCCATGGAGTTTGTTGGTGCAAGCAATTGTTGAGGTATGTTTTAATGGTGGATTCCCTTCTCCCCGCAGATTCAAGGCTTGTTGGTGGTGAAGGAGTGTGGATCCGTGCTTGCTCTTCGTGGATTTGGTCTTTGTTGACGGTCCTTAAACACCTGTTTTACCATCAACATTTTACCCTAAAGTCCACCAAAAAGGCATGAAATGTAGTCAAATAGGTTTCAAACTAACCAAATTCCACATGTCCATAGAATTCTATTTGAATGCAGGATTTGAACCAAATTTGGACATATGGACCCACCAGAGGCCAAGCCCACTCAGTAGGGCCCAAATGGGCCTAAGGGGGGTGGCGCCCGCCACCCCTAGGTGGCGCCCGCCACCTCTAAGTGGCGCCCGCCACTTGGGTTGGCCCAAGTGTCAACCCCTGCCACGTCACCGATCCGTGTGACCTCCCCAAGGCCAAATCCTGGCCCTTGGTCACTAGGTCAGTGGCATCGGACGACTCAGGAAGGAGTGGCGTGGATCAAGGCTGAATGTCGGTTGCTAGGACATGCAACCGACCTCCAAACCGCCTTGGACTACCACCTGGATGCCATTGAAGCAGAGGCGGTTCATCCAACGGCCAGGGAGCTGGCGGCCGCCAGTAGGGGGTGGCGCTCGCCACCTGACCTAACCCTAGGTCGGTTGGCTGCCCACTATAAGAACCCCCCTCACTCATTTGGGCAATAAATACACCCCCTGGAGGCACCTCTTCACCAGTACCATCTCACACCAAGTACCATCCCAAGCAAAGCAAGAGAAGCAAGTGAGAGTTAGGTTAGAAGCTTAGAGAGCTTAGGCAAGTAGGTAGCTAGTAGAGCAAGGCATTCTTGCCCTCGCGGAAGCGCTGCTCAAGGCTTAGCTCAAGAGTAGAGGCGTGCGAGTAATCGGTTCTGGAGCTGGGAAGAGTCTTCCTTCATCTCCAGTTCAGGTTTTGCTCTTGTTACTCAAGCATTTACTATATTCTAGTTCATCATTTCAAGTATTACTTTATTCTACTTATCAGTATTGAGTGGTATACTTGATTGATTGCTTGAGTGCCTAGCTATCCTACAGTTCAATTCACTTAGCCATAGTAGTTAATCTCTAGTGAGCTTAGTGTTTGATCTTTGCCAATAGGTTGTTTAGTTAGTTTAGTGTTTATCTTATTAAGTCAAGTGTTTGCTCTGACGTCCGCAAGGGTGTCTCTATTCAAAGCCAGGATAGAGATAGTTAGAATATAGTTAAGCGTGGTGCTTAGTTATAGACTTATCTTCAGATACTGCTGGACCCCCGGATAGCTGTGGTAGCAAGCAGGTGGTGACAGCCCTGTGCGCCTTGAATTCCACCATGTAGTTGGCCCAGTTTAACAGTAAGGCTCGTTGTGCTAGCGTTCAACCTAAGTAAGTGGTAAAGGCTAGTATGCCTCGATACTTGACAAGATAGGAACAAAACTTTACTTAACTTAGTTGCTTTATTGTCTTTTGCCTGCCTTGCTTTGTAACTATCTCGCTTCGTAGTTATCTTGCTTTGTAGTTATCTAGGAGTAGTTAGTAGTTAGTAGTTAGTAGTTAGTAGTTAGTTAGTTATCCTTAGTTACCCTCTATCTACCTATCCATTCCACCTTACCTTAGCCATCCAGTTCATCCTTACCTAGCCATCCATATATTCTTTATAGCCTCTCTTCTCCCCTTTTCCCTTTTCTCTTTTCTTCGACTCTCATCCCCTCCTTGACTCAACTCATACACCACCCTAGCCTTCCCTTGGGATCAAATAAATCGACACCTG
Source organism: Coix lacryma-jobi var. lacryma-jobi (assembly GCA_009763385.1). Taxonomy (NCBI): domain Eukaryota; kingdom Viridiplantae; phylum Streptophyta; class Magnoliopsida; order Poales; family Poaceae; genus Coix; species Coix lacryma-jobi. The sequence goes on along the minus strand of CM019826.1, from coordinate 78,822,054 downwards.
GTACTCCCAGGCGAAGTGCTACTACGATAGTTCTGTGCGCTTGCAGAATCTCCTCCTAGAAGATTGCATTCTCGCTAGCTAGCTCCTACTGGTGTCAGGACTGACAACCCCGCTTGGCATTAGTAGATAGCTACTTTAGTTACCCTATCCTAGGTGTAGCTAAGAACTACCAACAAGCATTTCTGGAGCCGTTGCCGGGGATAGATTCCATAGTCTACTCCTAGTAACGACGTTAGCAAGTGTCAACAAGCATTTCTGGCGCCGTTGCCGGGGAAGGCAATCGGTGTATCGGTTGAGTCCGTGTCGAATTTATCTTCGCTTAAACTCCCGCTTAGCGAATCCCATCTTACCCCATTCTTTCTTTCCTTACTTCTTCTTATCTTTTTCCTTCATCCTCTTCAACTTTCCTATCTCGTTCTATCTTCACGATGGCCAATAAGACCATTCGTGAGTTTTCTGCTCCTTCTGCCGCTAATGTGGCGATAGGACCAGACGTGATCGATGCCAACCTCAATTTTGAGTTGAAACCGGCTCTGATCACGATGGTCCAAGCTAGCCCGTTCTGTGGCAAAGCTCATGAGGATGCCAATGCTCACCTCCAACAATTCTCGGAGATTTGCGGCACCTTCACCATTAAGGGGATAACCCAAGAAGCCATCCGTCTTCATCTCTTTCCTTTCTCTTTGCTAGGAAAAGCGAAGCAATGGTTCTATACCGATCGCAAGGCTGTAGACACATGGGACAAGTGTTCCAATGCTTTTCTCGCCAAATTCTTTCCTTTGGGCAAGACGAATGCTCTTCGCAACAAAATCTCCAGCTTTACGCAACAAGCCGAGGAATCTATTCCCGAGGCTTGGGAGAGGTTGCAAGAGTATGTCGCTGCTTGTCCGCACCATTGTTTGGAGGACTGGCTATTGATCCAGAACTTCTACCATGACCTAACCCCTCTCTCTAGAAGCCATTTGGATGCCGCCGCCGGCGGTGCATTCTTTTCTCTGAATGTTGCAGATGCTAAGGCTCTCATAGAGAAGATGGTGTCAAACCAAGGATGGAATGATGAAAGACTACAGCCCCGTAAGCGAGGTATGCATTCCCTTAAGGAAGCCGACATGATCGTGGCCAAGATGGACCTGCTGGCAAAGAAGTTGGACAGCTGTGAGAAGATGAACCAACAAGAGAGTGTCCAATCTCTGGAATCCTACATGACTTGTGAAGTCTGTGGAGAAACCGGACATTCTGGGAGCCACTGCCCCGAGCTACATGAAGATTTGAACTTCATCAACAACAGTAACGGTTTCCGTCAACAGAATCAAGGATGGAATCAGCACTCCAATTCTCAAGGTAACAATTCATTCCCTCGCTCTAATTTTCATAATTCTGATGATTTCTCGTTTGTTAAAGAATTTAGTTTACTCACAAGGTAGAACTACTGAATTTTTGAATAAGAAATTAATGTCGAATGATAAAGCCCTTGAGAATATAAATGCTAAATTGGAAAATTTCTCATCTGCTCTGAAAAATCAACTTAGCTTTAATAAGATGTTAGAAACCCAATTAGCTCAACTTGCTGCTATCATACCATCTTTTGAATCTGGCAAAATTCCTGCTAAACCTGACGTGGAAACTGCAAATATGGTTGAAATAAAGTATTTTAACTATTATGAAGATCAAACCATGACTGTTAAAAAGAGTGATCCTGGTAGTCCCATAATTAGATGCTCAATCTTTTGTGAAGTCTTTAAAAATGCCATGTGTGATTTAGGATCGAGTGTGAACATTCTATCTAAAGATTTCTATGAAAACTCGTTCTTTCCACCCATGTCATCCACATCTGCCTATGTTGTGCTAGCTGATCAATCCACTTGCTATGTAGAAGGAATAGTTAATGATTTACCTGTTCATATTAGAGGCTCCTATATTCCTGCTGATTTCATAATACTAGATATGAGAAATAGGAAAGATGTGCCTCTAATCTTAGGTAGACCCTTCTTGAATACTGTTAATGCTTGCATATATGTGGGAAGTGGTAAAATTCAAATGACATTAGGAGGGAGGAAGGAAATATTCTCCTTCTCCCGTGGTCCCGCATATGCCGCTAACATGCAGGTAGCAAAACCCGTTCGTACCAAGAAGAGGCGCCCAAGAACAAGGTGGAACAGAAAGAAAGAACCACCTCCTGAGTTGTGTGATTCACATAACAAGGGAGAGGTGCCAAAAGAAGAAAAACTCGATGGAGTACTAAGAGAAGAAGTGCCCAAGGAAGAAGATCCACCCGATAAGGATGAAACTCCATGGACCTAAGGTATGGTTTTATTTTGAATTTTTCCCTTCAATTTTCCCTTTTTCGAATAAATAACATATGTCATGCATGAAACTAAAATAAAATCAGTTATCATTAGTTTTATGCATAGGTATATGTTAACTTAGTTAGAATAATAAAATATCAAAATAGGATAGTTTCCCTTTTCACAACATTAGATAGTTTCCCTTTTTAATAAAATGAGAACAAGAGCTCCGACTAAGACGAAGAAGATCTTTCACCAAGCAAGAAGCCAGCTTGGGGGAGACTCCCGCTCCGATAAGGTATGTCTCAAGCCTACACTTTACATTCAGTTCTTAAATTCTATATCTTTTGAATGTCACATGCTTGCCTAAATAACCACTCCATGAATAAAATTGATAAAATCTGCTTAAACAAGTTGAAACCTGAATAAGATTTGAAATATGTCATGCAAATGCTATTGTTATGGTTTGAATAACTGGTCTTATCTAAGTTGTAGCTTTTGTGGGTTGCACATGATTTAACTGAAATCATGCTTAGTGAGTAAAGCTAGTAAGAAATGGAGTAATTCTTTAAACTTATTAAGGTGAAATTAGGACCTAATCTGGAGGATTTCTTTTGAAAATTATGAAAACCTTGCTAAAAGTTCCTCCTAGATTTTATCTCATCGCACCACCAGCCAAATATTTGTTAGTCATTAGTCAAAACTACAAAGAGCTTTGTTTGTGTTCAGCTTTGTTAGACCTCATAGATCTTAGTAGAGAAGCTTATCATATCTTTTGAATCAAGATTCACGTACACCCACCATAATTTGCCTACTTTCCACTTTGGAAGTTGGCAACCACCAAATAAATTGCTTATTCTCTACACCAAAGATATGCAATACCCTGCCAAACATCCCATTGCTAGCCTTATGCTATTCCTACACTGGGAATAAGCATTTCTCCCTCTTCCCCTACTCATTTCAAAAATCCTTTCCTATAGATGTCTGGGGAAATCTAGAGCTAAAAGAGAGAGAGAGAAAATGAGCAAAGTAGCTCAAGAAAGGACTATGTCCTGAAGAAAAAAAAGAGAAAAAGTGAGCAATGTAGCTCAAGAGAGGACTATGTCCTAAGAAAATGAAAGGACACATCTTTTGTCTACTCACTATGTATCCAAAAAAAAGAGAGAGAATTATCATTAGCTCTAGACCCCAGAAATTAACTAGGAAGGATTATGAAATATCTCTCTATACACTTCCACATAACCACACATGCACATCTTGATCAATTTTTATGATTTGCTGCTCCTTATGATCTGAGTGTCTAGCTTAGCAATAAACATTAGGCAATTTGCTCATGGTTCTTAGCCTACCTATAACTCCACATATCATTCTTTAGAAATAGGAGAGGCTACATTTTGGCCTAAGTGAGGATTTTAAACAACATTGAGTGATTGAGTGAATCTTGGAGGACTTAAGCAAGTTGTTATCTTTTGAAAACCTTGAAAAACCTCCAGACAGAATCCTAGTCAAACCTAAGCAAGTTAAAAGTTTCCTATCTACTGCTTTATTTCACTCTTGCATGTTTGAAGTGAAAAGCTATAAGCCCCACATTGCTATGATTAATGATATATGCTAAGTTATTTCTCACTATACAATATGCACTTGCAGACATCTTAAGTTGCTATCCATTTCATGCTCAATGCTTAAACCGCATTGTTGCTCGAGGACGAGCAACAGGTTAGCTTGGGGGAGCTTGTTGACGGTCCTTAAACACCTGTTTTACCATCAACATTTGACCCTAAAGTCCACCAAAAAGGCATGAAATGTAGTCAAATAGGTTTCAAACTAACCAAATTCCACATGTTCATAGAATTCTATTTGAATGCAGGATTTGAACCAAATTTGGACATATGGACCCACCAGAGGCCAAGTCCACTCAGCAGGGCCCAAATGGGCCTAAGGGGGGTGGCGCCCGCCACCCCTAGGTGGCGCCCGCCACCTCTAAGTGGCGCCCGCCACATGGGTTGGCCCAAGTGTCACCCCCTGCCACGTCACCGATCCGTGTGACCTCCCCAAGGCCAAATCCTGGCCCTTGGTCACTAGGTCAGTGGCATCGGACGGCTCAGGGAGGAGTGGCATGGATCAAGGCTGAATGTCGGTTGCTAGGACATGCAACCGATCTCCAAACCACCTTGGACAACCACCTGGATGCCGTTGAAGCAGAGGCGGTTCATCCAATGGCCAGGGAGCTGGTGGCCGCCAGTAGGGGGTGGCGCCCGCCACCTGACCCAACCCTAGGTCGGTTGGCTGCCCACTATAAGAACCCCCCTCACTCATTTGGGCTATAAATACCCCCCTGGAGGCACCTCTTCACCAGTACCATCTCACACCAAGTACCATCCCAAGCAAAGCAAGAGAAGCAAGTGAGAGTTAGGTTAGAAGCTTAGAGAGCTTAGGCAAGTAGGTAGCTAGTAGAGCAAGGCATTCTTGCCCTCGCGGAAGCGCTGCTCAAGGCTTAGCTCAAGAGTAGACGCGTGCGAGTGATCGGTTCTGGAGCTGAGAAGAGTCTTCCTTCATCTCCAGTTCATGTTTTGCTCTTGTTACTCAAGCATTTACTATATTCTAGTTCATCATTTCAAGTATTACTTTATTCTACTTATCAGTATTGAGTGGTATACTTGATTGATTGCTTGAGTGCCTAGCTATCCTTCAGTTCAATTCACTTAGCCATAGTAGTTAATCTCTAGTGAGCTTAGTGTTTGATCTTTGCCAATAGGTTGCTTAGTTAGTTTAGTGTTTATCTTATTAAGTCAAGTGTTTGCTCTGACGTCCGCAAGGGTGTCTCTATTCAAAGCTAGGATAGAGATAGTTAGAATATAGTTAAGCGTGGTGCTTAGTTATAGACTTACCTTCAGATACGGCTGGACCCCCGGATAGCTGTGGTAGCAAGCAGGTGGTGATAGCCCTGTGCGCCTTGAATTCCACCACGTAGTTGGCCGAGTTTAACAGTAAGGCTCGTTGTGCTAGCGTTCAACCTAAGTAAGTGGTAAAGGCTAGTACGCCTCGATACTTGACAAGATAGGAATAAAACTTTACATAACTTAGTTGCTTTATTGTCTTTTGCCTGCCTTGCTTCGTAACTATCTCGCTTCGTAGTTATCTTGCTTTGTAGTTATCTAGGAGTAGTTAGTAGTTAGTAGTTAGTAGTTAGTAGTTAGTTAGTTATCCTTAGTTACCCTCTATCTACCTATCCATTTCACCTTGACTTAGCCATCCAGTTCATCCTTACCTAGCCATCCATATATTCTTTCTACCCTCTCTTCTCCCATTTTCCCTTTTCTCTTTTCTTCGACTCTCATCCCCTCCTTGACTCAACTCATACACCACCCTAGCCTTCCCTTGGGATCAAATAAATCGACACCTGGTACTCCCAGGCGAAGTGCTACTACGATAGTTCTGTGCGCTTGCAGAATCTCCTCCTGCTAGATTGCATTCTCGCTAGCTAGCTCCTACTAGTGTCGGGACTGACAACCCCGCTTGGCATTAGTAGATAGCTACTTTAGTTACCCTATCCTAGGTGTAGCTAAGAACTACCAACAAGCATTTCTGGCGCCGTTGCCGGGGATAGATTCCATAGTCTACTCCTAGTAACGACGTTAGCAAGTGTCAACAGTCTTCTTCCTCTAGCTCAAGGTACTTCATTCATGGTGCTTCCCTAACCCTAGCTCTTCAATGTACCTTGCTATGCTTCCTATTCTTTCTTCTCTTAAATTCCTGCTATGCTCTTGTCTCTTTGGATGTGAAGAACCCCATACGGGTTGGTGAACTCATTGCCGGCAGTCCCAAGCGCCGACCGGCACACTGCCCCCAGTACTTCCGACCCCCGGGTCAGCAGTACTGGACGTTAGCAGTTCCGGCCGGCCCCAGAACTTTCGGCCCTAGTACACCATCCCATGCTCGGTTCTCTAGGTCTAAGTGTTCCTCTTTGTTGTCTCTCCCTTTCTTAGCCCATTCAAGGTGCCGCCAGCTCTCGTCATCGCCGTGGTGGTTCTCCCACCCCTCTTCTTTGTGGCTCTAGTGGTGCACCGTCCTCTCCCTCTTCCGGTAAGAAGCCCAACAAATTCCAGTTCTTGCTGAAATATATGTTTGTAGAGTGTTGTGCTAGTACCAAGAGGGAGCATGATCTTTAGGAGAGGCTCTACAGCTTGCAGCAATTCCATGGGATTGGGTCCGCTCCTCCTCCGCCCTTTGTGCCTCCTCGTGATCCCTATCAGCTTTATCAGGAGCAGTGTGCCCAGTACTGTGACGACGCCTTGTCTCACCGCCCTGGCAAGGGCCCCGCTGCTGATGACGATATTGAGAATGACGACGACCGTGTTGGTGGTGGTGCTGGCGATGATGATGATGATGATGGCGACCGTGATGATGAGGACTATGTTGAGGAGGACTAGCTGTTTCTTTATCTCAGCCTACCCCTTTTGGCACTTGTTGAAAAAGGGGGAGTGTTAGGCTTTGTTCTCTAATGTAATAGCTTTTGGTAGGTTGGTTCGAGACCTTGAAACTTTAAAACTTGTATTAACTATGTCATGTGGTGGCAACTATGTGATGGACATCTATATTTGTGGTGTGTAATGGATGATTGTAGGACAAGTAAGTGCTATTTATCTATCTTAATTATCTAATATGCTTGTATCTTGTTCTCATATGCTTGGTGGTTGTTTTTTTTAATGGCCATATGTTGCTCTATGTCATATTTTGTTTCCTTGGCCATCCTATTTCTAGTCTCTTGTGTGTGAGAATAACATGTCATATTTCATCACTTTTATCCATGTATATTTTTTGTCCACTCACTTGTTCATGCACCCCACAGACTGCAAAATTTAGGGGGAGCTCTTTTCTCTTAATATATATGCAATTGATTATTGATCATGTCATTGGAATTCAAATCCAAAGCATATATTAAGGGGGGAGCTTCTCACAAATTTTGGGGTTCAAAAGTTTCAATTCTTTCAATCTTATGTAAGCCTAAGTTGGTTGTCATCAATTACCAAAAAGGGGGAGATTGAAAGTGCATTTGCCCCCTATGTGGGTTTTGGTGTATTGATGACATCCAAATTAGGGACTAATGTGTTTCAATCGAGATATCTTACAGTGAATATTCCATGAAAGGATTAAAAGAAAAAGCAAAGATGGAATGATAACCCTCAATTCTTGATTACCAAAAAGGCATTGGACTCAAAGTGGATCATCAAGTTTATTTTATAATCTTTGAGTATAGGTATGCCGCACTATCAAGAGGGATACAAATTCTTTTGGTTTGGGGAAGATAGAGTGCGCAAGCATGGTCTTAAAATCAAAAGAGAGACACTAAAACACCTCAAGAACTTGGGGAATATTTTTTGTCACCTGGAAGGCCAGAACTTCCGACCCCTAGGTCAGCACTGCTGACCCCCAACAGTTCCGGCCCAGGCCAGAAGTTCTGGGCTGTGCGGCAGCCAACCCCCAAGTCTGTGAACAGTGTTTACAGTGTAGGTCAGAAGTTCCGGGGTCTCAGGTCAGAAGTTCCGACCTTGGTCTGAATGGTTACTTTTGCACTTGGACTATATATACCTCTTCCCTCTCTCTTCTAAACAGGTTCACTCATTCATTTTGACTCATACTCGACCTGAGCAGCTCCCAAACCCTAAAGGCTCTCTCCTCCTCTCCTCTTTGCTCCCAACCTCGATTCCCCTAAAGATTTGAGGGGAAAGTGAGTGGATTGAGGAAATCACTTCCCCAAGCTTGAGCACTTGATTTCTTCATCGAGCCGGTTGGATTTGTGTCTTTTACTCTTGGGTTCTTGGAACCCTAGCTGGCTAGGCGTTGTCCAAGAGCCTCCATCTTGTGGAAGAGCCTTGGAAAGTTTGTATTACCCTTGTTTTCTTAGTGAAGAGCTCAAGTGACCTTTGTGGTAGCCTTGAGAGAGGAAAGGAGTTGGAAGAGACTCCGACCTTTGTGGTCACCTCAACAATGAGGACGTAGGAGCTCCTTTGTGGGGTTGCCAAACCTCGAGATAAATCCTTTGTCTCGTGTGCTTGTTGTTGTTGTGATTCATTTGGTTATTACTTGCATATTTGTTACTTCCTCTTCTCTCAAGTTCACTTCTAGGGTTTGGACCCGATCTACGATTTGGTGGCATCCCAAGGTCAAGGAAGGGTTCCTACATCTTCACCTTACCACTAGGAAGTGGGGTTGTAAGTTATTGATCTCACAAAGTTCATTTAAGCACTTGTAGTTCATCTCCCGTAGGAGGTCAGAACTGCTGACAGTTTGTGTTGGAACTTCTGACATGTCGGGAGTTCTGACCCAAACTGTTGGAAGTTCCGACAGTTGCTAACAAGTGACTTTGAGTTTTGTGTAGTATTTTTTAGATTCGCCTATTCACCCCCCTCTAGGCATTGTATAGATCCTTTCAGATCCTAGCAACAACGAAATGTTGGATCACTCAAGTGGCACTAGATGACCGATATGCAAACAAGTTTGCTCCTTTTGATAGTACGGCCATCTATCCTAAACCCAGTCATTAACTTCTCTACACACCTATGACCGGTGAAATGAAATGCCCGACAAATATACCTTTGGCTTAAGCATTCCATTCTATCTCCTTCGGTGTTGACGCAACACATGCACCAACCTATGCTCAAATGATATGATCCACTTCATATCATCAGATGGCCTCCATGGTCCATCGATCTTGACCTCACTTGCTCTTCACAATTGCTTCGGTCCTTTGATGCCAAGTCTTTGCTCAAGCCTCCCGACACTCGGTACCAACGGCTTCAAAGCCTCCAACTTGCCCTTCACCTTCGCAACCGGTCCATCAAGCCAAGTCTTGCTTTGATCTTCACCATCTTAGCCACATGACTCCATGTCATGTCGCATATGCAATAAGCTCCTGCATCACATGTGTCAGCCTTTGCAATATCTCCAAGCCATTTCACCTTTATGGCATATGCTACTCACACATGATCACTTGTGGACTAATCACCAGTGTAATTCACTTCAAACACATATTAGTTGAAAGTGCATTTGCCCCCATTGTGGGTTTTGGCTAATTAATAACAATCAAATTAGGGACTAACGGATTAATAAAAGCATATTTGCAGGTGTTAGTCCTTAGAAAGATTTGAACTATTGTAATCTCGTGAACAAAGCACGTTGGATACATTTGGACATAAAGATACCTAGCTCGAGTGGTGGTTTAAAAGTTTGATTTTAAACTTGAGTTATAGGTAAGCCGGACTATCAAGAGGGTCACAAATTAGGTTGGCTAGATGTGGAGAAAAGTGCTCAAATCGACTAACTAAAGATTGCTTGAGAGACACCGCACGATCACGAACACATAGAGGTAAATCTGTGTGGTCGGTAGTACCGACCATGGCTGCTCTGCGCGATGCTCTAACATCCTCTCTGTGTAGACTCGAAAATGGCCTGGCGGTAGTACCGCCATAAGGTCGGTACTACCGACCCTCGGTGGTACCGACCTCGGCCGGTAGCAAGTCTATTTTTGCAACCTCTCTGTGTAGACTCGAAAATGACTTGGCGGTAGTACCGCCATAAGGTCGGTACTACCGACCCTCGGTGGTACCGACCCTGGTCGGTAGAAAGTTTGTTTTGCGGAGCTCTCTGTGTTGACTCAAAATGGGTTGGCGGTAGTACCTCCATAGGGCCAGTACTACCGACCCTAGGTGGTACCCACCCAAGCCGGTAGTAAGGCAGTTTTGCAGGGCTCTCTGTGTTGGCTCGATTTTGACTTGGCGGTAGTACCGCCATAGAGTCGGTACTACCGACCCTCGGTGGTACCGACCCTGGTCGGTAGTAACCAAGGGACCAAGTCTCTTTCTGCGGAGCTCTCTATTTGCGGCCGATTTGGCCTGGCGGTAGTACCACCATAGGGCCGGTACTACCACCCCTCGGTGGTACCGACCTGAGGCCGGTAGTTGACTTTAGGTCAGATCCATATCTGTGCAACGGTTAGTGACCGGTCGGTACTACCGACCATGGGTGGTCGGTACTACCGACCAGCCTCAGGACTGAGGGAGTATAAATAGCTCTCCTCTTCTCATTTGACCATGACCCCACTCATTCCACTCACTTATTGTGACCTAACTTCAGACAAAAGAGCCTCCAAGCATTGACTCCTCCCCTCTCTCTCCCCCTTTGCTCCTAGATTCACTTACTTGCAAGATTTGAGCTAGGGAAGTGAGATTAGAGAGTGGGAAGCTTCGATCTATGACTTGAGCACTTGGTTTCCATTTAGCCGGCTTGATTTGTGTCTATTCCTCTTGAGCTCTAGCCGGTTAGGTGTTCTTCGTGGTAGCCCATATTGATTCATTTGTGAGGGCTCCCCGAAGTGTTTGTATTACCCCTGTGATTTCTAGTGGAGAAACTCTAGTAGCCTTTGTGGTTGCTTGAGTGAGGCTAGGAGGTGAAATAGACTCCGACCTTTGTGGTCACCTCAACAACGAGGACGTAGGCACTCCTTAGTGGATTGGCCGAACCTCAGGATAAATCGCCGTATCCCGTGTGCTTGTTGTTGTCTCTACGTTGCATATTACTTGTGTTCTTCGTGTTCTTCCTCTCCCTATCTCTTTCTTAGGTAGAGAAGGCTCGATCCACACTGTGGAAAGCAACCAAGGCTTGGTAAGCCTAGATTCACTATCTATCATACTTAGGGAAGTGGGGCATATTCTTGTATTACATTCATAGCTCACATATATTGGATTTGTAGTTTCACTTTAGGATTCCGGTAGTGTCGTTTGTTTGTGTCAGTAGTACTGATGTGTTACACATGGTAGTACCTACCCAAACAAACCGACAACACCGGTTGTTATCTAACTATGAATTCTAGTTTCTGAAGTTTCAGATTGTCAAAAATCACCTATTCACCCCCTCTAGGCTGATTAGATCCTTTCAATTGGTATCGGAGCCTAACTCTTGTGTTAGCGCTTCACCGCGTAAGGGATAATCATGTCTACCCTAAGTCAAGAACAGGTGGATGACATTGTCAAGAGGGTTTCTACTCAGCTGCTAGAAGATCAAGCAAAGAATTTTGAAGATCAAATGAAAAAGATGAAAGATGAGATTGAGACCTTGAGGCTAGCTTTGGGCAACAAACCCGAGTCATCCAGAAGTGGAGAAAATCCACCACAGCCCAAAGAAGTTAAGAAGAAGGAAGATGAAGAGAAAGGCAAAAGAGAGAAGGAGTTCTCTAACATACATTATGACTATAGCCAAATGGGAAAAGTCATTCAATTGCCTAGCGTCAATCTAGGCAAACCACCTTCCTTCGATGGAATCAACTACAATGATTGGGCACACAAGATGAAGCTACATCTTCTTGCCGCAAGAGCTTGGGAGATTGTTGAGAATAGACCAAGTCATGTTGAAGGCGAAGAGATCACCGACAATGATGTGATTGAGTTTCAACAGAATGTTCAAGCCGCATCATTGATCCTATCATGCCTTAAGCCCGAAGAAAGCAACAAGGTACATGGAATGGAGAATGCCAAGAAGATTTGGGACACTCTCAGGATATCATATGAGGGTGATGCAAGTGTGAGGAAGTGCAACATAGAGCTTCTTCAAGGAAAGATTGAGAACTTCACTATCAAGAGTGGTGAGACCACTCAACAAATGTTTGATAGATTCATGACATTGATCAACAATATTAGAGCTCTCGGAGACAAAAAGTGGGATGACAACTCAGCTGCAAGAAAACTATTGAGAGCATATAGAAAGAAGAACAAGACACTTGCATCAATCATCATGGAAAGACCGAACTATGAGAGCATGGGACCTCATGAGATGCTTGCCAAAATAAAGCATCATGAAGTCTTGGATGATGAAGCCATAGAAGATCAAGAAGCAAGCAACAAGAAGGTGGTAGCTCTCAAGGCAAACCAAGAAGAAGGAAGCAAGGCCCAAAATGATTCATCAAGTGATGGAAGAGATGATTCCGATGATGAGATTGCTCTCCTTGTGAAGAACTTCTGAAGATTCATGAAGAAGAAAATGTACAAGAAGGGCAAAGGTGGATACTTAAAGAAGTCAAAGAAGAGGAATTGTTATGAGTGTGGTGCGGACGATCATTTCATTGCTGATTGTCCACAAAAGAAGAACAAGAGCAAGTTTAGCAAGAGTGATGACAAGAACCAAAGAAGAAGAAGAGGTGGAGAAGCTCATCTTGGTGAAGAACGGTTCTCCAAAGATGACTCTAGTGCTGAAGAGAAGAGCAAGGGCAAGGAGAAAGAGAAGGGAGCGGCCAACATCGCCATACACAAGATTTCTTCTCCAAGCCCCCTCTCCAGCATGACTACCTCGACCACTTCATCATGCTTGTTCGAGGGCCTCACCGACGATGAGGATGACGTCACTCATTCTTGCTTCATGGCTAAGAATGAGAAGGTATTACCTCACTCTCCTACTTGTTCTAGTGATGAATATAGTGATGATGATATGGATGAATTTGAACTAAGCATTATAAGAAAGTTTGGTAAGAAAGGTGGACCAAAAATATTAAAATTGCTTAGTAAATTGGAAAGACGGAATGAGAGTCATGTTTTGCAAGGGGTCTTGATCTCTCAAGAGAGAGAAAAGAACCTTGCATTGGAAGCCTCTCTTGCCGAGGAGAAGTTGAAGGTTGAGAAATTGACCCTGGAACTATCTTTAGCTAATGACTCTAACAAGAAGTTGGCTAAGGAGTGTTCCACGAGCAATGACTCAATTGCTAATCTAAAGAGTAAGGTTAGCTTGGTTCAAGAAACCCTCACAAGCTTTCAAGATAAATATCAAACTCTTGAACTAAGCTACAACACTCTTTGGAGTAGTACTTCTTCAACTACTCCTAAGGATTCCGACAACTCTAATGCTTCAACAAATAAAGGTTGCAATAGATGTTATAAAGTTGATATAAATGCTTGTGCAACTAACCACTACAAGAAATGGTGCTTTACATGACGGTTTTCGATGACGTTCTAAGAAAGCATCATAGAATCATATTCTTCATTTGTTAGGTGATTTATATATGACGATATGAACGTCACGGATTATTTTTGCATATCTTAGCAATTGAGTGGTAGATCTATGACGGATACTTTCGATTCGTCATAGCTCAACGTCCAACATGGCGATGACGTGGCTTTTTTTTTGCATAGCGCTGATATGGCCTGCCAACATGGGCTTTGTTTTTTTTGTGTGGCCTGCCAACATGAGCCTTGTTTATTCCAACATGGCAATGACATGGCTTGTTTTTTTTTGCATGACGCTGATATGGCCTGCTAACATGGGCCTTGTTTTTTTGCCAACATGGACCTTGTTTTTTTAAAAGATCTAGGATGGAGAAATCACCGAAATGAAAGTTGAAAAGCTCAAAAATTTATGAAACTTTGTAGTTAACAACTTTTAATTTGAAATCATGTTGTCATGCAAAACTGCATTTAAATTTAAAAATTTTGAAATTCAAAATTTTCAAAATACCTCAGATGAAAAATAGCCAAAATGAAAGTCATAAATCTCAAAAAGTTATGAAACTTTCTAGTTGATAAATTTTTAATTTGAAACCATCTTGTTATTGAAAACTAAATTTGAAATTTCTCAAATTTGAAATTAAAATTTTGTAAATGACCTCGGATGGTGAAACTTTCTAAACAAAAAGTGTAGATCTCGAAAAATTATGAAACTTTGTAGTTGACAACGTTTTGATTTGAATTCGTTTAGAGCATCAAACAAGCAATTTACACATGGTTTAACATAATATGAGGGAAATTGAAATGGAATATAGACACAAATGACAAAGGGGTGAAGTGGTAGTGGAGGTTACACGTGCATGTGTGAGAGGTCGCTGGTTCGAATCTTGGTTAATGCAAAGTGCAAAAAAAACATAAAAAATACAAAAATACTATTCAAGTAGATGGTGGTGTAGCTAGCTAGTGGGTCCCTTCCCCTAATTTAAAAAACATTACCCCTATTTCTTCCCCTAATTTAAAAAACATTACCCTATTTTTTTATGATTTTTTTCGCTCAAACTTTGTCGATTATTCTATGATGAAATGAAATGACAATTAGTGACGACTCCAGTTGGTCCAGCAAATGTATGACGTGAGATACATGACAGATTTTCCGATCGTCATGATAAGTTAACTATGACGTGTTTTCGACTGTTTATGACTAAAGTGATCGTCATGTAAAGCACTATTCCTTGTAGTGAACATTGTTGAGTTAGAGAAGAAGAGCAAAGAGATCCAACAGTTGAACATGATCTTAAGGAATGGTTGTAAGTGTAAGATGGAACAACCAAAGGACATCCTCAAGACCGCAAGACACCCATCCATCAAGGATGGAATTGGGTACAATAGGTATGGTGGCAAGGCCAATGGAAGGAAGATGGTCAATGGGGTACCTTTTGTTAACTTTAACAAAGGGGTTCCCCTCTTTGATCTCATGAACAAGGGCAACAAGATTGCCAGTCCAAAGGCTCCACTTGCTAATGGTAAGATCAACAAGGAAAAGCAAGTGGAGGTTCCCAAGCAAGAAAAGCCTATATCAAGAAGCTACACATGTGATTACTTGTGTTGTTGGGGAGAGAACGGCAAAATTGTCGTTAAATATGTTGGTGCCCTCAAGAAGAGGGAGATTATGAGAAATGTTTGGGTGCCCAAAGTTTATGTGACTAACCCCCTAGGACCCAATCTCACTTGGGTACCTAAATCAAGAACATAATCTTGTTTTGTAGGAATATGCCTCCGGTGGATCAAGTTGGGTGTTGGATAGTGGATGCACCAATCATATGACCGGGGCAAAAGAAATGTTCACCTCCTTCCAACCAAGCAACGACTCATGCAACAACATTGTGTTTGGTGACAATGGAAAAGGAGAAATGCTTGGTTTGGGTAAAATTGCTATCTCAATTCCATATCTAATGTATTACTTGTGCATTCGTTGAGTTACAATTTGTTGTCCATTTCTCAACTTTGTGAAATGTGTTATGATTGTCTCTTTACGGATAAGGGTGTGACCGTCTCTAGAAGAAGGGATTCCTCTATTGCATTTAAAGGCGTGTTGAAGGGAAAACTTTACCTAGTTGACTTCTCAACTAGTAAGGTCGAACCTACAACATGTCTAATGGCAAAATCTAGCATGGGTTGGCTTTGGCATCGCCGACTAGCTCATGTTGGGATGAGGAACTTGGCCCAACTTCAAAGGGAAGGGCACATTCTTGGACTAACCAATGTCTCGTTTGAGAAAGATAGGATTTGCAGCGCATGCCAAGCCGGAAAGCAAGTTGGAGCAAAGCATCCAATGAAGAACGTCGTGTCAACAACAAGGCCATTGGAGCTACTACATATGGACCTCATCAGACCCGTTGCTTACCAAAGCATCGGCGGTAACAAATATGGCTTCGTTATTGTTGATGACTTTTCTCGTTTCACTTGGGTGTTCTTTTTAGCAGATAAAAGTGAGACCCAAAGCATCTTCAAGAAGTTTGCTAGAAGGGCTCAAAATGAGTTTGAGCTCAAGATCAAGAAAGTGAGAAGCGACAATGGGATCGAGTTTAGGAACACCAACATAGAAGAATATCTTGATGATGAAGGAATAAAACATGAGTTCTCCGTTCCATATACCCCACAACAAAATGGGGTTGTGGAAAGGAAGAATAGAACTCTTGTTGAAGCTGCAAGATCTATGTTGGATGAAAACAAGACATCCCATGGCTTTTGGGCGGAGGCGATGAACACCGCGTGTCATGCTATCAACCGCCTCTACCTCGACAAGCTAAGGGACAAGACGCCATATGAGCTTCTAACTGGTAACAAACCAAAGGTGCATTACTTTCGAGTTTTTGGATGCAAGTGTTTCATACTTAACAAGAGAGCCAAAAGTACAAAGTTTGCACCTAAGGTACACGAAGGCTTTCTACTTGGTTATGGTACAAACGAACACGACTACCGCGTATTCAATAATGCCACCGACACTATTGAGTTAACGGTAGACATGACTTTTGATGAATCTGACGGCTCCCAAAAGGAGCAAGTCAATGATGAGCTTGTAGGTAATGAGATGCCTTCATCTGAAGCAATCAAGAAGCTTGCAACCGGTGATGTGAGGCCCGTTGAAATTCAAGATGATGGAGATGATCCATCGCACACTCCACAAGATTCTCATGTCCATCATGTGCATCCAAATGCGCATGATGAAGCTTCCGCAACTCCGAATGGTGGTAGTGTGAGTGATGTTCAAGTGATACATCAAGTTGATGATCAAACACAAGCTCAACATGAAGACCAACGAGATGATGGGGACATCCACACATATGACGAAGATGATGAAGATGGACCCATCCATAGGAGATCTCTTGTGCCACATCCAAGAGTTCATCACACAGTTTAACAGGATCATCCCATTGACAACATCTTGGGGAGCATACGACGTGGGGTAACGACACGTTCTCGTTTAGCAAGTTTTTGTGAACATTACTTGTTTGTCTCCTCTTTAGAACCTCTTAGGGTGGAAGAAGCACTTGATGATCCGGACTGGGTGATGGCTATGCAAGAAGAGCTGAACAACATCACCAGGAATGAAGTCTGGTCCTTGGTGGAAAGGCCCAAGCAAAATGTGATAGGAACCAAATGGGTCTTCCGCAACAAACAAGACAAGCATGGGTACCATTGCTCTTTTTGTGAGAAATATGGGCATCAAGAAAGCTTTTGCTATCGGCGTGCCAAACGCTTGCGCCAAGCTCGCTCTTCTAGGAATATGGTGATTCATAGACCTTCTCATGGCATGAACACTTGTGCTCCTAGTAAGAAGCCCCTCTTTGTTGATGGGTTTTATGACTCCTTTTCTAGTGGGTTAGGTCATGATCGTGGACATGCCTCTAGTGCTTCTTCTCTTGGTCCACGTCATGCTTCTCATGGTGCTTTTATTGGTTCTTCTACAAAAACCTTGGAAGATGTTTGCCTCTTTTCCCGTGGTACAACTCGTTCTTCTCCTCGAGTTGTCCTTTTGAGGAATGCTTCCAAGGGTGTTTCACAATGGCATTTGAACCAACACTTGCATCATGCTAACCCACATGATAAGTTGAGATTCGTGACCATGTCTTAGGTTCCCAAGTACATGCTTGCTAACCCTTTGGGATCCAAGACTCGGGTTGCTTTGTCCTCTTGTGTGTAGATATGAGGACGCAGGGTGGAGAACATGCACCGAAAGGAACTTGGTCTTTTAGATGTGATCAAGTTTTTGATGGTTCTCTGCATCCCGCTTAGATTTGCCTCCAAAGAGGTTTTTGCAGTTTGGTGAGCTTTCACATACACTCATACCTTGTACATCCATGATTTATGTCTTGTGGTATGAGATGGACTTTCATGTGCTCACTTGTATAGTTCTTACATGTACATTTTCTTTTGTATCATGTTTTGTGTTTGTCTAGCATGTGCTACCCTGTATATCATATGTCATGCTAGCTTTGTGTATAGCCTGGCGGATTAGTCACTTTTCATGCTAGTTTGTGATCCTCGTGAACATTATGCCATGCTTTACCATACTTCTCCATGGGCTTTTCTTGTAGAGGTATGATGTTCATTAGATATCACTTTTCAGGTGCTAGTTTTGGTTAGCTACATGTATCCTATTGATATGATTTGTTTTGAGCACTAGCCTTTCCACAATTTTATCATGTTGCATGCTTTTGGATCTATTGCTATCATTATCTTGCATTGTAGCATGTGTTGAGGTTTAGGCTGTGTTTGGGTTGATCATGTCTTTAGGTTGCATTTTGCTATACAGTGCTTTATCCTGCTACATGGTAGTCTTGACTAGGTTGAGTTCAGATCTCCTTGCGGTATCATTCATAGGTAGACCTCTTTTTGTTGAGAGTTCATCTTATGCTTATTATGTTACTATCCGCTTTGTGGAGACCTTGAGGTCACACTGGACGAGACAATGCCTTGTGTTTCTTCTGTCTTTGAGTGTGCAGGAGAACAGGAGCCTAGACAGAGCATTTCGGCTCACGAACCCGATCCCACTTCTTCCACGACTTGGGGTTCTGTTCGAGCAGCTCTCCAGCGAGCACTAGCTGCACCTGTGGGAGCGACAGCATCAGGCGAGGGGTTGACGACTTTGGTGAGGCAGGCACCCCGGAGATTTCAGCAGATTCAGGAGTCCCCCCGGGTATCACACAAGCAGGCGGTCATGCGCTTCATGAGGTACCTCCGACACACTTCTGAGTTTGGGTTTTGGTACTCTTCTTCTTCGACCTCTTTTTGCTATGTGGTTTTTTCCGATGTGGATTTTTACTGGCTGTTCGCTTGAGCGTTTCTTGGCTCTTCGCTTGTGAGTTTTGGTGTGTGTTTCCCTTTTAGTTGGGGAAGCATTTTGCTTGTTTTATCATAGTTTGACTTCTTCGATACCCTTTTTGTTTTGGGTCTTCTTTTTTAGGCTAGTTTTTGCTTTGTCTTGATAGACTAGTTTATGCATGCATTTCATCATGTTTTTAGTGCATCTTAGAGCTTCATGTTTAGAGCAATGAGAATGAGATTATGCTCTTTTTGGTATGCCCTGTTTAGTCATGATGATGCTTGTACCTTAGGCTCTTTTTGATCACTTGATACATGTTATGAGCTAAGCTATTTTTGCAAATGGTGAACTTGACTAATCGACTATGAAACTTTTAATTTGTTCACCATTGAGAGTGGCAACTAGCATGTGTAGGATGTGTTGAGATCACTTGTGCTATCTTTTGTATGCTAGGTTGCTATGTCTCTTGCACTAAGTCATTCACTTGCTTGGTTTGTTCATGTTTACCTTGTGCTTAAAATTTGAACCAAGTCTAAGTAAAATGAAAAGATCGAGATGGGATTGCATGTGTCAGCACATCACGGTGCCGAGACTGTTTCTCATTGCACTTTTGAGTTAAACTTGAGCCGTGTAGTGTAAGACCGATACCAGTGCTTTAAGCTTCTGATTGCTTTTCTTGCATAGGCTTAGCCGGTTGAAAAGTTAGGCAATGACCATGCTTTCAACCTCTCGCAATCACATGCTTTAATATGAACTTGTGTTAATACCGCTGCAATATCCGATAAAATTTCAAAATAACACAAGTCTATGCTTCATTCTATGGCATGATGATTGAACTTTGCTAGTGGTAGTTCACCTTCTATACTTGAGTTAGCACTTGATTGATTTCCTGTCTATTCATGCTAAGTGCTATTTTAGTGGTGAACTCCTTTTCAAATGGCTTAAAACTGCTCATATGCTCAATTGTTAATACTTCGTATTCATTTGATCAGTTTGAGCCTTTGCTAGCATTTGTATTGGTTGCTATGCTTTTAGGGCAGCACCCTTTTGAGCATCTTTTCATTCTGATTGCTATACACTTAAAGCTGTTGCATTGTGCATATCATGCATTTTAGCTTAGTGTTCATACCCCCAGCTCCGATACACTTTGTGGTCATTCTCAATGCTTTTCATAACCCCCCATATGCTTTTGGTTAATGACTTGTCTTGTGTTTTTGTCAACTTTGTGGAGAAATGTCAAAACCCCTCAGCATGTTCCCTTTTGTCGAGGGGGAGAAGCTGTTTGCAAGGGGAGTTTGAGTGTTGGCACAAAGGGGAGAGTCATGCATTTTGGGGAGAGCTTTGAGCTAGGGGTAGTTTAGCTCTTTTATGTTCTTCTTCAATTGGTATAGCTCTTTTATGTGTTTCAATTGGTATCTTTCATAATGAGCTTTGTTGCATAGCTTTTGTGTATAGGCTTGCTTTCAGGGGAGTTGTTTTGTTTTGCAACTTCTCCGCGTGCTCCGAATGTTTGTGCTCCATTTGGCTTTGAGCTTCTTTTTGTGTTTTCTCAGTTGGTATCGAGCCTGCTAGTCGTGTTGAGCCGTTTTCCCTCTGTCTTGAGGGACTAGCAGTTTTTGCTTGGTATTTTCGATTTGTATGGAGCCTTCAGTTAGTTGTGTCGAGCCTCTATGCCTCTGTCTTGAGGAACTAGCTGTTTTCACCAATTATTGGCTATTTGTGATTGGTATCGAGTTTTACTGCTAGTTGTGTTGAGCCTCTGTGCCTCTATCTTGAGGGACTAGCAGTTTTGCATTCTTATGCGTTGATTCAGCCTCAATTGGTATCGAGCCTTGAGCTAGTGGTCTTGAGCCCTTTTTCTGCCTTTTTCTTGAGGGCTAGCTCATTTTTGACTTGGTTGCGTCGAGCCGTTGCCCATGTCTCTGGGAACCTAGTCTTTTGCTCTGTGTGATCGAGTTTTGCTCTTTGTTGAGTTATTGCTCTGATCCTTTGCTTGGTTGCGTTGAGCCGTTGCCCATATCGTTGGGGACCAAGTTTTTAGTTTTGGCATCTCAAACCATCTCTTGTGCCAAGTTTTTGTCAATTCAATCATCAAGGGGGAGAAATTTCGAAACCCAAGTGGATAAGTACCTTGGTTTCTTTTGTGATCCAAGTGGATAAGTACCTTGGATTCTTTTGTGATGATTGTTTGACAATTTTATTTGAGATTGGTTTTTGAGTGCCTTTTGGGATTCATGAACTCTTATCTTCTCTTGTCTCTTCGGTTGTGTGGAGGCTTTGCCCGCTTTTCCCGTTTCTTTCAGGACCGAGAGCGTTTATTTAGAGTTTTCATGATCCTTCCTCATCTCAAGTGGCCTTGTGTATGCTTTTTATTGGCTTTTGGGCACTTGAATGAGGTTTGCCTTCAAACCCTTCCTTTTTGGTTTTATTGTTAGTCAATGCATTCATCAAGGGGGAGATTGAGAACATATATGATGAATGATTGACTTTGATGAGGAAGGTTTGAGGCTTTTCCCAGTTGAGTCATTATCTCCCTATGTGCTTAATGCTTATGACTAACCGGTGGCGTTGAGTTGTGGTGTTTCTGTGTTGGTGTGCGTGTGCAACAAGTGTCTCTTGGCTGTGTTGATGTGCAGGTGTGGAGCTCGGATACAGTGGTCGATGGCGAGGTGAAGGTCAAGTAGAGACGTGTCGTGCCGACGGACCGGAAGCGGTGATGGATGGGTGTGTCGTGCGGCGGACGTGCCATGCCGATGTACCCAGAGCGGTGAAGGGCGGACGTGAGGCTTGGACTGATGGACCAGAGGGCCAGAGGACCAGCTGTGGTAGCTGGCACATGGCATTGGCGAGCGAGAGCACATGGGAATGTGCGATGCATCAGCCGAGTCGGGAGGAAGACGATGGCGTCGTGGCACTTGGTGGGAGGTCAGACACGGGCTTGCGTGCGGCGCAAGTGCCGTCGGCCGAGTCAAGAAGGAAGGCGAAGGTGTTGTGCCCGGCGTGGAGGCTGGACATGCATCGGCATCGGTGCCGGTGGTTGGGGTGCGAACCACATCCCTGAAGGACCGAGAATGCAATAGCAAGGCGACCAGAGGGGGGGTGAATGGGAGCTCAAAAAATTTCTCTCGAAATTTCGGCCTTTGTCCCACAAATCAACCCTCGAAGGCTTTGACTGAAACCGTGATGCCCACGACCCTTGGAAGAGGGTGGATGATCCCTAGGATCATAGCGAGGCACCACAAAGCGATAGCAAGTCAAACGCCAAAAGACACCGGCAAAAGTTTGACCAATAAAAACCAAGTCCCGAACGTAGATGGAAGGCTACGTCGAGAAATCCCCAAATACCAATGCTAACAAGTAGCAAAGATACCTAGAGAGGTCCTTGGTCAACTCTAGGACCAAACGAGAAGTCCGGAAACCAAGCGAAGAAGCCGGGAGACCAAAAGCACTGAAAAGCTCAAGTCTGCGAGTTCCCGGACTGTCCGCGGGTACGGTCCCGGACTGTCCGCGGTACTCCCGGACTGTCCGCGAGTTTCTACGGCGAACTGTCCGCCGGTCAAAAGTCACGAACACGGTCGAAACACGCAGCCACTAAATCGGCTGAGCCCCGACGCGCGGACTGTCCGCGCCCTGATTGGCGGACTGTCCGCGGTCACTCAGGGAGGGCGATTTCAAACGCCCATCTCCCAAAACTTCCCAAATTCGATCCAAATCAAAATCCCTTGATCTCAAACTTGGAGAAATGATCACGAGGTAGTTGAGAGACTATCCTCAAGAAATCATCCGCTCAAATCAACACAATCACCGGGAAATCGAAAGGGAAGGAGTATGAACCAAAAAATCACCACGAAAACAAAATCAACCCGATCTACTTGTTCATGAGGAGTTAGATGAATTCCTTCGGTGGAAATGATCTCCTCACAATAAAGAACAAGTTGATTCAAACGGATTTTGAAAAGACGCAGCAGAGAGGGAGATCGAGTTACGGGAAAATCGCGGAGAAATGAAGAACGTGAAGAACACGAACAAAACGCGAATCAGCACATCGATCTACAACCGTGTGGCTACCACACGCTACAACAGTGAGATTACGGTCTCACTTCCTCAAAATCTCTAGTACACAGAGGTATGGTTCTCTGCGGATCTCAGTTGCTACAGCAGGGGATTGGGAGAGCAGAAAAACATCGAAGGCAAAGAGCAAATGACTGAGATAGGAAGGGAGGTGGGTGTCTCCCTCTACTTATCCTAATTCTATTTCCCACTCTACCCCTAACTAATTACAGAGTGAACCAGCTAAACCCTAGGGTTATTCTGGACCAACTCGAAGTTGCTGGTAATCCGACGGCCACACCCACACAACTGGTAGCGTTGCCTCGACGCAACCTCACTGATTGCCACCACGTGCCACCACCGCTCTGCTCGTCCTTTTCCCGGACTTCGCCCCTGGTTTTGAGGCCCAAACCGGGAAACCAGCCTTCACGACCAACCCCCGGTTTTGAGGCCCAAACCGGGAAACCAGCCGTACATCGTCTGAGTTTTGTGGCCTAAACTCAGCAAACCCGCAGCACCCAGGTTTTGAGGCCCAAACCTGGAAACCGTCCTCAGCCCGAGTTTTGTGGCCAAACTCGGAAACCGTTCGCGCCCAGGTTTTGAGGCCCAAACCTGGAAACCGTCCACTCGGTGGTTTTTCTGTGGCTCAACCACCAATCCGAGCCATAGATGGGATGCACCGCCCGTGCACCCCATCCACCGACACGTGTCCCCAGGTCCTCGACCCAAGCAACACCGAGCCCGCAAGTCTTCGCTCGTCGCTGTCCCAGGCTGTCAGCCACCACAGCTGATCCTTAGGCCACCGGTCCCTCAGTCCAAGCCTCACATCCGCCCTTCACCGCTCTCGGTCCATCGGCACGACACATCTCTAATTGACCTTCACCTTGCCTTTGATCACTGTATCCGTGCTCGACACCTGCACAACACAAGCCAAAGAACATGCGCATTATCCTAGTTGACAATCACTCATGACTCGAGACTCGGCATACACCCATGTATCCGCAATCTCCCCCTTGATGAGTGCAGTGTCAACTACCAACACAAATCATAATGTAGAAGTAGGAGGAAGAAGAGGAAGTAGAGAACTCGTCCAAATGACCCAAAAGCATATCAAAGCCAGAAAAAGGTCAAGTCAAAGAGCAAAACAACTTGGTCCCCAAAGACATGGGCAACGGCTCGACGCGACCAAGCAAAGCAAAGCTAGCCCTCAAGAAGAGGTAGAACGGGCTCAACACAGCTAGCATGAGAACAGCTCGATACCAACTGAAAAATACCGACTGAAGAGCAGAAAAGCTCGATGCCAATTGAGATTCACACTCACAAGGCAAAAACTGCTAGTCCCTCAAGATAGAGGCACAGAGGCTCAACACAACTAGCAGAAAAGCTCTGAACCAATTGAACAACAAAGCCAAAAATGCTAGTCCCTCAAGACAGAGGCATAGAGGCTCAACACAACTAGCAGAAAAGCTCCGAACCAATTGGAAAATTCGAATTCCTCAATGAAGGATCGAAAATGCTAAAGCAAAGCGACCAGAGGGGGGGTGAATGGGAGCCCAAAAATTCTTCTCAGAAATTCCGGCCTCTGTCCCAACAAAATCAACCCCAAGAGCAAAGCCGACACACGTGATGTCCACGACCCAAGAGAATGAGTGGATGTTCCCTAGGAACACAGCGGGACACCAGAAAAGCTCCTTCTTCCAAATCCACGCAAGTCAACTAGTGACAGGATGGAGTTTGGGTAACCTCAACCTCCCCCGAGGAACGCGAGGGGGATTCAGGCTTTTTCGCAAAGCGAGAAGCCCGGTTTCTGTAGAGCATAGAGTTGGGAATCCAACGCAAAAAGCAGATCTCAAATCGGAGCTCGAACGTAAAAGATACGGACGAAAACGTGCGATTAGTGCACTGACCGGACTCTGAGGTGCGTCCGGTTAGGATCGATCGGACGCGTCCGGTCAACAGAAACTCGTTTCGGGAGCTCTCTGTGTTGGACCGGACTCTGCGTGGAGGTGCGTCCGGTCATACCTCAAGCGTCCGGTCACGAGAAAACAGGCACAATGAATAGTGTGCTCGATGCGTCCGGTCACACCGTCACAGAGCGTCCGGTCAGTTCGCAGAGCCTGTTTCGCTCGGCCTTTCAACGATCAGACGCACGGGATAGCGTCCGGTCGATACGAGGCGTGCGTTCGATCACTCCGCGCGAGCTGGTTTGCGCTACTGATCAAAGACCGGACTCTATTAGGGTGCGTCCGGTCGCTAAGAAGAAGCGTCCGGTCACCCCGACCAGCCCACTGTTCGTCCACCGAATCAACCCGATCTCCCTCAAATCAAAAGCACTAAGGCTCAAATTTCGTGTGAGGGGTCACAAGGATGTTAGTGAGCTACTCCTAAGAGATCATGGCTCGAACCTAACTCCACATCGTTGAATCGAAGAAAACGGTGAGGAACGGGCAAGAACTCGATCCCAAAACTAAATCCGCCCGATCTGTGAGTTCGTGAGGTATTAGAGAAATTCCTTCACTAGAAAGAAGACTCTCATGAAGCTACACAAGATGGTTCAAACGGATTTGCGAATCTTCCCTCGAAACAAGAATTCTCGTGAAGAACGAAAGAGGGGAAAACGTGCAAACACGAAGAACACAATCGCAAGACAAATTAAAGCACGAATTTGATCATTGGATTCAGCGGAATGGATGATTAATTAAGCTCTCGGTGTCGGGCTACAAGCCAATCCTAGAGAAAGCTCACCAAACTGCAAAAGCCTCTTTGGAGGCAAATCTAAGCGGGGTGTAGAGAACCATCAACTCTTGAACACATCTAAAAGATCAAGCTCCATCAGGCGCATGTTCTCCACCCCGCGTCCTCATATCTACACACAAGAGGACAAAGTAACCCGAGTCTTGGATCCCGAAGGGTTAGCAAGCATGTACTTGGGAACCCAAGACTGGGTCACAGATCTCAACTTATCTTGTGGGTTAGCTTGATGCAAATGTTGGTTCAAATGCAATTGTGAAACACCCTTGGAAGCATTCCTCAAAAGGACAACTCGAGGAGAAGAACGAGTCATACCACGGGAAAAGAGGCAAACATCTTCCAAGGTTTTTGTAGAAGAACCACTAGAAGCACCATGAAAAGAATGACATGGACCAAGAGAAGAAGCACTAGAAGCATGTCCAAGACCATGACCTATCCCACTAGAAAAGGAGTCATAAAACCCATCAACAAAGAGGGGCTTCTTACTAGGAGCACAAGCGTTCATGCCATGAGAAGGGCTATGAACCACCAAGGTCCTAGAAGAGCGAGCTTGGCGCAAGCGTTTGGCACGCCGATAGCAAAAGCTTTCTTGATGCCCATCTTTCTCACAAAAAGAGCAATGGTACAAAGGCCTACTGGAAGGCACACCATTCTCTGACAAGTGAGAAGTCCCTTGGGACTTAGAACAAGAAGCATCAACATTCAACTTGGTGCCAATACTAGGAGCACACGTGCCATGGGAAAGGCTACGTGGCTTCCTAAAAGCCTTTGCTCGAATACGCCGCTCGTGCTTGACACGGCGAAAACAAAAATCGAATGAGTGTCCATCCTTCTT
Organism: Coix lacryma-jobi var. lacryma-jobi; assembly: GCA_009763385.1. Classification (NCBI taxonomy): domain Eukaryota; kingdom Viridiplantae; phylum Streptophyta; class Magnoliopsida; order Poales; family Poaceae; genus Coix; species Coix lacryma-jobi. The sequence continues at coordinate 78,795,822 of CM019826.1, read as the reverse complement.
GCAAAAGGTGCAATGGAATATCGGATTGGGAGCACGATTTCCAAAAATATGAAAAGCACCCTTGTCATGAGAAGTCCCTTGTAGATCACTCGAAGAAACAACAAGATTAGGAGTAGCTATAAAAGAGCTATCCGAAACCATGGCACAGGTGCTATCGTCAAAAGACTCACGCAAAACATAAGAACTCAACTCCGGATGCAAAGAACCAATTTTAGAAGCATCAACATCGGAGTTGCAAGAATTGTGTGACTCAAAAGACATAGCACAAAGACTCTTGCATCTTTTGGCTAAAACCTCATTCTCAAACATGAGGCGATCACAAAACCTATTGGCAAAGATCAAACACTAAGCACACTAGAGATTAACTAATATGGCTAAGTGAATTGAAATGTAGGATAGCTAGGTACTCAAGCAATCAATCAAGTATACTACTCAATACTGGTAAGTAGAATAAAGTAATACTTGAAGTGATGAACTAGAATATAGTAAAGTGCTTGAGTTACAAGAGCAAAACCTGAACTGGGAATGAAGGAAGACTCTTCCCAACTCCAGGACCGATTACTCGCACGCTTCTACTCTTGAGCTAAGCCTTGAGCAGCGCTTCCGCGAGGGCAATGAGGCAAGGATGCCTTGCTCTACTAGCTACCTACTTGCCTAAGCTTGGCTAAATCCTAAGTTGTTAGCTCTCTAGCTTTAGCCTTGCTTTGCTTCTTCCTTCCTTTCCTTGCTTTCCTTGCTTGAAATGAAGTGACACCTCTAGGGGGTATTTATAGTAGAGAGGTGGAGTAGGGGCTACTCCACCGCCACATCATCGATCCGCGTGATGATGGATGAGAGCCCTTGGATCGTAACCTCCTTCAGATCAATGGTGGAGAAGAATTAAGCATGTGCTTCTTTAATTCAACATGTGCTTCTTTGCATGGCGGCATGCATGATCCACGCCACTCCCTCCTAAGCCCTCCGATGCCACCGACCTAGTGACCGAGGGCTAAGATTTGGCCCTGGGGTGGACACACGGATCAGTGACGTGGCAGGGGAGATGTTTGGGCGCCACCTAGCACTACTACAAAAAAGAACTTGCGCAGCATTGCCTAAATGGGCTCCATGGCGGGCACAGTTTTTGCCTGCCACGGTTATTCGGTGACCGGCCTGCAGCGGCCGGCCGCCGAAGCGCCCGCTGCGGTTAATAGTTAACCGCAGCGGGCTTCCTTATATGCCCACTTCGGTTAATGATTAACCGCAGCGGGCAGCGTAACGTGCCCGCTGCAGTTAAATAAGGTTAACCGCAGCGGGCTCCTTACGTTGCCCGCTTCGGTTATTCCTCGCTATTTAAGCAGCCGCCGCCAGCAGAAAGGAACCCGATCATTTTCTTCCTCTAGACCAAAAATGGGGGAAGAAGTTTTGCCAAATTTTTGTCCCAAGTAACTTGTTTTTGAGGTTTATTTGTTTCATTTGGAGGAGAAGTACTCCACAAGAGGTACCTAGATGATCTCCACCCTCTTTCCCCTCTCTTTTTCTCTCTTTTTATCCTCCCTTTTAGATATAGTTTCATGTAGGAGAGAGAAAACTGGTATTTGTTTCTTTGAGTTCATCATGGATGCATTAATTTTATTTGCCGTCGTTATTAATTTTGTCCCTAGATTTAACATAAATATAATAAATTATTATGTTTTCTAATTCATCTTTGTTTTGTGATTCATGATATGTGTAATTAATTAAGGATCGCAGGTACGATGGACCGGTCGGAATGTATGTATAAGATCAACAGAGTACTTGATGTGCGGTATATCATTGAAGTGAGAGTTTATTGCCGTTGCGAAAGCTGACCGTGAGAGATCGAACCAGACGACAATCATATGTCCATGTCATCGTTGCAAGAATCTGACCGCCTTCAAAGATGAAGGCACAGTGCAATCTCATTTGATTCATTTTGGTTTCATGGATGATTACACGGTGTGGACTCATCACGGCGAGAGATTCAATCCGAGTGTCGGGGCGGCATCTGGAGTAAGCTCAACGTCGACGACGATGGTGAACCAAGATCCTGGAGCGCACGACTCATCAGCAACAGTAGCGCCTGCCTTCAGTGACAGTAGTGCTCATGACCACATCGCTGTGGAGGCGGATGTACTCCAAGATATGACAGATGAGGGTGGTGGAGATGTTGAGGACGCTACGGTGCAGGACCCTATGGATGTGCAGCTGTTTTAGGATTTACTCAACCATATGGACGAAGACGACGTCGTGTATGGCTCCCCGAAGTGGCTCGAAAATTTCAGAGAGATGAAGCAGGCGTCACTTGATCCTTTATATAAGGATGGCAAGGAATGTCCGAAGGATTGCACGGTGCTCTGTTTCAACCTCCACATGTTGATGATGAAGGCTCGGCATGGGTGGTCAGACAGTAGCTTTGATGAGCTGTTAGGTTACCTTGCTAAAACATTCCCGACGAGTAACAAGATTCCAGCAAATGCGTATCGGGCGAAGAAGCTTATCCGGCCAGTGGCGATGAAGCTTGGAAAGTTCGATGCCTGCCCTAACCACTGCATCCTCTATCGGGGCACAATGTATGAGAATTTGACGAGATGTCCGCACTGTGGCGCTAGTCGCTACAAGAGAAATGCTGGCTGTCGCGTGGATGCAGATGACGATGAGGCCTTGCGAGATGGTCAGAGGAAGAAGAAGAAGGGTGTCAAGAAGAGCAGTGTTGCAGCCAATCGCATCTCGGCTCATCAGCAGTATGAGGAAGAAGAGGGTTACACATTGAGGAGAAGTCCGACATTGTCGGTGTGGTACATGCCAGTGATCGACCGGCTCCGTGCGCTATTTGGGAACCCAGAGGACGCGAAGCTCATGTCCTGGCATGCATCAGCTGACTGCTTGAAGGACGATGGCATGCTGCGGCACCCCTCCGATGGCCAGCAGTGGAAAGATTTCGACAAGGCCTAGCCTCAATTTGGCAAAGATGGTTCGCGCTGAGCACCGATGGGATGAATCCGTTCGGCGAGCTGAGCAGCTCCCACAGCACCTGGCCGGTCGTACTGACCATCTACAACCTACCTCCCCATCTGTGTCAGAGGCGCAGGTATCTTCTGTTGACCATGCTTATCTCGGGACCGAAGCAGCCCGACAACGATATCGATGTTTTCCTCGAGCCGGTAATGGAGGAAAAGAAGGAGCTATTTGATGTTGGGGTCGAGATGGTGGATGCGTCCCTCAAGGAGAAGTTCACCCTAAAAGCCATCATCTTTGTCACCATCACCGACTACCCCGACCTCTTCTCACTGTAGAGGCAGATCAAAGGGAAGACCGGCTACGTAATGTGCATCGACGAGACATGCTACACTTACCTCAAGGGATCAAACAAGATGGTCTACATGAGACACAGGCGGTTCCTTCCGAAAAGGCACAGATATAGAAGAATTTTCATGAATCAATTATTCGATGATCAGGGCGAGCCACAGGGTGAACCACCGGCGCAGACTAGTTGGGGGCCAAAGGTGTATGAGATGGTGAAGGATATTGATCAGATCGAGTTTGGGAAGAAGAAGAAGCCACTAGAGGAGGGGACAAAACAAACAAGGAAGCAAAAGCGAGACACGATGGATGAAGCGTCACAGGTCCCCTCAGTTCCTTTCAAGAAGAGGTCGATTTTCTTCGAGTACCTGTCATATTGGAAGACACTGAAAACACCTCATGCCATCGACTGTATGCATCTCGAGAAGAACATCTTTGATAGCACGATCGGTGTCTTGTTGGACATCCCGGGAAAGACGAAGGATGGTCTGAAGTCACGGACGGGTCTTCTCAACCAGGGCATCAGGCAGGACCTTCACCCTGGGTCACCTCATAATGGTAAAGTCGATCTTCCAGGTGCGGCCTACAACCTAAGGCATGGCGAGAAGACTGCTATGCTCAACCTTCTTAGGGGTATCAAGGTGCCGACCGGTTTCTCTTCCAACATTAAGAGCCTCGTCTCCTTGAAAGACCTCACATTGACTGGCTACAACGCACATGACTGCCACATCATGCTGACGGTGTTCCTTCCAATTGTGATAAGGGTTATCGGTCCAGAGTATGTGAAGATGGTGGTCACTCGTATATCATACTTCTTTAACCGCATCACGCAGAAGGTCATCGGTAAGGCTGACCTCCCTGCCCTTAAGGACTTCATCGCGGAGACCCTTTGCCAGCTTGAGATGTGTTTTCCCCCATCATATTTTGATATTATGGTACACCTGATGATGCACATGGTGGATCAGATCGAGCAACTAGGCCCCGTGTACCTACACGAGATGTGGACGTACGAGCGGTTCATGTCCACCCTCAACAGATATGTTCATAACCGTGCTCACCCGGAGGGCTCTATGATCGAGGCGTACACAACCGAAGAGGCAGTGAACTGGTGTATGAGGTACATAAAAGATGGGAGGGCGATTGGGTTGCCTGTCCATCAGCATGAGGGCAGAACCGCGGGCATGGGGTGCACGGGCCGAAAAGTTCGCACGGATATACCATACAAGGAGATTGAACAAGCTCATTACAGCATCCTTCATCAATTGATGAGCATGGAGAAATATGTCGAGAGGCACATAGAAGAGATCCGCGCCACTAATGACGGACAACGCACAGAGGCATGGGTCCAGAATGAAAACATGAATAGTTTCATAGATTGGCTCATAGAGCAACACGTACCCCTAGAAAGATGCCCTGATGATGAAGATACGGAGACCGTGCAGAAGCTTCTGCAAGGCCCGTCAAGCCAAATCACGACGTGGCAAGGGTACGATGTGAAGGGTACAGGTTCCACACGAAAGAGAAGGACAAGAAGAGCGTGGCACAGAACTGCAGTGTTCGATATGAGGGCGTCGACGAGGCCACAAACATGAGGACGCAATACTATGGCCAGATCGAAGAAATATGGGAACTTGACTATGGCAAGGACGTATGCGTAACCGTCTTCCGGTGCCACTGGGTAAACCCCAAAGCGATTGCGGTCGACAGTTTCGGGCTAACCACCGTTAACCTCAAAAGTATCGGGTACAAAGATGACCAATGGGTACTTGCAATCAATGTCGTGCAAGTGGCCTACTATGTCTATCCGGAGGACCCAAAGAGGCATGTGGTCGTGTCAGGAAAGCAGCGGATTGTTGGAGCTGATGGGGTCCAAAGCCTAGAACAATACAACAACTATGCAGAGCTCCAACTTTTTACTGATTTTGCAAAGAAGATCAAGGCCATCGAGGACCGTTGCGACAAGAGCGGTATCAAGCCCTGGGCCCGTCTCGATGGTGAGAAGCGGTCCGTGAAAGCGCCAGCACCAAAATGAGATGTTATATGCCACACATCTATGTAATAAAGTAGTGGACAAAAGTTATGTAATAACATTGGAGACAAGTTTTGTAATATATTATTGTTACTGACTTATTAATAAGTTAATATTATTAATAACAAATTTTGTAACAAATTATTGTTAACATTATTAATAACATTTTTAATAATAACCATAGCAAGCATCTTAAAATGCCCGCTGCGGTTATTCGGTTTAACTGAAGCGGGCATTTTAGGTCGCCTGCTGCGGTTAATATTAACCGCAGCGGGCAACTTAAAATGCCCGCTGTGGTTAAATGCTGCCTATAAAAACCCACAACCCCGAAGGGCACTTTAGTCCTTCGCACATCGTCCTGGGAACCCCGAAGGGCTGCCGAATTTGTCCAGCGCCGCCGACCTCCTCCGCCATCGCCGTTGCCGCCGCCCCTGTCCTCCTCACCCGTTCCCGTAGTTGTTCCCCTGCTCACCCTCAAGCCACGCCCCTAGAGCCGGAGCCACCGGAGCCGCCGCTGGAGCCCTAGTGCCGCCGGAGTCAGAGCCGGAGCCATGCCTCGAGCACGCCACGACCACGCAGAGCCACTCGACCGCGACCACGTCGGAGCCACGCCACGCCGCCGAAGCCAGAGCTGCACCGGGAACCCTAGCTCCGACCTCCTCCACCGACCTGAGGAGAGGTACGCATTGTCTTCCTTGCTTGCTCCGGCTTATACATTGTCAACTGTGACTGATGCTTGGCTTCTAAAAGATTTTCATCTCATTTTGGTGGCTTCATTCAGTTATGCCTTAGTTCATTCAGTTATGCCTTAGTTCATTCAGTTTGGTATATGTTCATTCAGTTTGGTATATGTTCATTCAGTTTGGTATATGTTCATTCAGTTATGCCTTAGTTCATTCAGTTTGGTATATGACATGGTTATGCCTTAGTTCATTCAGTTATGCCTTAGTTCATTCAGTTTTGTATATGACATGGTTATGCCTTAGTTCATTCAGTTATGCCTTAGTTCATTCAGTTTGGTGTATGACATGGTTATGCCTTAGTTCATTCAGTTATGCCTTAGTTCATTCAGTTTGGTATATGACATGGTTATGCCTTAGTTCATTCAGTTATGCCGTAGTTCATTCAGTTTGGTATATGACATGGTTATGGCTTAGTTCATTCAGTTATGCCTTAGTTCATTCAGTTTGGTATATGTTCATTCAGCTTGGTATATGTTCATTCAGTTATGCCTTAGTTCATTCAGTTTGGTATATGACATGGTTATGCCTTAGTTCATTCAGTTTGGTATATGACATGGTTATGCCTTAGTTCATTCAGTTATGCCTTAGTTCATTCAGTTTGGTATATGTTCATTCAGTTATGCTTTAGTTCATTTAGTTTGGGATATGTTCATCCAGTTATGCTTTAGTTCATTCAGTTTGGTATATGTTCATTCGGTTATGCCTTAGTTCTTTCAGATTATGCCTTAGTTCATTCAGATTATGCCTTAGTTCATTCATTTGGGATATGTTCATTCAGTTATGCTTTAGTTCATTCAGTTTGGTATATGACATGGTCTCTATATATGTTCATTCAGTAATGTTTTTGGGTTATGCTTTTTTTTCCTGCCGATGATGCAATTTGATGCATTTTTACACTATATGCATTTGCCACTACCTATGATGCCCTGTGATGCTACTGTACGTATATGCTGCCTATGATGCCTTTACTCCTACTCTTCTAAGCTACTACTAGTCCTCTGTTCTACTACTCTTTGTAGTAGTAGTACTCACTCCCTGTACTACTCCTCTCTCCCTGTACTAGTCCTCTCTTCTACTACTGTACTACTCCTCTTTCCTACTCCTCTCTACACTACTCCTTTCTATAACTGGATAACTGAATGAACATATACAGACACCATGTCATCTACCAAACTGAATGAACTAAGGCATAACTGAATGTCCCTAGTCCTCTCTATACTACCCTCCACTCCCTATACTACTCCCTACACATCTTTCCCTGTACTACTCCTCTCTCCCTGTACTACTCCTCTCTCCCTACTATGGCATTTGAATTGATGATTTTTTTCGAACTTGTAAGATGAGGTAGTGGCAAATGCGATGATGTGACCCCTTCTATCTATGCTGAGGCAGCGGCGATTGTTGACGGTCCTTAAACACCTGTTCTACCGTCAACATTTGACCCTAAAGTTCACCAAAAAGGCATGAAATGTAGTCAAATAGGTTTCAAACTAACCAAATTCCACATGTCCATAGAATTTTATTTGAATACAGTATTTGAACCAAATTTGGACATATGGACCGACCAGAGGCCAAGCCCACTCAGCAGGGCCCAAATGGGCCTAAGGGGGGTGGCGCCCGCCACCTCTAAGTGGCGCCCGCCACTTGGGTTGGCCTCCCTGCCACGTCACCGATCCGTGTGACCTCCCCAGGGCCAAATCTTGGCCCTTGGTCACTAGGTCAGTGGCATCGGATGACTCAGGATGAAGTGGCATGGATCAAGGCTGAATGTCGGTTGCTAGGACATGCAACCGACCTCCAAACCGCCTTGGACAACCACCTGGATGCCGTTGAAGCAAAGGCGGTTCATCCAACGGCCAGGGAACTGGCGGCCGCCAGTAGGGGGTGGCGCCCGCCACCTGACCTAACCCTAGGTCGGTTGGCTGCCCACTATAAGAACCCCCTCACTCATTTGGGCTATAAATACCCCCCTGGAGGCACCTCTTCATTCGCACCAGTACCATCACACACCAAGTACCATCCCAAGCAAAGCAAGAGAAGCAAGTGAGAGTTAGGTTAGAAGCTTAGAGAGCTTAGGCAAGTAGGTAGCTAGTAGAGCAAGGCATTCTTGCCCTCGCGGAAGCGCTGCTCAAGGCTTAGCTCAAGAGTAGAGGCGTGCGAGTGTTCGGTTCTGGAGCTGGGAAGAGTCTTCCTTCATCTCCAGTTTAGGTTTTGCTCTTGTTACTCAAGCATTTACTATATTCTAGTTCATCATTTCAAGTATTACTTTATTCTACTTATCAGTATTGAGTGGTATACTTGATTGATTGCTTGAGTGCCTAGCTATCCTACAGTTCAATTCACTTAGCCATAGTAGTTAATCTCTAGTGAGCTTAGTGTTTGATCTTTGCCAATAGGTTGCTTAGTTAGTTTAGTGTTTATCTTATTAAGTTAAGTGTTTGCTCTGACATTCCCAAGGGTGTCTCTATTGAAAGCTAGGGTAGAGATAGTTAGAATGTAGTTAAGCGTGGTGCTTAGTTATAGACTTACCTTCAGATATGGCTGGACCCCCGGATAGCTATGGTAGCAAGCAGGTGGTGACAGCCCTGTGCGCCTTGAATTCCACCACGTAGTTGGCCCAGTTTAACAGTAAGGCTCATTGTGCTAGCATTCAACCTAAGTAAGTGGTAAAGGCTAATACGCCTCGATACTTGACAAGATAGGAATAAAACTTTACTTAACTTAGTTGCTTTATTGTCTTTTGCCTGCCTTGCTTCGTAACTATCTCGCTTGGTAGTTATCTTGCTTTGTAGTTATCTAGGAGCAGTTAGTAGTTAGTAGTTAGTAGTTAGTTAGTTATCCTTAGTTACCCTCTATCTACCTATCCATTCCACCTTACCTTAGCCATCCAGTTCATCCTTACCTAGCCATCCATATATTCTTTCTAGCCTCTCTTCTCCCCTTTTCCCTTTTCTCTTTTCTTCGACTCTCATCCCCTCCTTGACTCAACTCATACACCACCCTAGCCTTCCCTTGGGATCAAATAAATCGATACCTGGTACTCCCAGGCGAAGTGCTACTATGATAGTTCTGTGCGCTTGCAGAATCTCCTCCTGGTAGATTGCATTCTCGCTAGCTAGCTCCTACTAGTGTCAGGATTGACAACCCCGCTTGGCATTAGTAGATAGCTACTTTAGTTACCCTATCCTAGGTGTAGCTAAGAACTACCAACATGCATCTCTGGCGCCGTTGCCGGGGAAGGCAATCTGTGTATCGATTGAGTCCGTGTCGAATTTATCTTCGCTCAAGCTCCCGCTTAGCGAATCCCATCTTACCTCATTCTTTCTTTCTTTAGTTCTTCTTATCTTTTTCCTTCATCCTCTTCAACTTCTTTCTTTCTTATCTCGTTCTATCTTCACAATGGCCAACAAAGCCATTCGTGAATTTTCTGCTCCTTCTGCCGCTAATATAGCGATAGGACCAGACGTGATCGATGCCAACCTCAATTTTGAGTTGAAACCGGCTCTAATCACGATGGTCCAAGCTAGCCCGTTCTGTGGCAAAGCTCATGAGGATGCCAATGCTCACCTCCAACAATTCTTAGAGATTTGCGGCACCTTCACCATTAAGGGGATAACCCAAGAAGCCATCCGTCTTCGTCTCTTTCCTTTCTCTTTGCTAGGAAAAGCGAAGCAATGGTTCTATACCGATCGCAACGCTGTAGACACATGGGACAAGTGTTCCAATGCTTTTCTCGCCAAATTCTTTCCAATGGGCAAGACGAACGCTCTTCGCAACAAAATCTCCAGCTTTACGCAACAAGCCGAGGAATCTATTCCCGAGGCTTGGGAGAGGTTGCAAGAGTATGTCGCTGCTTGTCCGCACCATGGTACGGAGGACTAGCTATTGATCCAGAACTTCTACCATGGCCTAACCCCTCTGTCTAGAAGCCATTTGGATGCCGCCGCCGGCGATGCATTCTTTTCTCTGAATGTTGCAGATGCTAAGGCTCTCATAGAGAAGATGGTGTCAAACCAAGGATGGAATGACGAAAGACTACAGCCCCGTAAGCGAGGTATGCATTCCCTTAAGGAAGCCGACATGATCGTGGCCAAGATGGACTTGCTGGCAAAGAAGCTGGATAGCTGTGAGAAGATGAACCAACAGGAGAGTGTCCAATCTCTGGAATCCTACATGACTTATGAAGTCGGTGGAGAAACCGGACATTGTGGGAGCCATTGCCCCGAGCTACATGAAGATTTGAACTTCATCAACAACAGTAACGGTTTCCGTCAACAGAATCAAGGATGGAATCAGCCTGCAAACTCTCAAGGTAACAATTCATTCCCCCGCTCTAATTTTCATAATTCTGATAATTTCTCATTCTTGAAGAATTTAGTTTACTCACAAGGTAAAACTACTGATTTCTTGAAAGAGAGATTAATGGCGAATGAAAAAACTCTTGAGAATATAAATGCTAAATTGGAAGATTTCTTATCTGCTCTGAAAAATCAACTTAGCTTTAATAAGATGTTAGAAACCCAATTAGCTTAACTTGCTGCTATCATACCATCTTTTGAATCTGGAAAAATTCCTGCTAAACCTGACATGGAAACTGCTAATATGGTTGAAATAAAATATTTTAACTATTATGAAGATCAAACCATGACTGTTAAAAAGGGTGATCCTGGTAGTTCCATAATTAGATGCTCAATCTTTGGTGAAGTCTTTAAAAATGCCATGTGTGATTTAGGATCGAGTGTGAACATTATATCTAAAGATTTCTATGAAAACTCGTTCTTTGCACCCATGTCATCCACATCTGCCTATGTTGTGCTAGCTGATCAATCCACTTGCTATGTAGAAGGAATAGTTAATGATTTACCTGTTCATATTAGAGGCTCCTATGTTCCTGCTGATTTTATAATACTAGATATGGGAAATAGGAAAGATGTGCCTCTAATCTTAGGTAGACCCTTCTTGAATACTGTTAATGCTTGCATATATGTGGGAAGTGGTAAAATTCAAATGACATTAGGAGGGAGGAAGGAAATATTCTCTTTCTCCCGAGGCCCCGCATATGCCGCTAACATGCAGGAACCAAAACCCGTTCGTACCAAGAAGAGGCGCCCAAGAATAGGGTGGAGCAGAAAGAGAGAGCCACCTCCTCCTAAGTTGTGTAATTCACATAACAAAGGAGAGGTGCCAAAAGAAGAAGAACCCGATGGAGTACTAAGAGGAGAAGTGCCCAAGGAAGAAGATCCACCCGATAAGGATGAAACTCCATGGACCTAAGGTATGGTTTTACTTTTAATTTTTCCCTTCAATTTTCCCTTTTTCGAATAAATAACATATGTCATGCATGTAACTAAAAAAAATCAGTTATCATTAGTTATATGCATAGGTATATGTTAACTTAGTTAGAATAATAAAATATCATAATAGGATAGTTTCCCTTTACACAACATTAGATAGTTTCCCTTTTTAATAAAATGAGAACAAGAGCTCCGACTGAGACGAAGAAGATCTTTTCACCAAGCAAGAAGCCAGCTTGGGGGAGACTCCCGCTCCGATAAGGTATGTCTCAAGCCTACACTTTACATTCAGTTCTTAAAATCTGTATCTTTTGAATGTCACATGCTTGCCTAAATAACCACTCCATGAATAAAACTGATAATATCTGCTTAAACAAGTTGAAACCTGAATAAGATTTGAAATATGCCATGCAAATGCTATTGTTATGGTTCGAATGACTAGTCTTATCTAAGTTGTAGCTTTTGTGGGTTGCACATGCTTTAACTGAAATCATGCTTAGCGAATAAAGCTAGTAAGAAATGGAGTAATTCTTTAAACACCTGTTTTACCGTCAACATTTGACCCTAAAGTTCACCAAAAAGGCATGAAATGTAGTAAAATAGGTTTCAAACTAACCAAATTCCACATGTCCATAGAATTTTATTTGAATGCAGGATTTGAACCAAATTTGGATATATGGACCCACCAGAGGCCAAGCCCACTCAGCAGGGCCCAAATGGGCCTAAGGGGGGTGGCCCCCGCCACCCTAGGTGGCGCCCGCCACCTCTAAGTGGCGCCCGCCACTTGGGTTTGCCACCCTGCCACGTCACCGATCCGTGTGACCTTCCCAGGGCCAAATCTTGGCCCTTGGTCACTAGGTTAGTGGCATCGGACGGCTCAGGATGAAGTGGCGTGGATCAAGGCTGAATGTCAGTTGCTAGGACATGCAACCGACCTCCAAACCGCCTTGGACAACCACCTGGATGCCGTTGAAGCAAAGGCGGTTCATCCAACGGCCAGGGAGCTGGCGGCCGCCAGTAGGGGGTGGCGCCCGCCACCTGACCTAACCCTAGGTCGGTTGGCTGCCCACTATAAGAACCCCCCTCACTCATTTGGGCTATAAATACCCCCCTGGAGGCACCTCTTCATTCGCACCAGTACCATCACACACCAAGTACCATCCCAAGCAAAGCAAGAGAAGCAAGTGAGAGTTAGGTTAGAAGCTTAGAGAGCTTAGGCAAGTAGGTAGCTAGTATAGCAAGGCATTCTTGCCCTCGCGGAAGCGCTGCTCAAGGCTTAGCTCAAGAGTAGAGGCGTGCGAGGGATCGGTTCTGGAGCTAGGAAGAGTCTTCCTTCATCTCCAGTTCAGGTTTTGCTCTTGTTACTCAAGTATTTACTATACTCTAGTTCATCATTTCAAGTATTACTTTATTCTACTTATCAGTATTGAGTGGTATACTTGATTGATTGCTTGAGTGCCTAGCTATCATACAGTTCAATTCACTTAGCCATAGTAGTTAATCTCTAGTGAGCTTAGTGTTTGATCTTTGCCAATAGGTTGCTTAGTTAGTTTAGTGTTTAACTTATTAAGTCAAGTGTTTGCTCTGACGTCCGCAAGGGTGTCTCTATTCAAAGCTAGGTTAGAGATAGTTAGAATATAGTTAAGCATGGTGCTTAATTATAGACTTACCTTCAGATACGGCTGGACCCCCGGATAGCTGTGGTAGCAAGCAGGTGGTGACAGCCCTGTGCGCCTTGAATTCCACCACGTAGTTGGCCCAGTTTAACAGTAAGGCTCGTTGTGCTAGCGTTCAACCTAAGTAAGTGGTAAAGGCTTGTACGCCTCGATACTTGACAAGATAGGAATAAAACTTTACTTAACTTAGTTGCTTTATTATCTTTTGCCTGCCTTGCTTTGTGACTATCTCGCTTCGTAGTTATCTTGCTTTGTAGTTATCTACGAGTAGTTAGTAGTTAGTAGTCAGTAGTTAGTTAGTTATCCTTAGTTACCCTCTATCTACCTATCCATTCCACCTTACCTTTGCCATCCAGTTCATCCTTACCTAGCCATCCATATATTCTTTCTAGCCTCTCTTCTCCCCTTTTCCCTTTTCTCTTTTCTTCGACTCTCATCCCCTCCTTGACTCAACTCATACACCACCCTAGCCTTCCCTTGGGATAAAATAAATCGACACCTGGTACTCCCAGGCGAAGTGCTACTAGGATAGTTCTGTGCGCTTGCAGAATCTCCTCCTGGTAGATTGCATTCTCGCTAGCTAGCTCCTACTAGTATCGGGATTGACAACCCCGCTTGGCATTAGTAGATAGCTACTTTAGTTACCCTATCCTAGGTGTAGCTAAGAACTACCAACAGCGATGATGATCAATTGCTCCCTACTTTCTATGCTGAGTCAGCTGCTAGACTAGGATGGCTTGTATTTTACAAGTAACCAGTTTAGTAGTGATGTGTTGACCTAGGGGCAAATCTGAGCCAAAAACTTATACGTGTCATTTTTTATTCAAAATCTTTCAACTGATCATATTATATACGCGTCTGTGTATATGTAGAACTGAAATGACAGAAGACAAAACAAACGAATGGAGGGACCCTACCCCTAGCTCCTCGTCAACCAGCTTGATGAGTGAGGTGTCCGCGACTCCATCGCCGAAGAAGCAGGGTACAGAGGTGGACAATGATCCGACGTACGAACCGAGGGCGGACGAAGCACATAGTCACGACCTCGAGGTTTACGCAACACGCTGGCTTTCTAACATGTACAATGATGCGTTGTCCGTCTTTAGCGAAAAACTAAAGGCAAGAGACTCTCGTCAACAGCTGCCGATTGTGCCTCATCAGCTCGAGTTCAGGGACGAAGACGCGGTCAGGGAGGAAGAAGCCCCCGCTCCACCAGGGATATTACGGGAACATCCTTTATTTACTACTTTATTAAGCAAGCTAAGCAATTCTACATATAAATAAGTAACAGGATGACAAGGTAGGAGTAAACAATAATCAAGGAAGGGTAATGCAGCAATTTAGGATTCAATCAACTCCTATACCTAATGCATCACAATATAAAATACTCAAGTGAATTAATTATAAAAGCTGGGAGACTTAAAATGCTCCGGGGCTTGCCTTGGGAAAAGACTGAGGCCTCATGAGCGGGGCACTCAGGCAGGTTAGTTTCTAGCTCGGGGTCGACTTCCTTGGTCCTGGGCAGCTCCGGTATTTCCTGCTCGTCGTTTACTTCCGGCTCCTGGTTGGGCTCTGGGGCTGTCGATCCTATTGCATGCGGTGAATAATAATTAACTAAATAATGCGGGGTGCGAGATATGTTGTATGAAATGCAAACATTTTCTTGCAAACCAACAAATCTAACTTGTTGAACCAATTTTGACATTGAGGAAAACTACTTAATTACCACATAAAACAAAGCCATTATTTCCACTATTTCTTATTTATTAAATCGAAGAAATTCAAGTTTGAACTGCAAGTACATTTTTCTGAACTCCGAAAAATCCACAAAAATTCCAGAAGGTAACTAACACTACCCGGACTTCACTGCCCAAATTCCCGTAAGAGATAAAATACAAAACACCAGGTACAAAAAGATGAAATAAATTGCTCAAAAGATGCTTTGAACTAACCTTCCATATAAAAAGTGTCAAACAGCAGGTTTCATATTTTTCCTAGCTTTACCTACTTATAACCACTCTACTGCAGAAACTTCACTACCAAAGCATAAACACATAAACCTACACAAAATAAACAAATTTACTCCAGATTAAACTATTTGAACTACAACCCTGCTGGAAAAGGGCGTTATACTCATTTTTATATTTTTTTCAAGATTCTATTCCACATTTTATATTTATCAACAAAGTTCCATGAACAGAAACATTATATTATTCTCTACATGATTTTCCTAAAAACACATAGAAAAGCACATTTATACAGCAACTTCATATTTTTCCATATAACAACCTATGTTTAACATTTTTCCTAACTGGAACATCACATACAGAGACTGCACAATTTTTCCCATATTCTATTTTTACATATAAAACACCTTAACACTTATTCCAAGAAAACAGCCAAAAAAGACTTTAAACCCTAACAGACACTTTTTCTACACAAACAGTGCCTCATACATTTTTCACAAGTACTTAACATGATAAGGAACCTACACAAATTTTACCATGAATTAACTCTACAAGAAAACATATAAATCCATTTATCTCAACAAAAGCATATAAACTGAATTAAATAAAAATAGTAATATAATCTTTCACCAAAAATACTTTCATATTTTTCCATGATAGATCTACTCATGAGCAAGCTATCAAAACTAAAAGCATCTCATTTGGACTTTTAAATCATGCTACACAAAAATAACAAGCTTTTCTAGGAAATAAAACAAAAAGGAAAAACATTTAAACTTTTCGCGGCTCGGCTTCGTGGACTCGGTCTATAGACCGTGGGTGACTGACGTATAGGACCCATGTGGTCAATGGACACACTTGCCAGCGAGGCGGAGCAGGGGAGCGGGGTTGACCGGATGGCTCTCGCCGACGGTGAGGTCGCCGGCGACGGGGTGGTGCTCAGTGAGTTCGCCTCAACGAGGCGGACCCATCGGTGGTGATGGTTGGGCCAGTGCATGGCTGTAGCTCACCGGCGGCGAGCGATGGCGGACGGCGGCGGCGGTGACGCACGGCTACGCCGTTTCCGGCGGTCACCGATCAAATTAACGGGGGCGATAGCTTATGTGACCCTAGGAAGGCTACTAGAAGGGTTGGTTCGGCCGGTAAAGCTCCGGTGGAGCTGGACCACGTGCGCGGCCATGGCGGCATCCATGGTCCCTCGGTCGGGCAAGAGTGGGAGGCTAGAGGGCGATAGAGACCTCGTGGAGGTGTGTTCTCACCTTGCCTTGTCCTGACGAAGCTTGATGGCGAAGGAGGTAGGTGGCGAAGCTCGGGGTGGTGCAGAACAGGTTCGGGCTCCGGGCGGCGCTGATGGCGACCGCGGCGGCGCTTCTCGAGTTCCGGTGTCGGTGAAGCTCGGCGGATGGCGCGGAGGTGCGCACCGTGTGGTCTGGGTGATGGCGGAGTGTTGGCCGGAGTTAATCGGCCGGCGGTGGCTCGGCTAGGGCGGAATGGTGGTGCGGGCTTTTGGTGCCGAACGGTGGTGAGCAGTGAAGTGCTCGGCGTGTTCGCGGGAGAGGAGAGGGAGAGGGGGCAGGCGGTGTGTGCGAATGAGTGAGTGAGTGAGGGAGCGAAGGGAGACGCTCGGGTTTTCCTCGGCGGAGCGGGCGGATGGCCGGACGTGGCGGGGGCCACGGCTGCGCGGCGGGCGAGGCAGGGCGCGGTCAGCGAGGGGCTCGACAGGCGAGGCGCGCGCGGAGAGGGTGAGGGAGATCGCTGGCGTGCTCCGGTGGAAGAAGATCGCTCGCGGAGTGGCCGGAATGGATCCGCGGCACGGAAGAATTTCCACGTGGCCACGTCATCGGCGTACGGCGCGGCCGCGGGTCGGACGAGCAGCGCGGCGAGCGCGCGGGGTGCACGGGCACGGGCCTGGGTCGGAGAAATGCCGAACGGGCCGAAAGTGAAGCGTCGGGAAAAATCGTTTTTCCTTTTTATTTTTCCAAAAACTTTTCAAACTTTGACCATTCAAAAATAGTTTCAAAAACTCCAAAGTAGGCTTTGACCCAAAAATAAAAGTTGCTCAAAATAATTTTCTCTACAACTTTCATATAAGACACTTCTGCTGAAAAGCCTTTTCTCAAACTCCACAGAAATAAAGCCAAATCTTGAGTTATAAGTCATTTTATTATCACATTTTTATTTGTCAAACCATTTTGAACTAGATCAAGGTGTCAATATAAAGAGTATTAGATTCAATATTCTCTATTTCATAAAATTATTTGCCAAGTCAGAAATCCATTTAAACCATCAAGTCCAATAGAGATAAAAAATCCAAATAAATAAACCAAGGACATGAAGCACTTTCATGCACAAAAATTATGCAATGCATTGCTTATGGGTTTTAGTAGGTAAATGTAGTTCCTAATGCAGTGCTTGACACTGGAGTGTCACAGCCCTTCCCCCCTTAAAGAAATCTCGTCCCGAGATTTTGAGTTACGTACCACTTCTTAACAAAAGCGGGGTAATTTACGCGCAAGTACTCTTCGGTTTCCCAAGTTGCATCACTGGGTCCATGATTGCTCCAGAGAATCTTGTAAGTCTTCACTGTTCGGTTTTGAGTCTCTCGCGTCTTGGTATCCATTATCTCCTGAGGTTGTTCATAGTATTCTAGATCTGATCTAATAGCAACATCTGGGATCTGAACTTCTTCTTGTTCCGGGACTCGAAGACACTTTTTCAACTGGGATACATGAAACACGGGGAACACTGCGCTCATCTCTGGGGGTAACTGCACTTCATAGGCTACTTCTCCCTTTTTGGCGATGATCTGATATGGTCCCACATATCGGGGTGCTAGCTTTTTCTTAATTCCAAAACGTTGGACTATTCTCATGGGCAAGACCTTAAGGTAAACATAATCTCCTACTTGGAATTCCAAGGGTCTCCTTCGTGTATCAGCATAACTTTTCTGTCGTGACTGCGCTGCCCTGATATGTTGTTGCACTGTTTGTACAATCTCTTCGGCATCCTTCACATAATCTGACCCGTAAAATCCTCGATCTCCTGATTCAGCCCAATTTACCGGGGTTCTGCACCTTCGTCCATATAAAACTTCAAACGGTGCCATCTTTATGCTTTCTTGGCAGCTATTGTTATATGAGAACTCTGCGAGCGGTAACCACTTTTCCATGATTCTCCCGAGGATAAAACACAAGCTCTGAAGATATCTTCCAAAATTTCATTCACTCTTTTCGTCTGTCCTGCGGTTTGTGGGTGATAAGCGGAACTTCTTATCAACTAAGTCCCTAGTTTCTTGTGCATCTGTTCTCAAAAACGTGCTATGAATTGGGGTCCTCTATCAGAAACAATCCACTTAGGAACTCCATGTAACCTTAAGATGTTTTGAATGTACAAGTCCGCGTACTGGTGTGGTCGATGTGTGGTCTTGACTCGTATGAAGTGAGCCACTTTGGATAACCGATCCACGATAACCCAGATAGAATCATGTCCTTTTTGAGTGGTTGGAAGACCTGTGATGAAATCCATACTAATCTATTCCCATTTCCATTCTGGGATTGACAAAGGTTGTAACAATCCGGCAGGTCTCAGGTGTATAGCCTTTATCCTGCAGCAAGTATCGCACATTGCGACATAAGCTGCAACTTCTTTCTTCATCTTTGACCACCAATACCTTCTTCTCAGATCGTGGTACATCTTACTGCTTCCTGGATGGATAGACAACTTGGAATTGTGGGCTTCATTCAGAATTCTTTCTTTCAGCTCCGTGTTCTCGGGAACAACCAACCTTTGATTATACCATAAAATTCCTTGTTCATCTGTTCTGAAGTTCAACGAACTACTGGTTTCCAACCTCTTCTTGATCTGGCAGATCTCTTCATCGGTCTTTTGTCCTTCAATGATGTCACTCTCCAGGGTGCACTGAATGGTTATATTGTTCAGCATAACGGGGTGCATAAGGTTAAATCCATCTTCCAACAATGGTTGTAGAGAGTTGCAATGAGTCTTGCGACTCAAGGCATCTGCTACTACATTTGCTTTTCCAGGGTGGTAATGCACTTCTAGGTTGTAATCCTTAATCAACTCTAACCATCTCCTCTGCCTCATGTTCAACTCTAGCTGGGTGAAGATATACTTCAGACTTTTGTGATCTGTATACACATGACATAGGTTACCCATAAGATAATGCCTCCATATCTTGAGTTCATGAACTACGGCTGCCAATTCCAAATCATGATTCGGGTAATTCTCTTCATGTGGTCGCAACTGGCGCGAAGCATATGCTATAACTCTTCCGTTCTGCATAAGCACACATCCGAGTCCAATCTTGGATGCGTCACAAAACACATCAAAAGGTTCCTCCAAATCTGGTTGAGCCAAAACTGGCGCCGAAGTTAACAAGGTTCGCAGAGTGCGAAATGCTGCCTCACACTCTGGAGTCTATTCAAACTTTTTGTTTTTCTGAGTTAGACGAGTCATCGGTTTTGCGACCCTTGAGAAATCCGGAATGAACCGACGGTAGTATGCGACCAATCCTAGAAAGCTGCGTACCTCATGTACGTTAGTGGGTGCTTGCCAATCCATAACTTACTGTACCTTCGTGGGATCCACAGAAATTCCTTCTTCTGAAAGGACGTGTCCGAGAAAGGGTACTTTCTTTAACCAAAATTCACACATGCTAAACTTAGCATACAACTTGTGCTCTCGAAGTCGAGCTAAGACGACTCGTAGATGCTCAGCATGATCCTTCTCATTTTCAGAGTACACCAAGATGTCATCAATAAACACCACAACAAACTTATCCAACTCAGGCATGAAGACGGAATTCATCAGATACATGAAATGTGCCGGCGCATTTGTCAGTCCAAAGGACATAACTAGATACTCATAGAGTCCATATCTGGTGGAGAAAGCTGTTTTTGGTATATCCTCCCTTCTAATCTTGATCTGGTGGTAGCCTGACCTCAAGTCGATCTTGGAGAACACTTTTGCCTTTGATAACTGATCGAACAACACGTCCATTCAGGGTAAGGGATATTTGTTCTTTATAGTTACTGCATTAAGCGGTCTGTAGTCCACACACATCCTTAAAGTTTTGTCCTTCTTCTTCACAAAGATGGCGGGACATCCCCAAGGTGACGAACTAGGACATATCAAACCCTTATCCAAGAGCTCTTGCAACTGAGTCTTGAGCTCTGCTAGCTCGTTAGCTGGCATCCTATACGGCCTCCGAGAAATGGGTGCCGTTCCAGGGATTAACTCTATAGCAAACTCCACATCCCTATTGTTGACGCAAAACATGGCAGCAAAACGTGGCACCTCGCGCCAAGCACACAACAAGCCGAAAAGCTGCCTTCAATCAGGTGCCCGGAGTATGTTGATTCCGGAGACGTGCCAGTCGGTTTGACCTGAAAACCAACAAGGTATAAAAACGTGAGAATACCTCTGGAACATGCCGGGTGAGACCAGACAGTTCCATATGTACGGCTTAGAAAGCCAATCACGACGGCACACAACTATAGAAGCTGTCTGTCAAAGCATGTTTGTAAAATCATTCGGGAAGTATGAAAAAAAGAGTGCGTAAAGCATATTTAACTGCCGAATGCGTATGTAAAAGGAGACACACTTTGAACGAAATAAAGATGTTATAAACAGGTAACTTACAAAAATAGATCTATTCAAATAACACATGCATAGGCTAATCCAACTAATCTGCCGTACGTTTAGTCTTCATAAACCCGTCAGGCATAAACTCAAGCGAAGCTAATCCACCGCATGATACCACTTGCCATAAGTCCACACCACTTCTTATAATTAGATTAATCCACCGCATGATACAATCTAATTATAATAAGCTAAAAGCATGCGTATATTTGAACAGATCTATAAAAGCTCGTTACTCGTGTAAGCATAACCAAAATCGGCAAACCAGCCGAATTGGGGTCCATGAAGAAAGAACAAACAAGCAAGCATGATTAATCTAATCTAAAACCTGCATCTGCCGCACGATACCTAGTTTGATCAAAGAGTAATCGTAATTAACATGCATGAACCCGCGACATGTAACAATCTGGATTGAAAGTTGATCCGGCCATCATGATATTATGATTAGCAGAAGCACAAACAAGCTTGTGGAACAAGGCCGAACAAAGATCAATCTAGATTGGGCAAAAGAGTGTTACAAGAATTAAATAAATAAAACATATAACACATGATAACTTAATGAATCTATCAGATCTGCCAAATCTAATAGAGCCGATAACTATTTTTACTCATGACTTAATCCACCGCACGATACAAGGCACAAGCAAAAACTTCCCGTCATAAGCTTAAATCCACCGCACGATACTAAGCTTAACATACGAGACTACTTGCATCATATCTAAATCCACCGCATGATACTAGACATGATAGCAAGGTTGCCGGTAGTTACTGAGGTCAACGGGTCGATGATTCATCTCGAAGAACTCGACGACATGACTAAGGACTCGAAGACGGCACGGGGCCGGTTAGTATTGATGTGGTTGTGAATAGTTTTACAATGGTCGAACGTTCATATTTATACCCTGGACGAAATACGAGTCTTAAACGATTACGATTCATATAATAAAATATGGAAAGATACAAATTCTACTCCCGATCTTTTCGGCGTCCTCCACCATCACGTGTTTTCTCGTGCAAGCCGGCTTTGCTTGCAACATCCATCTCCCGAATGGAGCCACTGTTTTGTAGAATAGCCGACCGCATAAGCATTCACCGAAACCCTAAGGACCAAATAGTCACCCGATTGCTTGCCGAATCCTTTCTTCTCTGTTGGCTGGGTCCACTTGTCATATTCTTGTGCGTGCGAAAATCCGGTGTCAACACATGCCCCATAATTTTGGGATAAATATTTATTCCAAAATTCCTTTTTCTCGCATATTGACGTGAAGTCTCCGGAAGCATCCACCTCCAAACGTCATAATTGTGACACTTGCCGATCCATCTCCCGATACACCTTTGGGATTCTTTAAAGTCTCCTTTTACTCTGTATCGGTTTGTATTTTCTGAGCTCCTCTGCTCCATTCTCAAAACCAAAAAAACCCTCTTTTCTCCTGCTATCCGCCAATCAACTAGAGGATGTCTTCCGAAGCGAGCTGCCATAGCTCTGAGTTTGGAGCTTCCAGCACCTCTAAGAAGAGGTTGCCCTTCATCATCTTTGTCCCGAAAGATGAAACAGCTGTCCTCAAATTATTATTCTTGTTTCAGGAGGACCGGTGACGACTCCCCCGAGGACCTGACCCCGAAGATCGTAGATCTTCAAGTCGATTTGGAAAGGAAGGATCGGGAAATCATCTGAATCTCACGAGAGCGTGATGTCGCTCGGGAACGGGCCGCCGGTAAGTATTCTTCATCATTTCTCTCCCCATTCTCTTTCCCCGCTTTTACTGACTCTTCCTCCTTTTTAGCTCTAGAGGTTAAGCTTCATCTTCTCGAAGCTGCTGTTGCTGATCTTGCCGTCACGGCCAATGTACTGGGTACAACAGCCCTGAGGCGGGTGAATGAGGTCAACCGAGTTCTCCCTGATATCTCCAGAGTTGGTATGGGTTATGGCGCAATGCTCGCCTTTAACGCTGTTCGGATTCATTCCGGTGCCGATTACCGCAACTTTGATGTTTGTGAGCGAGGGTTAGAATACAGGGTGACACACTCTGTCGATGACATGAAAGAAGCTGGAACAGATCTGGCAGATTCTTTTGACTTTGACCTCCTGATTAGGAACAGGATAGGGTGGACGAACTGATTTTCTACTGTAACTTGTTCCCTCTTTTGTGAATAAAAAGTCCCTTTGTTCGTCCTCCTGAAATCAATCTGTAATTTCATCAATGTGTGTTCTGTTTTGTGCATTAGTCACTGACTTTATCTTCATTATAGCGGCGATGTTTACTACATCGGCTATTGCTGATAATGGCATCAGATACCTTCGCCTTGCAGACAATTGTTGTAATCGGTCATTTTAGATTCAAAGTTCCGGCTTTCTCTTAGCTTTCCGATCCATGATGTCACCAAGGTAGTATCTCTTAAAGGATTTTTCGATCTTTAGCTCTCTGCTCTCAGTGTCAATCGGTAGCATGAGTTCCCAAACTACTAGTTAAAACTGAACAACTCTTAGCCGAATCCCATCGGCTTTCTGATTCTGGGGTCATAACCTCTTCTAATCATCAAAAACCTGGCCTGGCCCAATAACGGCCCATAAGCCGTGAAAACCCTACTTTGATGCTTGGTCCTTCAGTATGCAAGCCATGGTCCTAAAAATATGACCCTACACAAGCCGCCATTCTTGACTTCAGCCAAATAGCTTGGCTCGCAGAAAACTTCCACCCCTCAGCTTCGGCTCAAAACAAAGAGAAAATCTTCCGCTTGTGTTTCCATCAATGGCAGGCAATGGCGACCACGACAGTCATTACGTTAGAAACAAAATAGGAGGAACCAAGCATCAACTCAACGGCGTCATGGGTAAAAACGAACTCCCTGCCCCCTTACGGTAGCTTTCTTGCTTGTCTATCTCTGATTCACTGTCCGTTTCCTCTCCAGAGCGGGATCCTCCCCCAGTCGAGCTTGGGTTCTTCCTCCAGAAACGGTAGCTCCAATGATTTCTTTCAACCTTTTCCCAAGCCACCAGATTTTGAGTTTGATGATTCACTCCAGCAGACCTGTTTGGACACCCCTCGGTGTTGCAAGGAAAAAGACGAAGTCTAGAAGGAACTGGAAGATGTATTCAAGAAGCATGGCATTGAGGAAGCTGAATGGGCAAACCAACGGAAACAGCTCTGCAGTATCATTACAGGTTAGCAGAATCTCGGTTCTTCTCCTTCTCCCGATTTTGCTTCCGCCTAATATACCCCTTTTTTGTCAGCCTTGTCTGCAGAGAATGACCGCTTGAAAGCAGCAGCAAACAGAGTTGCCCTTAAGGTGAATGCTCGTGGGGATTCAGCTGAAGCTCGTCTTCACGCCGTGGATGGCCACATAGATCAGGCCGTCATCCAAGGCGTGTACACCGGGGTTTCACTTGGGCTATCAGCAATGAGTTTTTGGACCAAAGAAGATTACTCCTTCCTACCAGTTGGCTTCGCAGGCGGGGATCCGGATGAATTTGAAGACCTTGAAATCTCTGATAATCATGCTGCTGCTATTGCCGAGATTACTGACCCGCAATCCATTGTGAACAAATTATTTCAAGGGTAGTTTGTATTAGGATAAATCTATGAGTGAAGCTTGTAACATATGAGACTTGTTCCCCTCTGAATAATGTCTATCTGCATCTTCGACTATCTCAGTAATTTTTCCGATTGCAGTATTTCTTCAGAGAAAATGTTTCCCGAACGCATGACGTCATCTTAGCCGACTAGATCTCGTTTTTGATGTGTCATGTCACTCGGCATCTTATTTACTGCACTTCACCTTTCTCTTCCCCCAACAAACCTACCACTCGAAAAACGCTAGGATCACCGGGTCATGAACACTCTTGTACTAAAGGCGATATAAGTAATATCGGCTATAACTTAATCTTCTTGGAACATTTTTTCTGCTAAAGGCGATGCTTTACATCGGCTGTACAAAAATATCCTTGAATCCATTCCAGATACAATTTCCACGCATTTGGCTTTTAACAAATAGTGCCGAAGCTTTAGTCCACGAGTGACGCATATATGAAAAAATTTCTCTGCAGCCGAATGCCCCTCTCCGGGTTTAACATTTTCGGCTAAAGCTAGTTGCTACTTATCTTCTCTCTTTAAACTTGAAATAAGGGCCGATCCTGTTAATAAGCTATCGGCCGCCACGTACAACTTGAAACGATCACCAAGTTGAGGAAACGCCTCCATATATTCTTTAATTTCATCAGAAGCTTCAGTTGTACGTCACCTTGCACAAATTCCTCCTGATCTTTTATTGAGCCTTGGCAATGGAGAAATAAACAGAGTCCTTTAAAAATCCATCAACTTCAAAACACGCTCGAGACCCAAACTTGCACACATTGGTCCTAATTTGGCTTTATTACCAACACTTTATTCCTCGTCAGCCGATAAAACTTAGTCTCCACTACCACCAGTCGGATCATCTATTCAAAAATTGCTCTGAGAGTCGATTGTCTGAATCGGTTGTCGGTCCTCATCGAAAACATTCACAGGACCTGCTTCCCAAGCTTTTCCAGAGAAGCACTTGACACCATCATATTCCCAGTAAATGGGCTCTGCATTAGCAACACTCACCGAATCATCAGCATGGACAATTTCGATGTCATCTCCAATCCACTAGATGAGAAATTGGTGCATAATTGATAGTACACAGCAGTTTGCATGTATCCAATCTCTTCCTAATAGCAAACTGTATGCCCCTTGCCATCAATGACGAAGAAGGTAGTGATCAAGGTTTTAGTTCCGATCGTTAACTCAACATGGACTGCTCCCGAGTATCAGAGGAATTACCAGCAAAGTCTCTCAACACCATGTCGGTCTTCAATAAGTCTTCACTTGCCATCCCAAGTTTTCTGAATGTGGTATATGGCATGATATTTATGGCAGCCCCTCCATCAATGAACATCTTAGTCAATGGCTCGCCATTAACATAGCCTCTCATATACAATGGCTTCAAGTGTCGATGCTTAGTTGGTTTATCGAATACTGCACGTTGAGCCAGGACGAGATGAGCCAATAAGTCCTGATATTCATCTTCATCGAAATCTGAATACACCTCATCTTGGACATCTTGACCTTCGGGAGCTATAAACTCTGATGGAAGAAAGAAAGCCATGCATGCATCAGCCGAACGATCATCTCCATTCGGCTTCTCTTTAAGCCGCCAAACTCGCTTTATTCTAGCACTTGCCTGCTCTAACTCTCTGTTTCTTAGGCGATGTACCCTTCTTTTCTGGCTTCTTCTCAATCCCGGTGGACACCACTGTCCTCTTTGCCAGATATACTCGCAGTATTCTTCTTCTCCAGTGTGAGCCCAACTTTGATTGGCAAATCCTCTTCCTTGCCTATCTTCAGAGTTATTTATTTTTAAACACCGACCGTCCTCAGGGACTCGTGCCCCAAGCCTTTCATGGACAGGACGACGGTTGACTCGAGACTGCCTATACTCAGAGTATTGATTACTGCACTTAGGGCAGTTGTTCTTAACAGGCAGCTTCAAACCTTCGTTCCAACAATACTGGAAGAACGAGCATTCCCAATGAGACTGTTCTTGCTCCCTCACATCTTCTCGTTCTTCTCGGTACATTTCTTCTTCGTACCTTCGTTGTCTCTTCAGGAACTTCTATTCTTCATAAAATCTCTGCTTCTGGTACCGTTCCTATTCCCGACGCCATTTATTCAATAGAATACGCGTCGTGACCCTGGGTCTGGAAGTTTCACCCGTCTCAGCTCGGCTATTTTGGAACCGAACCCTTTGCTGAAGCTCTTTACTTGTAATCTGCCGATCAGGGTCAACAGCACCAGCTTCCCTCGCTGTATCAGAGGTTAACACATTCATTTTGCTCTTACCTCTGGGATCAGCTGCATTGACCATACTAATAGAGAAAGACACAGTGTTCTGTCCAAAAGGGGTATCATCAACCTTCATTTTTCCATCAAACCTCAGATGCCCATCATGGATAGCTTTTTGGATGCGCACCCTGAACACTCGACAATCGTTTATGGAGTGGGATCTAGTATTATGGAAACCACAATACTTCTTGTCCTTGACTCCTTCGGGATGCAGCATAGGGTGACCTTCTGGTAACTTGATGCGTTCTTCCTTCAACAAGTACTCAAATAATTTATCTGACTTGGAAACATCAAAGTCATAAGTACCTTTTTGTTGTCTTAGCCATCGCTGATTGACTTGAGTCGGCTCTCTAGCCCAGACTATCTCGGCTGCAGCTATTTCATCTTCATCATTGTAATCAGTTGCTTCTTCCAGGAAAGCCTGATACATCTCGGCAGCCACATCACCTCTGTGATAATTGCCTGAGGTCATCAAACTCCATGCCGAACAGTTTCTCTTTGATACTCGGCAACATACCAGCTATGGCTATCCCCGGCAATTGGTCATCCGGCAAATTCAGAGAATAGCAAAGATTCTTGGTTTCCCTGAATCGGCGCAAATTTTCTTGTGGCGTCTCGCCAGGTTTCATCCTCAGGCTCATGAGATCGACCAACTTCTTTTCGCTGGTACCCGTAAAGAAATATGAGTGGAATTTCTGTTCTAGCTTTGCCCAGGTATTGATAGAATTTGCTAGCAAAGAAGCAAACCACGAGAAGGCTGGTCCTGTCATTGACAATGGGAAGTACTGAATCCTCCAAGCTTCATCCGTAGAAGCCTCCCCAAGTTGCATCAAATAGCGGCCGATGTGCTCTATAGTGCTAGTGTCATCCTGGCCTGAAAACTTGGTAAAATCAGTGGGAGGCTTCACCCTTGGAGGAAGTGCTACCCGATTGTACCATTCCGGGTAAGGGGATTTGTAAGCATATGACTGATTCTTTGGCTTTAGGCCAAATTGATTTTGCGTCATATCAGCCATCCTATGCATGATGAGGTCAATGTTTGAATCAGGAGCTGCTTGTGCTTGCCCCCCAGGATGTAGTCCTGCTGAACTCCTGTAGCCTGGATTTGGAAGAGCATTAATTGAGCTATAATCGATGAACTCCTGATATTCATCTCCAAACATATTCCTCTGTATCCTATTTGCTGTAGGAGATATTTTAGAAGCTGATTGCGGGACATTCCATGTCGTGCCGAACGTGACCTGGCCATATGTCTGGGGAGGTTGTTGCGTCTCATGAGGAACCACCTCACCTATGCTTGGGCCAGCTCCGCCCCCTTCAGCAACCTTTCGACGTTGAGGCACCAGGAACAATAGCGGTCCTTGCATTGGACCAGCAGTTTCTTCAAAGCATTTATCCGCTGCTGGACCGAAGATGTTAACCATGACAGCACGAAAAGTATTCAAGAAAGCTGCCTGATGATTGGTCATGGCTTCCGATACAGCTTTGTACACTAATTCGGTCATCTTTCGAATAGCTTCCTCTTCGTCATTGTTAGACAGCTCGGATTGGTGATGAAGAATAATCTTCGGGAATTCTTGCTTCTGGAAGACTTTGCCGCTCTTGTTCTTGGAGAAAGATGCCAAGCATTTGCGCTGGAATTCATCACAGGCCTATTGTACTAAACTTTTCAACTCTGGCGGCAAGTCATCCATGATCACGTCCAGAATTTGATCGTCGCTGATCTCAGGCATCTTGAAACGGATTTGTCCCACCGGGCGTGCCAAAAAGTGTGTTGACGCAAAACGTAGCACCTCGCACCAAGCACACAACAAGCCGAAAAGCTGGCTTCAATCAGGTGCCCGGAGTATGTTGATTCCGGAGACGTGCCAGTCGGTTTGACCTAAAAACAAACAAGGGATAAAAACATGAGAATACCTCTAGAACATGTCGGGTGAGACCAGATAGTTCCATATGTACGGCTTAGAAAGCCAATCACGACGGCACACAGCTATAGAAGCTGTCTGTCAAAGCATGTTTGTAAAATCATTCGTCAAGTATGAAAAAAGAGTGCGTAAAGCATATTTAACTGCCGAATGCGTATGTAAAAGGAGACACACTTTGAACGAAATAAAGATGTTATAAACAGGTAACTTACAAAAATAGATCTATTCAAATTACACATGCATAGGCTAATCCAACTAATCTGCCGCACGTTTAGTCTTCATAAACCCGTTAGGCATAAACTCAAGCGAAGCTAATCCACCGCATGATACCACTTGCCATAAGTCCACACCACTTCTTATAATTAGATTAATCCACCGCATGATACAATCTAATTATAACAAGCTAAAAGCATGCGTATATTTGAACAGATCTATAAAAGCTCGTTACTCGTGTAAGCATAACCAAAATCGGCAAACCAGCCGAATTGGGGTCCATAAAGAAAGAAGAAACAAGCAAGCACGATTAAACTAATCTAAAACCTACATCTGCCGCACGATACCTAGTTTTATCAAAGAGTAATCGTAATTAACATGCATGAACCCGCGACATGTAACAATCTGGATTGAAAGTTGATCCGGCCATCATGATATTATGATTAGCAGAAGCACAAAAAAGCTTGTGGAAAAAGGTCGAACAAAGATCAATCTAGATTGGGCAAAAGAGTGTTAGAAGAATTAAATAAATAAAACATATAACACATGATAACTTAATGAATCTATCAGATCTGCCAAATCTAATAGAGCCGATAACTATTTTTACTCATGACTTAATCCGCCGCACGATACAAGGCACAAGCAAAAACTTCCCGTCATAAGCTTAAATCCGTCGCACGATACTAAGCTTAACATACGAGACTACTTGCATCATATCTAAATCCACCGCATGATACTACAGATGATAGCAAGGTTGCCGGTACTTACGGAGGTCGACGGGTCGACGATTCCTCTCGAAGAACTCGACGACACGACTAAGGACTCGAAGGTGGCACGGGGCCGGTTTGTATTGATGTGGTTGTGAACAGTTTTACAATGGTCGAAGGTTCATATTTATACCCTGGACGAAATACGAGTCTTAAACGATTACGATTCATATAATAAAATATGGAAAGATACAAATTCTACTCCCGATCTTTTCGGTGTCCTCCACCGTCACGTGTCTTCTCGTGCAAGCCGGCTTTGCTTGCAACATCCATCTCCCGAATGGAGCCACTGTTTTCTAGAACAGCCGACCGCATAAGCATTCACCGAAACCCTGGGGACCAAATAGTCACCCGATTGCTTGCCGAATCCTTTCTTCTCTGCTGGCTGGGTCCACTTGTCATATTCTTGTGCATGCAAAAATCTGATGTCAACACCTATCTGGTGGTAGCCCTGGCAACTCATCAGGAAAGACATCTGGAAACTCACACACTACTGGGATCTCAGCTATCTGCTTGGCTGTGATATTGAACAACACTCCGATCTCATGGGGGTTTTGGGGTAACTTAAACCGGAAAGAAGACCCACTCCGGGGACTAACCATGGAAACTACTCACTCTGAAATGTCAAGATTGACCTTCCAGAGTTTCATCCAACCCATACCCAGGATTACATCCAAACCTAGATCAGGGATTACTATGGGATCCACTATGGCCTTTTTATCCCCAAAAGTCATCTCCACTCCTTTAGCCATTTTACGGGCAGATAGAACGGCTCCGACGGAACTTATCTGATATCCCCGATCCAACTCTACTAACCCGAGATTACTTCTAATAGCAAAATTCTCACTTATGAAAGAATGCGATGCTCCGGAATCAAACAACACAACTGCGGGGTACTGATTAACAAGAAACGTACCAGCGGTGACAGGTTCTCCTTCTGGCACTTCTTCCACGGTGGTGTAATGCACATGACCTGCGCGAGGTTGAGGTTGGGTGTACTGCTGCTTTGGTCGAGGGCACTGACGTGAAAGATGCCCGGTCTGACCGCAATTGTAGCACGGTCCGATCACATACGGGGTCTTGGCACCTCCTGAACCTCCTGCCTTTGCTTTGTTCTGCATCATGGGAGCGGTGTAGGGCTTCTGGAAACTCGAGCGGGAGCGGTTGTTCGTTATCTTCCTCTGTGGGGGACGGAATCTTGCTCCTGCAATTGGCGGGCGATACGGGGTGCGTGCTCCGAAAGGGGTCCTCTGTTGAGACGAACCTCCTTCGTTCGCACGACGACGAGTCTCGGTCTCCAGCCTGCTGTCATTCGCCTCTTGGTTCAAGCAGTCACTGACAAAGTCACTGAAGGTGGTACGGTGACTGTTTCCCATCTTGGAGAGCATGGTGGCACTCATGCCACGCTTGAAACTTGCGATCTTCTTGGATTCCGTGTTGACGAAATCTGGAGCATAGCGAGACAGGTTATTGAAGCTATGGATGTATTCGGACATTGACCTGGTTCCTTGGGATAGCCTCATAAAATCTGTGACCTTAATTTCCATCAAACCACTAGGGATGTAGTGGTTGCGCATAGCAGTAGAGAACTGGTCCCAAGTGACCGATGCATTAGCTGGCAGGGAAGCGCGGTACTAGGACCACCATAGACCTGCGGGTCCTTCCAACATGTGCGCGACATACTCCACCTTAAGCTCTTCAGTCAAGCGAAGCAGGCGGAACTTCTGGGTGATGGAGTTGAGCCACTCATCTGCTTCAAGCGGCTCGGTGACTTCCTTGAACACAGGGGGACGAGTATCCAAGAAGTCACGGTAGGAGCTATACTGGTTGGGCTCTAGGCCTTGGCGCTGCTGATGCTGCTGCGCTGTGTTGTTAGCGATGTTGCGGAGGGTGGCCTCCATGTGCCTCTGCATTTCCTCCATGTTCCTCTGACTGCCCAAAAACTGGCCGAAAAACGCTTCCGGCGTCATTGGTGCCTGTGGGTTGGTGGCAGATTCTCCTCTTGTCCAGACCCCTGTCCACGTTGGCTGCGGTTGTGTGCCGGCATCTGCATATCCCATTAATAAGCAATCATTAGGTGATGTCACATTGATCATGAATAAATACTGTGTTGTACATAATTCGAAAATTTAGCACACGACCAAGTATAAATACTCATTTCCATACAACATCACAGAATCATCGCTCGAAATTAGACATGCAAACGACGGATTTCCATAAAAGGTGCCCGATCGAAGTCTAGGCTTTGTCCAAAAGACATACATAACATGATACATCTTAAACTTAAAACCAACACATGTTCGGATTACAACGTCAGCGAGCATGCTCAAGCTATACAAAAGAAAACGACTCCTAGCGAAACTAACGCTCAGGCGTCTCCAGCGGCGGATGCAGCGTCCTCCTCATCGGCTTCCATCATCGGCTCGTCGGCGTGGTCCTCGTCGTCCGAAGAAGGCTCTAGACCAAGCACTACCCCATCCTGGGGCTCCTGGGCCTCATCTGCAGGGGCCTCGTCAGCTGCTGGGGCAGCGGCCTCCTGCGCGGCATGACGCATCTGGTGAACTGCCTCATGGAGCTGATCGATATAGGCCTGCTGGTGATATATCTACTGTATCAGTTGATGGGCACCTTCTCTGAGCTGATCAAGCATGGTGCGGGCCTCGTCTCACTGTAGGGATGTCGTTAGGTACATCTGCTCAGCGAGGGTCCTGGCGGTGGTCTCGGCACCTGCGGTGGCACGTGCATCGTCACGCTCCAGAGTGATCTGTTGGATCTTCTCTTGTAGACGGGCTACCTCGGCGTCAAACTCTTCCTGCAGCTTCCTCTTGCTCTGGTAGGTGGCGGCGAGGGTGAAGGACACGCTCTCAAGGCTGCGCTCCAAACTCTCACACACACCACCAAAGCTCCGGTGGCGCTCATCACGGACGTCTCACACTAAAACCTCTCCTCAGGACTCCCGGTCAAGACGGACTCCAAAGTCTGCCCCCAGCGCAATGGAAAAGGTGATCCATGAGGGAACACTCCTGGCATCGCAGTAGCAAGATCGGCGGGAAAACGGGCGATGATGTCCTTCAGCACTAGATATGTTGTCTTGTTAGCTCCATCCTTGGCACAACTGCCCCTAGTGATCTCTGTCCATCCTGTCTAGTGGGGCTTGGCAGGCAAGGCCTTGACCTTGATCTGCACCATCACCAACGAATCCTGCCCATAGATCTCCTTCCGCCACGAGTACCTAGGCTCCTGTCCCTCGTCATAGCCCACTGACTGCAGGATCCTCCAAAGGATAGTCGGCAACCCGAAGTAGGTCAAAAACATCTTCTTGGTCAACTTGGTGGCCAAGCGGTGTCGTGGAACTCCTCTGCCTCCGGTGGCCTTGCGAGCAGTCAACTTAGTCCGGGCCATCTGTAGAAACAAAAGGGTTTCGAACTCGCGTGAGACGTACATTAAGTTGGCAAATTTTATAGAAAAGGGACAACTTTTTAAATAAGGGGAGGTAATGTAAATGCAAGAAGGTAAACATGATGCATGATCGTACTTACGTTCTCACTCACTAATAGTGACTCGTAAGTCCTAATGTTCTAGTCGGTGGCAAGAACGATCTCTCATGTGTTATCTACTCGTTCTACTCGATCACGTAGTTAGTGTACCTGCAGAAGATTCATTTCAGCCCAAGGCAATCCCAATGGAAAAGACAACGGAGTATTGGCTCATATGTACGAATACATAGAAGCCAACACTAAACACCATGCACCAATCCAGAAAACATACCCAAAACATTGATACCCTCGTATGTGTTTGCGTGGAACTCGCACATACTTGGTATAAGAACTCTCACCTAGACCGACGGTTGGACGGTCACACTCTCATATCTTACAAAATCATTTTATGCATGTTTTCGCGATCGACGCATTCTCTTTTCCCTCGAGAATGGACTAGCAAATAAAGATCTAGCATGAAGCAAAACCCTGAACCCTGTTAGCAGTTAAGCCACCTAAACCCTAGTATAGGCTTAAGGACGAGAGTGGGCACACTTAGTAATTGAAAATAGTTTTGAAAATAGTTTTGAAATACCCATTTTAGTTCAAAAATAGCTCCTGTCGGATGCAATAACTTGAACCATGCTCTGATATTAGCTGTCGCGGAACCGCCCTGTTTATAAGAGCTCAAGTACCGTCTTAGTCAAATCCGTTTGACATCGACCCATACTTGAACCCATATAACCCCAGTAGTCCAGAAATCTCGAAGGATTTCAAACATCGCACAACATACAGGATCACATCGTTCAAGTATTACATTCGTAAGGAGACATCACAGTTAAACGAAACCGAATTTTAACATCAGAGTGCGAAATTAAAACAGAGTTATAACAATACTGAGTTTCAAAGTGCGGAAGCTTAAATCAGTTTTGGAACACGACCACCACACATGTGGTCCAAAAAACATTGTTTGATATCTTAACTCAACACAACTCACTCCTCCTTTTTCAGATAGTGTGCCACAAGGAGTCTCAGTCCGGTAAAAGAGAAGGGGAAGCTTCTTGACGACCCTGCCCTGGGCCTACTCCTCATCACCCTCCACCGGGTAGAGGCAGTGCTTACAATAGCCATAGTACACCTGGCCATCTGCAACAAACGGGAGAAACCCTGAGTACGGGAATGTACTCAGCTAGACTTAGCCGTCCAACTGAAAATAAAGACACCAAGGGTATGCAAGGCTTTTTGGTGGAGCTAGGATCATTTAGTTGCGAGAAACTCAAATTTAGGGAAGAAATATTTAATGGTATCAATGATTAGCCAAGTTTTAGACCTACCCCTTTATCTAGGTTTTGCATCTGATCTATTCACACACTTGAGTCTAGCAACAAAATAATATAACCATAACCAGTTGACTTGTCCATATTTTAGTTGAACCTTAAAACATCACATGGAGTTGTATCGTGGTGAAGCTCGCCATAGCTTCTCACTAACCGGGGGAGACGACGACTCGAATCGAATTCCAAACCAGCTGGTGAAAGACCTTTAATACCAACCCACAATTTCCCCGTCGGGTCCATGCATTGGGTAACCGCTCGATGCTTGTTCGTGGTGGTAATCGTCGCGGCTCACAGCACGGACCACCCAATTGGAACTATACGATCGTCGCGACATATCATGTTTCCATACTAGAGGGTGCGACACCGGTTGAGACCGGCCCGAACAGCTTCTAACCGGCTTTGGGATCGATGATTACAGCACCAACATATCCCTAAGTAAAAGGGCGCGTTCAAAAATGAACGAGGGCCAACATCGATACAAACCTACACGATCCAACGGACGGACTGCCCAAAGTTTCCAAACTTGTGACTTGCCTTCCAGTTGACCGTATTTCATTATGTTGACGCAAAACGTGACGTCTCGCGTCAAGGGCACACAGCAAGCCGAACGAGGCTAGCTTCAATCGGGAGCCCGGGGTGTATCGAACTCCGAGACGTGCCAGTCGGTTTGACCTGAAAACCATCAAGGGATAAAATTTGAGAATACCTTGGAGCATGCTGGGTAAAAACCAGACAGTTCCATATGTACGGCTTTGGAAGCCAATCACGACGGCACACAGCTATAGAAGCTGTTTGTCAAAACGGGTTTAAGATGTCATTCGGCAAGTATAAAGAGAAAACATATAAACATGTCGAATGCCGAATACATACGTGACAAAAGAATAAAAGAGGTAACTTGTAAATACAAATCTATTCAGATAACATATGCATAGGCCAATCCAGCTAGTCTGTCGCACGTCCAGCCTTCATAAACCCGTCAGGCATAAACTCAAGCAAAGCTAATCCACCGCATGATACCACTTGCTATAAATCTACACCACTCCTTATAATTAGATTAATCCACCGCATGATACGATCTAATTATAAGAAGCTAAAAGCACACATACACCTGAACAGATCTATACATACTCATTACTCATATAAGCTTAACCAGAATCGACAAACTAGCCGAACTGGGGTCCATGAAGAAGAAACATACAAACCAAGCATGGTTAAACTAATCTAAAACCTGCACCTGCCGCACGGCACCCAGCTCTATCAAAGCCTAAACATGATCGGCATGCATGAACCCACAACATGTAGCAACCTAGATTGAAAGTCGGTTCGGCCATTATGATCTTATAATTAGCAAAGCACAAGCAAACTCGTGCAACAAGGCCGAACGAAGATCAATCTAGATTGGGCAAAAAGTGTTGTACGAATTAAATGAATAAAACATATAACACGTGATAACTTGATGAATCTATTAGATCTGCCAAATCTAACAGAGCCGATAACTATTTTTACTCATGACTCAATCCGCCGCACGATACAAGTCATAGGTAAAAACTTCCCGTCATAAGCTTAAATCCGCTGCACGATACTAAGCTTAATATACGAGACTACTTGCATCATATCTAAATCCACCGCATGATACTAGACATGATAGCAAGGTTGCCAGTACTTATGGAGGTCGACGGATTGATTATTCCTCTCGAAGAACTCGACGACACGACTATAAGGACTCGAAGATGGCACGAGGCCACTTGTATTGATGTGGTTGTGAACAGTTTTACAATGGTCGAGGGCTTATATTTATACCCTGGACGAAACACGAATCCTAGACGATTACGACTTTACAATGAAATACGGAAAGATATAAACCCTACATTATTTGGTGCCTTCCATCACCCTGTGTCTTCTCGTACAAGCCGGCTTTACTCACAATACGCGTTTTCCGAATGGCCTCGCGAAATAGCCGACCGCGTAGACAGTTACCGAAACTCTAAGGACCAAACAGCTGCCGATCGTTTCCCGAATCAGTCTCTTCTGCTGGTCGGACCCACCTGTCATATTCTTATGCGTGCGAAAATCTGGTGTCAACACATGCCCCCTAATTTTGGGATAAATGTTTATTCCAAAATTTCTTTTCCTTTTCGCACTGACGTGGAACCCCCAGAAGCATCTGCCTTCACTCGCCATAATTACCGTACCTGCCAATTCATCTCCCTATGCACTCGGGATCTTTTAAACTCCCCCTTTCACTTGATTCCGGCCCATGCTTCTCGACCTCTCCTGCTTTGTTTGCAAACTAGAAAACCCCTTTTCTCTCTTGCTGTTCCTAATCAGCTAGAAGATGTCTTCTCAAGCGAGCCGTCATAGCCTTGAGCTTGGGGCTTCCAGTACCTCCAGGAGAAGGTTTCCTTCTAATCGTTTTTCGTTCGAAGATGAAGCATTTGCCCTCACATTGTTGTTCTTGTTTAGGAGGGTCGATGACGACTTTCCCGAGGTCCTGGCTAAGAAGATTACGGATCTTCAATTTGATCTAGAAAGGAGGAATCGGGAGATTACCCGAGTCTCTCGAGAGCTTGATGCCACTCAGGAACAAGCCATTGGTAAGCATCCTTTCACTGTTCTTTCCCTATTCTTCTCCCCTATTTTATTGATCCTTCCTCCTCTTAGCTCTGGAGGCTAAGCTTCATTCCCTCGAAGCTGCCATTGCCGATCTTGCTGTCACAGCCAACGTGCCAGGTACGACGGCTCTGAGGCGGGTGAACGAGGTCAACCTGGTTCTCCCTGACATCTCCAGGGCTGGCATGGGTTACGGTGCAGCACTCGCCTTCAACGCTGTTCAGATCCACTCCGGCGCTGACTACCGTCATTTTGATGTTTGTGAGCAAGGACTAGAATTCAGGGTGACACACTCTGTTGATAACATAAAAGAAGCTGGAACAGATCTGGCCGATTCCTTTGACTTTGATCTCCCGATTAGGAATAGAATAGAATGGACGAACTGACCCTTTATTGTAATTTGCTTCCCCTTTTGTAAATAAGTGAAAACTCCTTAGTTCGTCCTTCTAATAACAAACTGCAATTGATCCTTCGAGATCAATGTGTATTCTATTCCGTGTACTAGCCACTGACCCTCTTCTGCTCAAGAATTCCACCAATGCTCAGTAGTAGTGATCTCAGCAAATGTCTCTTTCATAGTTGAAACAGGGGACAACAGAGCACCGACTCACCGACGTCACGGGTAAAAGCTACTTTCTGCCCCCTTGTGATAGCTTCCTTCGCTCACCTTATCTTTGACTGAGCTCAGGCTCTCAGAAGACTCACCCAGGAGATATGACATCGAAGAAAACTGAACAGCCGTATCAGTCAAAACAGACCTAAAATGCCATCATAGGTCAGTAAAATCCTTATAAGACCTTCTCCTCTGATCAAACACGAATATGCCTGACACATCTTCTCTTTTTGTCAGTTTTCCCTGCAGAGAAGAATGTCTACGAGAACATAGCTGAGGCTAATCTTGATACTACAGACAGTCGCACAGATTAGGCTGTCATCGGAGGTGTACGTTTCAATGCTTCAGACGGACGGGTAGATTAGGCCATCACCAAAGGTGTGCAGGCCGGAGTTCTTCTCAATCTGTTGGTGACAAATTCTTGACTCAAAGAATACTACTTCCTTCATTAGTTGGTCCTGCAGATGTACCTTTGGACAACTTTGAAGATTCCGAAGCCCTTAACGATTACGCCTTCGCCCCTCGTCTAGGACAGATTTTTGTAACTGAATGAAATAAAACTTGTCCTTCTCTGAGCAATTGTCTATTTTGCATCTTCCTGACCTTTCGATTCCTCAGTGATCTCCTCCGATTGCAAACAATTCTTCAGAAAAACGCTTGCTGAGTGTATGACATCATCTTAGCCGACCGAATCTCACTTCCGACATGTCATGTCACTCGGCATCTTCACTTACTGCTTCTCACCTTTCTCTTTCCCCGATAAACCTGTTAATGAAAATGCCAGGGTTACCAAGGTCGTAAATATCCTCGTACTAAAGGCGATATGTAAAAATATCGGCTATAACTTAATTCCTTGGAATATTTTTTCTGCTAAAGGCGATGTTTTTTCACATCAGCTGTATACAAAATATCTCTCGAGTTACACGACTCCCATGCGTTCGGCTTTAACAAGTAGTGCCGAAGCTTCAACTGAAAAGTACACGAACCGAAAAGTCTTGTCACAGCCGAATACCCCTTTCTTAGGTTTGACATTTTCGGCTAAAACAAATTGCTAATCATCTTTCCTCTAAACTCAAAAATAAGGGCTGATCCTACTATAAGGCTACCCGTCGTCACGTACAACTCGAAATAATCCCCAAGTTATGGAAGCGAATCCATATATCTCCAATTTCATCAAAAGCTTCTGTTGCACGTCACCTTGTATGAATCTTCCCTGAACTTCCATGAGCTCTGGTAATGAAGAAATAATTGAAGTCCCCTTAAAGGCTGGCAGATTTTGAATCATATCCGAGATAACAACTTGCACACATTGATCCAACTTCGGCTTCATTATCAACACTTTATTCCTTGTCAGCCGATATGAGACTTTGGCTCTAGCTTTCTCCATTACCATTAGTCAGATTTAAAAATTACTCTGAGAGCCGATTGTCTGAATCGGCTGTTGGTCCTCGTCGAAGACATTCACAGGACCTGCTTCCCAGGCTCTTCCAAAGAAACACTCGACACCTTCATACTCCCAATAGATTGGTTCTGTATTAGCAACACTAACCGAATCATCAGCACGAACGATCTCAATATCATCACCAATCCACTGTATGAGGAACTGATGCATAGTTGATGGTACACAACAGTTTGCATGTATCCAATCTCTTCCTAACAGCAAACTGTATGCCCCCTTGCCCTCAATGACGAAGAAGGTAGTGATCAAGGTTTTAGATCCAATCATTAACTCGACATGGACTGCTCCTCGGGTGTCAGAAGAATTCCCCGCAAAATCCCTTAATACCATGTCGGTCTTCAGTAGATCTTCACTTGTCATGCCAAGCTTCCTGAAAGTGGTATACGGCATGATATTTATGGCAGCTCCTCCATCAATGAACATCTTGGTTAATGGCTTGCCATTGACATACCCCCTCATATATAATGGCCTCAAGTGTCAGTGTCTGATTGGTTTATCAAATACTACCTTTTCAGCCAAGACGAGATGAGCCAATAAGTCCTAAAATTCACTTTCATCAAAGTCTGAATATGTCTCGTCCTGGACATCTTGATTCTCCAGAGCTACAAACTCTGACGGGAGAAAGAACGCCATGCATGTATCAGCCAAACGATTACCTCCATCCGGCTTCTCTTTAGGATGCCAAACTTGTCTTGTCTTGGTGCCTGCTTGCTCTAATTCTTTGTTCCTCAAGCGTTGCACTCTCCTTTTCTGGCTCTTCCTTAAACCTGGCGGACACCATTCTCCTTTTTGCCAGACATACTCACGGTATTCTTCCTCTTCAGTATGAGCCCAACTTCGATCGGCAAATTTTCCCTGCCGATTCTCAAAGTTACTTATTTTTAAGCGCCGATCGTCCTCAGGGATTCGCGCCCCAAGCCTTTCATGGACAGAACGGCGGTTGACTCAAGATTGCCTGTACTCGGAGTACTGACTACTGCATTCAGGGCAGTTGTTCTTAACAGGCAACTTCAAGCCTTCGTTCCAACAATATTGGAAGAACGAGCATTCCCAATGAGACTGTTCCTGTTCCCCCATATCTTCTCATTCTTTTCGGTGCATCTCTTCCTCGTACCTCCTTTGCCCCTCTAGGAACTTCTGTTCTTCATAAAGCCTCTGCTTCTGGTACTGTTCCTGTTCCCGACGCCACTTATTCAATAGAATGCGTGTCGTGACCCTGGGTCTGGAGGTGTTACCCGTCTCAATTCGGCTATCTTGGAACCAAACTCTCCGCTGAAGTTCTCCTTTTATAACCTGCCGATCGGGATCAATAGTGCCAGATTCCCTCGCTCTATCAGAGGTTAAAACTTTCATCTTACCCCTACCCCTGGGATCGGCTACATTGATCATGTTAACAGAGAAAGACACAGTATTCTGCTCAAAAGGGCTACCATCAATCTTCATCTTTCCATCGAACCTCAGATGTCCGCCTTGAATAGCCTTCTGGATCCGATCTCTGAACACTCGGCAATCATTTATGGAATGGGACTTAGTGTTGTGGAAACCACAATACTTCTTATCTTTGACGCCCCCAGGAAGCAGCATAGGATGACCTTCCGGCAACTTGATGCGTCCCTCCTTTAACAAGTATTCAAATAATTTGTCTGACATGGACACATCAAAGTCGTAAGTACCTTTGTGTTGCCTCAGCCACCGTTGGTTGACTTGAGTCGGCTCTTTAGACCAGGTTATCTCGGCTGCAGCCACCTCATCTTCATCATGATATACATCTGTTTCCTCTAGGAAAGCCTGATACATCTCGGCAGCTACATCACCCTTCTGGAACTGATTGTTCCTCTTGAATCCCTAAGCTTGATTGCTCATCATTGCCAACCTTTGTGATAACTGCCTAAGGTCTTCAAATTTCATGCCGAATAGCTTTTCTTTGATACTCGGCAACATGCCAGCTATGGCTATACCCGGTAACTGGTCATCCGATAAATTCAGAGAATAGCAGAGATGTTTGGTCTCCCTGAATCGGCGCAGATACTCTTGCGGTGTCTCGCCGGGTCTCATCCTCAAGCTCATGAGATCGACCAACTTCTTCTCACTGGTTCCCGTAAAGAAGTATGAGTGGAATTTCTGCTCCAGCTCCGCCCACGTACTGATGGAATTCGCTGGCAGTGAGGTGAACCAAGAGAAGGCTGGTCCTGTCAACGACAATGGGATGTATCGAATCCTCCAAGCTTGATCTGTCGATGCTTCACCAAGCTGCATCAGGTAACGGCTGATGTGTTCCATCGTACTGGTATCATCTTGGCCCGAGAACTTGGTAAGGTCAGTAGGAGGTTTTACTCTCGGAGGAAGAGCTACCCGATTGTACCATTCAGGGTAAGGAGACTTGTACGTGTATATTTGATTCTTCGGTTTTAGGCCGAACTGATTCTGCATCATATCAGCCATCTTATGCATGATGAGGTCGACATTTGAATCAGGAGCTGTTTGCGTCTGCCCTCCAGCGTGTAATCCTGCTGAACTCCCGTAGCCTGGATTCAGAAGAGCATTAATCGAGTTATAGTCTATAAATTCCCGATATCCATCTCCAAACATATCTTTCTGGATCCTGTTTACCACAAGAGATACTCTAGAAGCAGATGGTGGGACGTTCCCTGTTGTGCCGAATGTGAGCTGGCCATAGGTCTGGGGAAGTTGTTGTGCTTCCTGAGAAACCATCCCACCCGTGCTTGGGCCAGCTCCACTGTTTTCGACAACTCTTCGGCGTTGAGGTACTTGGAACAACAATGGCCCCTGCACTGGACCAGCAGCTTCTTCAAAATACTTATCTGCGTTTGGACCGAAAGTATCAACCATGACAGCATGAAAGGTGTTCAGGAAAGCCGACTGATGACTGGTCACTGCACCCGATACGATCCTATGCATCATATCTGCCATCTTCTGGAGAGCCGCTTCTTCGCTACCGTCAGGTAGCTCAAGTTGGTGATGAGGAACAACCTTCGGGAACGTCTGCTTCTGATAGACTTTGCCGCTTTTATTCTTGGAGAAGGTCTCCAAGCACTTGCGCTGGAATTCATCACAAGCTCGCTGCACCAGATCTTTTGATTCTAGCAACAAATCGTCCATGGTCACCTCGAAGACTTGATCTTCGTTAGTCTCAGGCATCTTGAAATGAAGTGGTCCCACCGAGCGTACCAAAAAGTGTGTTGACGCAAAATGTGACGTCTCGCGTCAAGGGCACACAGCAAGCCGAACGAGGCTAGCTTCAATCGGGAGCCCGGGGTGTATCGAACCCGGAGACGTGCCAGTCGGTTTGACCTGAAAACCAACAAGGGA
Organism: Coix lacryma-jobi var. lacryma-jobi; assembly: GCA_009763385.1. NCBI lineage: Eukaryota > Viridiplantae > Streptophyta > Magnoliopsida > Poales > Poaceae > Coix > Coix lacryma-jobi. The sequence goes on along the minus strand of CM019826.1, from coordinate 78,753,561 downwards.
TAAAATGTGAGAATACATTGGAACATGCTGGGTAAAAACCAGATAGTTCCATATGTACGGCTTTGGAAGCCAATCACGACGGCACACAGCTATAGAAGTTGTTTGTCAAAACGGGTTTAAGATGTCATTCGGCAAGTATAAAGAGAAAACATGTAAACATGTCGAATGCCGATTACATACAAATCTATTCAGATAACATATGCATAGGCCAATCCAGCTAGTCTGCCGCACGTCCAGCCTTCATAAACCCGTCAGGCATAAACACAAGCAAAGCTAATCCACCGCATGATACCACTTGCTATAAATCTACACCACTCCTTATAATTAGATTAATCCACCGCATCATACGATCTAATTATAAGAAGCTAAAAGCACACATACACCTGAACAGATCTATACATACTCATTACTCATGTAAGCTTAACCAGAATCGGCAAACTAGCCAAACTGGGGTCCATGAAGAAGAAACATACAAACCAAGCATGGTTAAACTAATCTAAAACCTGCACCTGCCGCACGGCACCCAGCTCTATCAAAGCCTAAACATGATCGGCATGCATGAACCCACAACATGTAGCAACCTAGATTGAAAGTCGGTTCGGCCATTATGATCTTATAATTAGCAAAACACAAGCAAACTCGTGCAACAAGGCCGAACGAAGATCAATATAGATTGGGCAAAAAGTGTTGTACGAATTAAATGAATAAAACATATAACACGTGATAACTTGATGAATCTATTAGATCTGCCAAATCTAACAGAGCCGATAACTATTTTCACTCATGACTCAATTCGCCGCACGATACAAGTCATAGGTAAAAACTTCCCATCATAAGCTTAAATCCGCTGCACGATACTAAGCTTAACATACGAGACTACTTGCATCATATCTCAATCCACCGCATGATACTAGACATGATAGCAAGGTTGCCGGTACTTACGGAGGTCGACGGATCAATGATTCCTCTCGAAGAACTCGACGACACGACTATAACGACTCGAAGATGGCACGGGGCCGGTTGTATTGATGTGGTTGTGAACAGTTTTACAATGGTCGAGGGCTTATATTTATACCCTGGACGAAACACGAATCCTAGACGATTACGACTTTACAATGAAATACGGAAAGATATAAACCCTACATTATTTGCTGCCTTCCATCACCCTGTGTCTTCTCGTACAAGCCGACTTTACTCACAATACGCGTTTTCCGAATGGCCTCGCGAAATAGCCGACCGCGTAGACAGTTACCGAAACTCTAAGGACCAAACAGTTGCCGATCGTTTGCCGAATCTGTCTCCTCTGCTGGCCGGACCCACCTGTCATATTCTTATGCGTGCGAAAATCTAGTGTCAACACATTACTACTCAGGTTCTTTTCCACGATAGCAAATATAGCCAACCGTGATCCGGTAAATAGCCACCAGGGATATTACGGGAACATCCTTTCTTTACTACTTTATTAAGCAAGCTAAGCAATTCTACATATAATATAAATAAGTAACAGATGACAAGGTAGGAGTAAACAATAATCAAGGAAGTGTAATGCAGCAATTTAGAATTCAATCAACTCCTATACCTAATGCATCACAATATAAAATACTCAAGTGAATTAATTATAAAAGCTGGGAGACTTAAAATGCTCCGGGGCTTGCCTTGGGAAAAGACTGAGGCCTCGTAAGCGGGGCACTCAGGCAGGTTAGTTTCTGGCTCGCGGTCGACTTCCTCGGTCCTGGGCAGCTCCAGTATTTCATGCTCGTCGTTTACTTCCCGCTCCTGGTTGGGATCCGGGCTGTCGATCCTATTGCATGCGGTGAATAATAATTAAGTAAATAATGCGGGGTGTGAGATATGGTGTATCAAATGCAAACATTTTCTTGCAAACCAACAAAGCCAACTTGTTGAACCACTTTTGACATTAAGGAAAACTACTTAATTACCACATAAAACAAAGCCATTATTTCCACTATTTCTTATTTATTAAATCGAAGAAATTCAAGTTTGAACTGCAAGTACATTTTTCTGAACTCCAAAAAATCCACAAACATTCCAGAAGGTAACTAACACTAACTGGACTTCACTGCCCAAATTCCAGCAAGAGATAAAATACAGAAGACCAGGTACAAAAAGATGAAATAAACTGCTCAAAAAATGCTTTGAACTAACCTTCCATATAAAAAGTGTCAAACAGCAGGTTTCATATTTTTCCTAGCTTTACCTACTTATAACCACTCTACTGCAGAAACTTCACTGCCAAAGCATAAACACATAAACCTACACAAAATAAACAAAATTACTCTAGATTAAACTATTTGAACTACAACCCTGCTGGAAAAGGGTGGTATACTCATTTTTATATTTTTCCAAGATTCTACTCCCATGAACAGAAACATTATATTATTCTCTACATGAATTTCCTAAGAAAAACATAGAAAAACACATTTATATAGCAACTTCATATTTTTTCATATAACAACCTATGTTTAACATTTTTCTTAACTGGAACATCACATACAGAGACTACACAATTTTTCCCATATTTTATTTTTACATATAAAACACCTTAACACTTATTCCAAGAAAACAGCCAAAAAAGACTTTAAACCCTAACAGACACTTTTTCTACACAAACAGTGCCTTATACATTTTTCACAGGTACTTAACATGATAAGGAACCTACACAAATTTTACCATGAATTAACTCGATAAGAAAACATATAAATCTATTTATCTCAACAAAAGCACATAAACTGAATTAAATAAAAATAGTAATATAAACTTTCACCAAAAATACTTTCATATTTTGCCATGATAGATCTAATCATGAGCAATCTACCAAAACTAAAAGCACCTCATTTGGATTTCTAAATCGTGCTACAGATAAAGAACAAGCTTTTCTGGGAAATAAAACAAAAAGGAAAAACATTTAAACTTTTCCCGGCTCGGCTTCGTGGACTCGGTCTATAGACCGTGGGTGACTGACGTGTGGGACCCGTATGGTCAATGGACCCACTTGCCAACGAGGCAGAGCAGGGGAGCGGCGTTGACCGGATGGCTCTCGCCGACGGTGAGGTCGCCGGCGACGGGGTGGTGCTCGGTGAGTTCGCCTCAACGAGGCGGACCCATCGGTGGTGATGGTTGGGCCAGTGCATGGCCGTAGCTCGCCGGCGACGAGCGATGGCGGACGGCGGCGGCGGTGACGCATGGCTACGCCGTTTCCGGCGGTCGCCGGCGAAATTAACGGGGGCAATAGCTTATGTGAACCCTAGGAAGGCTACTAGAAGGGTTGGTTCGGCCGGTGAAGCTCTGGTGGAGCTGGACCACGTGCGCGGCCATGGCGGCATCCATGGTCGCTCGGTCGGGCAAGAGTGGGAGGCTAGAGGGCGCTAGAGACCTCGCGGAGGTGTGTTCTCACCTTGCCTTGGCCTGACGAAGCTTGATGGCGAAGGAGGTAGGTGGCGAAGCTCGGGGTGGTGCGGAACAGGTTCGAGCTCCGGGCGGTGCTGATGGCGACCGCGGCGGCGCTTCTCGAGTTCTGGTGTCGGTGAAGCTCGGCGGATGGCGCGGAGGTCCACACCGTGTGGTCTGGGTGATGACGGAGTGTTGGCCGGAGTTAATCGGTCGGCGGTGGCTCGGCTAGGGCGGAACGGTGGTGCGGGCTTTTGGTGCCGAACGGTGGCGAGCAGTGAAGTGCTCGGCGCGTTCGCGGGAGAGGAGAGGGAGAGGGGGCAGGCGGTGTGTGCGAATGAGTGAGCGAGTGAGGGAGCAAAGGGAGACGCTCGGGTTTTGCTCGGCGGAGCGGGCAGACGGCCGGACGTGGCGGGGGTCACGGCGGCGCGGCGGGCGAGGCAGGGCGCGGTCAGCGAGGGGCTCGGCAGGCGAGGCGCGCACGGAGAGGGTGAGGGAGATCGCCGGCGTGCTCCGGTGGAAGAAGATCGCGCGCGGAGTGGCCGGAATGGATCCGCGGCAGGGAAGAATGGCCACGTGGCCGCGTCGTCGGCGTACGGCGCGGCCGCGGGTCGGGCGAGCGGCGCGGCGAGCGCGTGGCGCGGCGGGCGCGCGGGGTGCGCGGGCGCGGGCCTGGGCCGGAGAAAGGCCGAACGGGCCGAAAGTGAAGCGCCGGGAAAAATCGTTTTTCCTTTTTCTTTTTCCAAAAACTTTTCAAACTTTGACCATTCAAAAACAGTTTCAAAAACTCCAAACTAGGCTTTGACCCAAAAATAAAAGTTGCTCAAAATAATTTTCTCTACAACCTTCATATAAGACACTTCTGCTGAAAAGCCTTTTCTCAAACTCCACAGAAATAAAGCCAAATCTTGAGTTATAAGTCATTTTATTCTCATATTTTTATTTGTCAAACCATTTTGAACTAGATCAAGGTGTCAATATAAAGAGTATTAGATTCAATATTCTCTATTTTATAAAATTATTTGCCAAGTCAGAAATCCATTTAAACCATCAAGTCCAATAGAGATAAAAAATCCAAATAAATAAACCAAGGACAAGAAGCACTTCATGCACAAAAATGATGCAATGCATTGCTTATGGGTTTTAGTAGCTAAATGTAGTTCCTAATGCATTGCTTGACACTGGAGTGTCACACCGGGGTTCCAGATCCGTATGAGGGCATTGACCCAAGGGCAAAGGACTACATGAGGGCCCGCATTCCAAAGAGGCTGAAGCCCGGGGGGACCAAGTTTAACGAGCCCCACCTCGAGGACGTCGAGAAGACTTTGATGGAGAAAGCCAAGCTTAAGGACAGCATCGTGGTCCGCCGGGGCCACGACTTGCTCACCGAGGTCCTGGGAACCCCCGAGCACCGCGGCCGCGTTCGTGGTGTCGGGTCAAAGATGAGCTGGAAGTCGGTTGAGTCGTGGCAATCCGACGCGGCCACATACAAGTCTAGGCAGAGGTATAAAGATGAGCTATATAAGAAGAGCTTCGATGAAGGCGTGGCTGAAATGATCAAAAGCTCAATAAAGGAAGCCTTCACGAGCAACGACCCAGAGATGGTCACGATGAGGTCGAAGATGTTTGATCACCATGGGCTGCCCAATCCTCAAGCAAAGGAAAAGAAAGCCTTACTGCCGATGAACGAGGATCGCCCAAGGGTCTCGAATGAGGACTTCAAGGAAAACCAGCACATCCGACTCCTCATCCCGTTCGGAAGGTCCAAGAAGATGGTTGTTGACACCACGGGTGGCACGCAGAAGAAACTGCAAGCGCACGGCTGTCAGTTGTAGTTTTTCACGTCAGAGTATTCCGGGGTATCGAATCCACGAGGAACGCGAAGTGATTTTGAGAAAACTAGGGGGATAAGGATATCTAGGATAGATGAAGGGAACAGGCACTATCTACTGAGGTAGATCCTAGTTCTATTAGACTTCTAGTGATTTAAGTTCTTTACTAGTGTACTGTGGGCGTACTAGCCTTTACCACTGACTTAGGTTGAACGCTAGCACAACGAGCCCTACTGTTAAACTAGACCAACTACGTGGTGGAATTCAAGGCGCACAGGGCTATCACCACCTGCTTGCTACCACAGCTATCTGGGGGCCTAGCCGTATTCACTAGCAATATATAGCCTAAGTACCACAGTTAATCTATATACTACTACTACTAGCCCTGTACTAGAACTAGAGCAATTGAAACTAATATCAAGCAATGAAACAAACACACAAGTACTGAAAATAAATACTTGATGATAAAATAGATACTAAGTTACCAAAGTTGAAGCGCAGAGCAGAGAGAAGCAGAGGTCTCCGACAACTCCGGAACTCTCCAGACTTCTACTCTTCTCCTCTCCAGCTCCTCTTCTAGTGAGGCACTCACACTCTCTCTAATCTCTCTAGCATAGCAAGTGTGCTAATCTAACCAAATGGTGAGGAATGGTGTGAGGCTCTCCGAATGAGAGCTCTAGGGGCCTATTTATAGTGCTAGGAAGCTAGGGGGTACTTATAGAGTGAGGGGGAGGTCGGTTAGGGTTTAGGGGGTGGCGCCCGCCACCTCTCTGCCGTCCATTGCAACCGCCATTCATCCAACGGTCTTCATTTGCTCTCCCAAGTTGGTTTGAGGGCCGGTTAGGGTTTAGACACGTGTCCAAAGCCCACTATCCAGGTGATACTCTTCTTATCCCTTGGATCAAATCGCCTTAGTGTGCAATGGCCAAGATTTGAGCTTGAGGTGATTCCCACGGATCGATGACGTGGCTTGGGCCACTTTTGGCACGAATGACCTGGCAGCCGCCAGGAATAGGTGGCGGCCGCCACCTTACTCAGGCCCAAATGGGCCAGAGTGGCTTGGCATTGCTCCTGGTGCTCTTGTTTGGCCCAAATTCCATTATTTCCTGCATTAAGATAAGAAACTATGCACATGTGGAAATAGGTTAGTTATAAACCAAATCTTTTACCTTTTATGTTGTTTTACCTTGGTTTTGGGTGAAATGTTGATGGTGAAATGATGCTTTAAGCACCATCAACAAGCTCCCCCACACTAACCTCTTGCTCGTCCCGAGCAAGCATGGACTTTAAGAATTGAAACAATTTTATTGAACTAAGCATTCACACAAGATGTTCAACTACCTATACTCATGTTAGTAACCTTTCCAAGTGGCTAATAAATCATACCTATGGCGGTTGAAAGATAGAATAGCTTGCAAATAAGAGAAACACACTTTCCTCTTTTACGTACCTTGGGGTTTCAGGATATTTTCAAAAAGAAAAACATGGTTCATTGAATCTCTCTTTAAATCTCAAGGCACTCATGGTGTATATCCTCACTTTATGGCAAAAGAAAATGACAGAGTCAATCCTATGGTTTATGTGGAGTTTATAGAGAAAGGAAGGAATGTAAGGCACTTCTATCTCTCTTTTATTGCTAAGTCAAGTTTAGGATCATGGGAGAGTATAGTCATGCACTAGCCAAGGTATAGGGTGGACTGACTCAACTCCTTTGTTCTTTTTGAAACTCTTCTCTTACCAAGGATCATGGCTATATGCATCTCTTTTTTTTGAATACTTGGACACTTGTCCTTTTGAGAGCATTTGCTCTTTTTTTTGAATACTTGGACACTTGTCCTTTTTAGAGCATTTGCTCTCTCTCTTTTTTAGATACTATATAGCCATGTCCTTTGAAGGAATGAGGAAATTTATTCTATTCTTTTAGAACAAAATTTTGGAGGAGAACTACATGAGTATACTCTCAGTGTGAGAGTTGTCTCAAAAAGGCATGGTTTGCCTTGGCTTTTAGAGCATGACTAAACTCTTCTACCTAGATCAACTATTCTTGACAAAGCTCAAAGATTGATTTAGAAGGCTTTATGGGCGGTTTTCCTATACTCTAATATTTTGGCTTTGGTAGGTGGATAGGAAAGAAAGATCATGAACCATGGTAATTTTGGTTTTCAAAATAAAAACTCCCAAAGTTGTAGCAGAGTACTAATGCAATTTCAATTACTACTTCTATATCTTATCAAACAACAACCTAGGCTGATTTCCCTAACAAAATGAGTAGGCTACTACACATGAATAAAAGGTAGAATAACATGTCATGTAAACACTCAATTCAAAAGAAATTGTTTCAGCATTTTTATTTCCTAGCTGCATTTTTAGTTCAAACCGAGACATCCAGTGATCCAAATTGTACAAAATTTAAAACATAGGTTTAGGGGTTCACCGGGGGTGTTTCGGTGCAGAGTGGCCTGGCAGCCGCCAGAAATAGGTGGCGGCCGCCATGGGCTTTGGCCCACGCAGCTTGCAAACAACGTGGTAGCTACCTTGCTAAGTTCAGGTTACAGTTTTGAACAATCTATCACGTTTTAAAGAGGTGTTTAGAGAGGGATTTCCCCCACACTAGGAGTTTTGGTACTTTTTATTTGAACAAACTGGATGAAGGAAAAAAAAAGAGGGTGTCTTTTTATTCATTATATAAAAATTGAAAATTAAACAACCTAAAATTTAAATCAAGCAAAATTAAAATTAAACTAAATCAAACTAAAAATCTAACTAGACACCCTAAATCTAATCTAATCTAGTGAAGGAGCCTCGTAGAGATCTTCGAAGCCCGTCTCTTTGAAGAGATGCTTGATCTTTGAGGTGCAGCCCTTGCGGAGGATGGTGAACCGATCCTCCATATCCATCCGCCAAAGGGCTATCTCTGCGACTTGATCCTCCAAGGCGCTCTTCTCCTTGCGCAGCTTCTTCACCTCGGCGGCGAGTTTTTCGAGGGTTAACCCCTCCTCACCACCGCTGTGCTCCATCTCGCCGGGGACTCCTGCCGACGATGGGTTGAGACGGCGGCGCACGGATGGCTCGGAGAGCGACCCATTGGAGCCATGAGTGCTCACCTCGCGCTCACGTAGCCTCTTCTCATAATGCCCATCGGGCATCCTCACGCCATACACCTCTAGTTTAGACCTCTTAGGATTGGGGCTGTAACTATGGGTGCAGCTATACGAGCCAAAGCTGACCCGGGATTTCACCCTTGACGGAGTGGGCGTCTCATCGCCCCTGGTTTTGACGGCCGGAGACTTCCACGGGGTGATCTCCCCTGTGGTCGGCCCGGTGGGCGTCCTCAACTTCTTCCCGGGTGGCGTCACCGGAGGAGGATGAAGACAGAGCGGAGGCGAGGCCAGAGGGCGCTTCACCCCTGGCGACCGCCCAGTAGGGGTGGCGCCCGCCACTGGAGTGGTGGCCGGTGCCTTCCCTGTACCCTCCGGTGGTGTCCCCTCGACATAAGTGCCATGAGGCAGCACCATCGCTAAAGGGGGTACGTCAAGCACCTCCATGTCGTCATCGATCAGAGACCGGATGATGGCTTTGGTGGATGACGAGATGGATACTTGAGGGTTATAGGACATAGATTTTCGTGGGGATGACATGGTTTTGGAGGAGGCTTGGCTAGATTTTCGTGGGTGGATGGAAGAAGAACAAGTTCTTCTTTTAAGAAGGGGAAGAAGTGGAGGGATAGGCCTTAGATGAACTAACACGTCCTCATCTCTTCCTTCTTTCATTCTCCCGAGCTCGGGATTAGTTGCCACGTGGAGGGAGGCCTCTAAACTGCGGCCTAGCGTGGCGGGCGCCAGGGTTTGGTGGCGGCTGTTGACTCTTGCTAACGTCGTCACTAGGAGTAGACTATGGAATCTATCCCTGGTAACGGCGTCAGAAAGGTTTGTTGATACTTCTTAATGTAAGAAGTATAACTAACTATTCGTATGACTATTGGTACGTTCCGCAAGCGCACAGAATAAGTCAATTGTAGCACTTCACCCAGGAGTAACCGAGTACGTATTTATTTCCACAGGGAAGCTACTATGGCAGAACTAACACTAGGACCGCTATGAGCAACTAGTGATTCTAGCAGGGTTGATCGAAATGTGTGAATGGGTGCTGGTTTCTACTACTACTAAAAAGAAAGAAAGAAAGACTAACTACTACTAACTAAATCGGCGGGGTCTGGCCGATGAACAGATTAATGTTTTTGTACACACTTATGATCACAACTAACTTAGCAATAAAGAGTTTCTCTAGTTCTTCGAACTGTACACACCCTCTGGACTATTTGCCTCAGACGTGCACAACGAGGTTTATGATTTAAGAACTAACCCAACTACGTGGTGGAATTCAAGGCTCCCAGGGCTGTCACCACCTGTTTGCTACCACAGCTATCCGGGGGTTAGCCACAAACTAAGGTATAACTAGTCTAAGCACGGCGCTTACACTAATATATACTACTCTAATCTTGCGTCCAAAACTAGAGCACTGATTACTCAGCGAAGAACCCAAACTAGATGAAAACTAGATACTAAGTTATCTATGATCAAAAGCACTCAACAAGAACAATAAGTAAAGAACTTAAAGTAAATGCTGAAAGTAGAAGAACACTAAGATAAATGAAGAAAGACATGGAATTATACCAGAGACTTGGAAGATCCTCTATTATAACTCCAGCTCTTCTCTTCTTCACTTTCGCTCTCACTCTAAGTCTCTCAACTAGAGTGTTCCTTCACCAGAGCTTCGCTTACAAGAGAGTGGGACTAATGAGGTGAGGTCTGAGTACAAATGAGCTCGGGGGGTCCTATTTATAGCCTAAGGGACCTAGGGTTAGGTCAGGGGGGTGAGTGTGGTGGCGGGCACCAGCCCTAGGTGGCAGCTGCCACCCCCCTGGCCCTTGGATCCACCGCCTCTTCACCAACGACATCCAGGAGGTCCTCCAAGTCGGTTTGGGGTCGGTTAGGGTTGTCCAATAACCGTTACATGGGCAATTAGGCCATGATCCGTGTGACGCTGCTTCTTAGCCCTTGGATGAACCAACTTAGGTGAGCAACGGCTGCAAATGAGTGTGGCATGCCTCCCTTGGATCAGTGACATGGCAGGGGAGGAGTTTGGGCCTCACTCCCCTGGCGGCCGCCAGTGATGTGTGGCGGGCGCCACTCCACCTTGGCCCAAAGTGAGCCCAGGTGAGTGTGTTTGCATCCTGGTGGGTCCTCTTCGTCATTTTGCTCAAAAACCCTGCAATTTCCTACATTCAAATAAAACTCAAGGACAAGTGGAAATCGTTAGTTTATAGAAGGTTTTTGGTTGATTTTAGGCCCTTGTGTTGTGTTATATGACCTTGTTGATGCTAAGAATATGACAGTTAGTGAGCGTCAACAAGCTCCCCCAAGCTTACCTCTTGCTCGTCCTCGAGCAAGCATGGACTTGAATAATCTTGAAAACACTGTGTTTTGTTGTGTATGCCCATATTATTTTCATCACCATGGAATTGGTAGCCTTCCCTGCACTCAAGATTAGAACAAAAGACGAGCAAGAAAGAAGGTTTGTCTTTCCCTTGCCTATTTTGCTAATCAAGATATGTGGAGTTTTTGCAAGTTTTGTTCAAAAGAAAGCATGCTTAGTAACTTCTGTGGCTCACTCAATCACTCATAATTGTATGTGGAAATGGAAGAATTATCCTCTCACTAAGACTTTATGTGGGGTTTAATGGGTAGGATAAAAGTGAGCATGCAATGCTAGCATAATTTTTGCCAAGTTAGACAAATAGAGCAAAGGAGCAACAAGTCATAGGCTCAGACCAGGAATGTGCAAGTGTGTGGTATTTATTGTGGCTAATACTTTCATGGCACTTCTCCTTTCTATCTCAGTTCTGGGATCATGGCTATGAATGAGAGCATTTTCTCTTTTGGATATTCTCTTCTTTTTAGAGCACTTGCTCTCTTTTTTTTTCTAGAGCACTTGCTCTTTTGAATATTCTTTTCTTTCTAGAGCACTTGCTTTTTTTTAACTACTATAGCCATGTCCCTGAGATTTCATTATGGAGCATGATATTTTGCCATGGAGTATTCCTAACAATGAATGGAAATAAAGGCATGTTGTGTGCGTATTCTCAGTGTAAGAATAGCACTATATAGGTGGGTGCAAGTGAATTCCTTGGTCTAAAGATATGAAAAGTTTCTCTACCATGACTATCAACAAAAGTCTAAGTAGCTCAACACTAGCATGCAACAAATGGAAGCTCCTACTCTAAGAGTAAAAATTATTTGGCTTTGGTAGGACTTTCTTTGCCACAGAAGTACTTAGAGCAAGTTTTTAAATTTTTTCAAAATAACAACTCCACAAATTTGACTTGCTTAAGTCAAAGTAGAAACTTACTTCCCCTTTACTTAGTCTAATGCTGATGTCTCAAGTTTAGTTCTAGCATACGTTCTCCCATGATAACTCTAATGCATGACATACATTTTTTTTAAGAAAGACTTACGATGAGAGCGTTTCATTTATTACTATTTATTTATTATTTTTTTTTCTTTACTGCAAATTAACTAAGATTAAACTCAAATTTAAATTACTGAAAATAAAAAATAAAAAAAATAAAACTAACAGAAATAAAGACGATAGTGATACTTACCTTTTTGACGGGGTCCTCCCCCAAGCTGGCTTTTGGCGTGGTCGGGTTACATGTATCCTTGATGACGGTACATGTCGTCCTAATTCTGCTGGTTCTGCTGCAGGAGAGAAGAAATATTACCCAGTTCTCCACCAGTTTCGTGGCGGAATTCCTGGAAATTTTGGTTCAAGTCGTTCAAGTCCTGACGGATTTCGGCAGTATCCATGGTGAGTCCATTCATTTGGTGCTGAAGATATCCCATATCGCGCATCCACTCGTCCTGATGAAAGGACGAATGACGAGCGGCCTGTGGCGAGATTCCCCTATGGAAGAACTCATCACCACAGCCAGTGTACCGGGTGGATCCTCCCAAGGAATGGGATGAACTCCCCAACTGGGATGAGTGAAAGGACGCCTCCTGGCCGTATTCCCACCGCGGATGTTGCGGTTGTTGCCAATTTGATCCTCCTGCTTGGTGCGAGCCAGGGGGTGTCAAATGACCATAGTGTGCTGCTCCATCATACTGCCCTGCATGGAAAGGGTCAAACTCCTGTGCCGCTGCTGCTGCTCTCGCGGCCTCTTCTGCTGCACGGGTTTGCGCTCGCGTCCTCCTCCTGGGAACCTGCATGATGTTCTCTCGGGCCAACCTGCGGTTTTGCTCTGCCTCGGTTTTCAGGGCCAAAAGTAACATTGGTGCATTCACCAACCAAAGTGATAAGTCAGGAAGAGCGATTTTATTCACATAATTTTGGTAGATCATGTGAATCTCACCGGTCTCCTGGTTTTCACGCAAGAGGTGTCCTTGCGAGAAGTGCTCCATGGTCAAAAGGTCTCGGTCACTAGTAATGTAGGAGTATACAGCGGTGTTCAGCAGACCCATGTTAAAAGCCAGTCTAGTTATCCATGATGTCATTTCAATATTTTCAGTGCGTTGATTAAATTTAGACCAGTAGTCTGCCATGGCCTTGGCGGGTGATACTTTTATGTGGTTTACTAGAGCATATAGCAGCAGCATTTCAGGCTTTTTTAATTGGTCTTAAGTCAGGTCTTGGAAAAAGTGTGATACTAATATACTTGTGAAAGAACCTGAGCGTGGGGTTGTGGATATTACTTGTACGGGGCAAGCCTGGGTCTCTATTCCTAGCAATACTTTTCCAAAATTCATTTCTATTGAATCCCGTACAGGCAGATTCCAAGCTCAGTAAGCAAGAATCATTAAAGTTTAGATTCTTGCTGAACTGCCTCCACGTTAAAGAATGTTCTTCATTAAAAAGCCGAAATGTTATGTGATTGGCAGACAATTGCATGGTAGCTAGAAATTCCATTGTGAGGGGAAGGATTCCCTCCTCATTAACCTTCCATGCATCTTCCCATCCTAAGGTTCGAGAAATATAGAGAAACTCACTGTCCATACCAGTGCGACTTAGCAAGTCATCGTCGATGCGACAGGTGTGAATGAACTCCCTCTCACTGAGGATGTTCCGGGCCTGCCGTTCCCGATCACTCTGCCAGATGATATCATTGACGGAGTTCAGGATGCGGATGGTCGATCCAGCCTGGTATGTGGGCGGAGAGTCCCGATCCACCGACATTTCGTTGGTGGATGCAGTACCTCACCCGACGCTCTCCTCATCACGCCCAGCAAAGCGAATGTGGGTGTTTGCTCTCGACGAACTTCCCTCACCCTTACTCTTCTTCTTCTTGCCGGTGAAGAAGTTCTTGAGAGGACCCATGACTTCCTTGCTAGTGCTCAAGATGGCTGGTGTTTATGTGTTTTGAGTGAGGTGTGAGAACTTGTATGGGGTGTGGGTAGCATTTATAGGCTGAGGATGGAAGGGGGAAGGCTGAGAGCTCCCCCCTCCTGGCGGGCGCCAGGAATAAGTGGCGAGCGCCACTCCACCTTGCCCAAATTTATCTGCAACCGACACATGAGGTTTCCCTTGTTATGTCCACTCAAATTCCAAGTGAGGAATAAAGTGGTAGTGTCGTTGCAAAGTGCAAAGAGTGTAACCTCCTAAATGGGGCAAGTGGGCTGAAAATTTCAAAGACCACTTCTTCATCCTGGTCATACTTTATACCAAGGATGGTGGGAAACTTACTCGGGAGCAGTTTTGTACCGAAATGTGAAAATAGAGGTGGCGGGCGCTAGGAAAATGTGGCGGGCGCCACCCTCCTTGGCTGAATTTCACTCCAACTCACCCCTCCTTTCACCTAGTGCTCTCCTTGTCACTCTCCATCACATGTGCACCAGAATTTTTGGGTGGAGATGTGTCCAAAAGGTGGAGTGAAGAGGGGGAGACATGGGAGTGAGTGATTGCATTGAAAAGAGCAAAGCCATGGGTCTCCCTTGGTGTTATTTGGGTCTAGGAGGTAGGTGTAATAGTCTAGAGATTGGCTAGTGCTCCCTAGTGCAACCTAGGGTGGCGGGCGCCAGCATGGGGTGGCGGGCGCCACCCCTATGGCTGCCCTAAGCTCCCTAGGTGCCGCCTAATCACTCTAGTAAACATCTAAATTGCAGGAAAATTAATTTGCCTAAGTAAAAACAAAAATTTAAATGGGGGATAAAGACTTACCTTAGCCTAACTTACCTTGGTTAACCGCTTTGGATTCCCGATTAGTGTCGCCTTCACGGTGGTTGTGGTGGAATGTCGGCACCGATGAACTTTGATGACAGGTGTTTTTCCGGTCGCGGTGTGAACTCGAATTTCTCCTCCTTTCCACTGATGTGGAGCTGAATTTCTCCAGCTCCTACATCAATGGTGGCTTTTGCTGTGCTCAGAAATGGTCGTCCCAAGATCAATGGCGTCCGGTGGTCGGGATTAATATCCAGAGCCACGAAATCCACCGGGACAAAGAGATTCCGGATTTTCACTGGAATATTCTCTGCTATTCCCGCGGGATATCGGAGAGATTGATCGGCTAGCTGCAAACACATAGAAGTAGGGGACAACGTATGATGATTTAATTTATCGTATATTACCTTGGGCATGACGCTGACGCTTGCTCCCAGATCACAGAGTGCATGCTCGAAGTGCTGCTCTCCAATTGAACATGCGATCGTTGGGTTTCCTGGGTCCTTCTTCTTTTCTGGGAGTTGGTTTAAAATGACTGCACTGCAATCTTCGGTCAATTTAACCACATCTCTAGTTGGAATTGGTTTCTTCTTATTGAGCATGTCTCTCAAATATTTTGCATAAGTTGGAACCTGCATAGCATCAATAAATGGCACATGTTTATATAATTTTTGAATTACCTCAACGAATTTCTTGAATTGGTCGTCTTCCGTCGGATTTCTGTTTCGATCTGGAAAAGGTAATACATGTGTATCATAGAATTCATGAGGAGCAGTTCGTACCTTGGATGAAGGTTCAGCTGGGGTCTCCTCTTCTTCGTCATCTTCAACATTAACAATATTTTTCTTTGCAGCAGTATTACTACTAGGAACTAAATTAGGATGAGGTGGATCACGAGTGGATTTACCACCTCTCGTGGTTACAGCTTTTACCTCCTCATAGTATTTAATTTGAGATTTAATGTTATATACGGTTTGCTCTAATCTCTTATTAAAATTAATTTGTTCCTTAAATGCTTCAGAAAAATCTTTCAGTTTAGCATAAATTCCTTCTAACATTTTATCATGTTCAATTAATTTATTATTTATGCTATCATTAATTCTACCTTGATTAGAAACTAATTTTCCAATAGGAGAATTAAATACGGAGGTTTGAGGCATACCTTTATTGTTCCATTGTTGGATCATTGGAATTGGAGGTTCTCCGTAGCCACCATTATTAAGGGATTTGGCATCCTCTTTCTTAATTTCTGCTTGACCTTCACTTGACGAAGTGACTCGTTGCTTGGCGTAGTACTCCTTTGCAGCACGATCTCTCTTCTCATTTATCCTTTGCTCTAGCAATTTTACCAAAGTTTGCAGGGTAACAAAATTAGCTTGCTTAATTTCAGACTTACCTCTAGCACGTTTTTCTGTCCATCCTTGATTTGCCACCATTGTCTTGATCAATTTGGTTGCCTTCTCTACAGTGAGAGAGAGGTATGCTCCTCCGGCGGCAGCATCAATGTGTTGTTGAGATTCTTGTTGGAGTCCATGGTAGAAGCTCTGGATCAAGTACCAGTCTTGCATTCCAAGGTAAGGACAGTATTCAACATACTCTTGTAGTTTCTCCCAAGCTTCAGTGATTGTTTCTTCATCTCCCTGTCCAAAATTAGCAATCTTGCTATGGAAAAGAATAGTTTGACTTATCGGGCAGAACTTGTTGAGGAATTGATCCGCGCATCTCACCCACGTCAGCAGGTGTCCAGAGTTGAAGAGGAACCACTGCTTCGCTTTTTCCACTAATGAAAATGGAAAAAGACGAAGTCTGATGGCATCCTGCGAAACTCCCTGCACAGAAATTGTACTACATATCTCCAGAAAATTCCGGAGGTGAGCATTGGCATCCTCGGAAGGTTTGCCATTAAATGCAATAGCTTGAGCCATACGTATTAGGTGAGGTTTAAGCTCAAAATCTACATTACTAGTAGAAGGTAACACTGGAATGTGAGCAAGAGTAGGCATGGAATACTCACAGAGTGTTTTGGTCGACGTCGATGTTTATGACGATGTCGGCGTTGGTGTTGATCGATCGGTGGAGCAGCTTGGTTCGTCAGTCACTTTTGACTTGGATTCTTGTCTCGACGAACTCCTCTCACGAAGCTCCAGGTTCTTCCTCGGAGGAGTGAGATTAGCTCTCGCTCTCCTAAGAATGGCCTCAGGACCTTCTTGATAGTCGCTCGGAAGATTGAATCCAGACATGACTACTTGAACAATCACAAACAATGAACAATATATATATACCCGCTAGAGCTACGGGGGTTAATTCAATAGAAATCACAAAGAATTAATTCTAGCCAATTGCTTCCCCAGCAACGGCGCCAGAAATGCTTGTTGACTCTTGCTAACGTCATCACTAGGAGTAGACTATGAAATCTATCCCTAGTAACGGCGCCAGAAAGGTTTGTTGATACTTCTTAATGTAAGAAGTATAACTAACTATTCGTATGACTATTGGTAGGTTCCGCAAGCGCACAGAATAAGTCTATTGTAGCACTTCACCTGGGAGTAACCGAGTATCGTATTTATTTCCACAGGGAAGCTACTATGGCAGAACTAACACTAGGACCGCTATGAACAACTGGTGATTCTAGCAGGGTTGATCGAAATGTGTGAATGGGGGTTGGTTTCTACTACTACTAAAAAGAAAGAAAGAAAGACTAACTACTACTAACTAAATCGGCGGGGTCTGGCCGATGAACAGATTAATGTTTTCCTACACACTTATGATCTCAACTAACTTAGCAATAAAGAGTTTATCTAGTTCTTCAAACCGTACACACCCTCTGGACTATTTACCTCAGACGTGCACAACGAGGTTTATGATTTAAGAACTAACCCAACTACGTGGTGGAATTCAAGGCTCCCAGGGCTGTCACCACCTGTTTGCTACCACAGCTATCCGGGGGCTAGCCACAAACTAAGGTATAACTAGTCTAAGCACCGCCCTTACACTAATATATACTACTCTAATCTTGCGTCCAAAACTAGAGCACTAATTACTCAGCGAAGAACCCAAACTAGATGCAAACTAGATACTAAGTTATCTATGATCCAAAGCACTCAACAAGAACAATAAGTAAAGAACTTAAAGTAAATGCTGAAAGTAGAAGAACACTAAGATAAATGAAGAAAGACTTGGAATTATACCAGAGACTTGGAAGATCCTCTATTACAACTCCAGCTCTTCTCTTCTTCACTCTCGCTCTCACTCTAAGTCTCTCAACTAGAGTGTTCCTTCACCAGAGCTTCGCTTACAAGAGAGTGGGACTAATGAGGTGAGGTCTGAGTACAAATGAGCTCGGGGGGTCCTATTTATAGCCTAAGGGACCTAGGGTTAGGTCAGGGGGGTGAGTGTGGTGGTGGGCGCCAGCCCTAGGTGGCGGTTGCCACCCCCCTGGCCCTTGGATCCACCGCCTCTTCACCAACGGCATCCAGGAGGTCCTCCAAGTCGGTTTGGGGTCAGTTAGGGTTGTCCAATAACCATTACATGGGCAATTAGGCCATGATCCATGTGACGCTGCTTCTTAGCCCTTGGATGAACCAACTTAGGTGAGCAACGACTGCAAATGAGTGTGGCATGCCTCCCCTGGATCAGTGACGTGGCAGGGGAGGAGTTTGGGCCTCACTCCCCTGGCGGCCGCCAGTGATGGGTGGCGGGCGCCACTCCACCTTGGCCCAAAGTGAGCCCAGGTGAGTGTGTTTGCATCCTGGTGGGTCCTCTTGGTCATTTTGCTCAAAAACCCTGCAATTTCCTACATTCAAATAAAACTCAAGGACAAGTGGAAATCGTTAGTTTATAAAAGGTTTTTGGTTGATTTTAGGCCCTTGTGTTGTGTTATATGACCTTGTTGATGCTAAGAATATTACACTTAGTGAGCGTCAACAGCGGCCGCCAGTTGAGAGTGGCGGCCGCCACTCCTCCTTCGCCGGGCATCGAGTGGGAGAAGGTAAGCCTCCTAAAATTCAAAGTTCCGGGATCGAAATGGCTTGGTTGGGCCTAAAGAGGCCTTTCTCGCGGTTTTGGATGGACTAGGTGCATGAAATGGAAAAGGGATAAACTGGGTCCATCCATTAATTGTCATGGGCTTGAGCTCTTTCAAAGTTAATTATATAAATTTCGTTGAACTCATTTTTATCAAAGTCATAAAATATTTTAATCTTTGTCCATTGACTTTGAAGATTTGCCCATCGTCACTTTCTAATGTGACGGCTCCATGGGAAGAGGTTGCAACAACCTTGAAAGGTCCTTCCCATTTGCTCCGAAAAGTCGAACACGGGAGTTAAAGAGTAAAACTTTATCTCCTACTTCAAACTCTTTTGTTTTTGATCCGTTTATCATGCCATCTCTTAGTCTTCTCTTTATAGAGCTTGACACTATGATAGGCTTTCTCTCGCCATTCTTCTAGTTCGGAAATTTGCATCTTCCTATTTTGGCCAGCTTGGTCAAGGTTCATGTTCCATTTCTTAATGGCCCAATGAGCTTTGAACTCAAGCTCAACAGGAAGGTGACAAGTTTTCCCATAAACTAGTTGGTATGGGGACATTCCAATCGGAGTCTTATAGGCGGTCCGATAGGCCCACAGAGCTTCGGGTAACTTATGTTTCCATCCCTTTCCCATTTCTTCTACCGTCTTTTGCAAGATATTCTTTATTTGTTTATTAGATGTTTCGGCCTGTCCACTTGTTTGGGGGTGGTATGCAGTGGCTACATTATGTTGGATTCCTTGACTAGCTAAGAAATGTCGGAAGCTCTTATCTATGAAATGAGGGCCTCCGTCACTAATGACTAGTCTAGGAACTCCAAAACGAGGAAAGATGTTTTCTTTGAACATTTTCTTCGAATGTTTAGCGTCTGCTGCTCGACAGGGTATGGCTTCTACCCATTTCGAGACATAATCCACAGCCACAAGAATGTACTCGGCGTCATAGGATTTAGGAAAGGGGCCCATGAAATCTATACCCCAAACATCGAACAACTCAACTTGGAGATTGTTCACGAGAGGCATAGCATCTCGGGCATTAATGTTACCACTTTGCCAACGAGGACAATGTCTCACAAAATTCTTTGTGTCCTCATACATGGATAGCCAATAAAAACCACTTTGCCATATTTTAGCATTGTCCGAAAAGCTCCATAGTGTCCTCCATATTCGGCGGAGTGACATCTATCTATGATTTTTGTTGCTTCTTCTATGGGGACACATTTTCTCAAGAGTCCATCTGCACAGACCTTATAGAGATATGGTTCATCCCACAGGTGTGTTCTGCTTTGATATAGCAGTTTCTTTTTATTCTCCCCCGGCGGGACATAGCCGGTGACTATGAAATTCACGATGTTTGCATACCAAGGGTTGGTATACGTGACTTTTAGAAGGGTATCATCGCAAAGGAACTCATTTATTGGGAGATTGTCCGAATTATTGACTTGTAGTCTAGACAAGTGATCAGCTACTGAATTCTCTGCCCCTTTCTTGTCTCTTATTTCCAGGTCAAATTCTTGAAGGAGTAGGATCCAGCGGATCAACCTTGGCTTAGCATTTTTCTTAGTGAAGAGATATTTTAGAGCAGAGTGATTGGTATAAACAATCACCTTAGCTCCCACTAAGTAAGATCTAAACTTGTCTATGGCAAAGACTACGGCCAAAAGTTCCTTTTCTGTGGTTGCATAGTTTAGCTAGGGGCCAGTCAGGGTCTTACTAGCATAAGAAATAGCATAATGCTTCTTATCTTTAGTTTCACCAAGGACGGCTCCCACAGCATAATCACTAGCATCACACATGATTTCGAATGGCACATTCCAATCTGGGGGTCGGATGATTGGTGCAGAGGTTAGAGCCTTTTTCAAAATATTGAAAGCTTGTAGACAATCCTCGTCAAATTTGAACGGGACATCTTTTGCTAATAGGCTCGTTAAGGGTCTAGCGACCTGTGAGAAATCCTTAATAAACCTTCTATAAAAGCCGGCATGGCCCAAGAAGCTTCGGATTTCTCTCACATTAGTGGGTGGTGGCAATTGTTCAATTATATTGATTTTGGCTTTATCCACTTCTATCCCACGTTCTAAAATTCGATGGCCTAGGACAATTTCTTCCTGCACCATGAAGTGACACTTTTCCCAGTTAAGAACTAGGTCCTTCTCTTCACAGCGTTGGAGGACTTTGTCTAAATTGGCTAGGCAATCGTCAAAGGTTTTCCCATAGACTGAAAAGACGTCCATGAATACCTCCATGATTTGTTCAATCATATCGAAAAAGATGGACATCATACACTGTTGGAAAGATGCCGACGCATTGCAAAGTCCAAAGGACATGCGTCTATAGGCATAAGTTCCATACGGGCATGTGAAAGTCGTCTTACTTTGGTCATCTGGATGGATTGTGATTTGGTGATAACCAGAATATCCATCCAGGAAGCAAAAGAAGGAATGGTTTGCTAATCTCTCTAGCATCTCATCTATAAAAGGAAGTGGGCAAAGATCTTTCTTTGTGGCTTTATTCAGCTTCCTATAGTCTATACACATCCTCCATCCAGTGACAGTGCATTGAGGGATTAACTCATTTTTCTCATTCTTAACGACTGTCATGCCTCCTTTCTTTGGAACTACTTGCACGGGACTTACCCACTCACTATAAGGAACTGGATAAATAATTCCCGCGTGCAAGAGTTTCAGGACCTCCTTTTTCACGACTTCACGCATAGCGTTATTAAGTCGTCTTTGTGGCTCTCATGAAGAGGGTATCTCAGGATCAAGAGGGATACAATGGGTGCAGAGATTTGGACTAATTCCCTTCAAATCTTGAAGTGAATAGCCAAAGACAGATTGATGTTTTTCTAAGACAAGGGTCAACCTACGGACTTCCTCTTCAGATAGCTTACTGCTAATGATTACGGGAGTCTCGAGGTCTTTGTTTAGAAATATGTATCTCAGGCCTTCAGGCAGAGGTTTTAGCTCTATGGAAGGTCGAGATGGCTTTTCCGATTCGTCTAAGCGAAACGGTTCATCTGTTTCGGCTTCTTCTTCGAAAAAGAACTCAGAATCTTCTTCAAAATCAAGCTGAGCCAACTCATAAAGAGTAGAGGTTCTAGCTTGATCGAGAAGATCTGGTTCTGGTGGTTGTTCGGCAATAGAATTTAATGCAAGAACGAAAGGTACTGAGTACTCTTTTCCACCGATTTGAGCATTAAAGTGCTCTTGACATGGTCCTTGCAAGGCAAGTATGGACCACGGTTGTCCTAAGAAGACGTCAAAAAGGACTACATCGAAAATGTAGAAATCTAAGACCATGTCCGCTCCATCTACTTGGATGGGGACCATCTTTAGGATTCCTTCACTTTCCAACATGTCACCATTTAGGGTCTCTTAAACACCGTTTAGTTGGTTGTCGTTGAAGGTCGGGGAATGTTTTGGATACGTAATTACTAGCAAGAACATTAATTCCCACGACAGGGTCGTAAAAGGCAAAGGCCCTTTCTCCCGTAATTCGACAATCTATTATGCTAGGTACTTTATCTATGCGAGGGATGTTTTTTGATACTTCGACTTCAATTGTCCATTCATGACCCATGACAGCTGAAAGTTCCAAAAGACACTCTCGGCTATAGATTCCATCAGAGGACTCAGGAAGTGGTTTGTCGGATGGGAGAGCTTGAACGGAGTAGTTCATAGCATTTCCGTAATCCTCAAACACATCATCCTCTATCTCGCCCAAAAATTCTGGAAGAATTTCTCTCCCAGATGTGGACGGAATAGGTTCCGCTAAGTCTAGCGAGCTAGACTCAGGCTCTTCTTGTTGTTCTATGGTCAAAACTTGGGTTTCTACGACTTCGTCCTCAAGGATTTCATCGGAAACTCTAGTATAAGGAGTGTTCTCGAGAATTCTATCAGGAACCTCCTTTCCACCTCGTGGAGAAAGATGAAGAAACGCTCCACCTGACGAATGATCAAGGTGAAGAGCGCTTTCTTTCTCTAGAACGACATAAAAATGCTGAAGGAGAACTGGATCGGGTATGGCTAAATTGGGTCCTGAATTGACTAAACCAATAAAACGGTCCCAAACCTCCCCTAATGTCTCCTTATCATTTTGTCTAAAGGTCAACACTTCTACTCGTAGTCGTACCACTCGGTGGACAGGGAAATACGTCAAGATAAACTTGGTCCGTAAAGTTCCCTAGTCTCCTCTGGCACTTCCCACGGTTCGAGCATGCCATGTTTTAGCTTCTCCCGTCAAAGTGAACGGAAACAGCTTCCACTTGACAGTGTCAGGTGAAATGCCTGAAATGTTCAAGCATGCACAAACTTGCTCAAACTCACGTAGATGTGTGTAGGGATTTTCTGATCCCGTAAACATGCTCTCCTAAACTTTGTTAATAAAGTCAGGGCGCAATTCGTAACTATCGGCATATATAGGTTGTGATGATGAATGTGGCTCTAATCGCGAACTCTTAGGAGCTGCGAATTGTAAGATAGATTGATTCTCCATGCGGAGAGGGTAAAGATGATCCTAACTCTAGTCTCAAAAATCAGCTATCGTTCCCCGGCAACGGCGCCAGAAAAGTTTGTTGACACCTCGGGTGGCACGCAGAAAAAACAGCAAGTGCACGGCTGTCAGTTGTAGCTTTTCACCTCAGAGTATTCCGGGGTATCGAATCCACGGGGAACGCGAAGTGATTTTGAGAAAACTAGGGGGATAAGGATATCTAAGATAGATGAAGGGAACAGGCACTATCTACTGAGGTAGATCCTAGTTCTATTAGACTTCTAGTGATTTAAGTTCTTTACTAGTGTACTGTGGGCGTACTAGCCTTTACCACTGACTTAGGTTGAACGCTAGCACAACGAGCCCTACTGTTAAACTAGACCAACTACGTGGTGGAATTCAAGGCGCACAGGGCTGTCACCACCTGCTTGCTACCACAGCTATCCGGGGGCCTAGCCGTATTCACTAGCAATATATAGCCTAAGTACCACACTTAATCTATATACTACTACTACTAGTCCTGTACTAGAACTAGAGCACTTGAAACTAATATCAAGCAATGAAACAAACACACAAGTACTAAAAATAAATACTTGAAGATAAAATAGATACTAAGTTACCAAAGTTGAAGCGTAGAGCAGAGAGAAGCAGAGGTCTCCGACAACTCCGGAACTCTCCAGACTTCTACTCTTCTCCTCTCCAGCTCCTCTTCTAGTGAGGCACTCACACTCTCTCTAATCTCTCTAGCATAGCAAGTTTGCTAATCTAACCAAATGGTGAGGAATGGTGTGAGGCTCTCCAAATGAGAGCCCTAGGGGCCTATTTATAGTGCTAGGAAGCTAGGGGGTACTTATAGACTGAGGGGGAGGTCGGTTAGGGTTTAGGGGGTGGCGCCCGCCACCAAACCCTGGCGCCCGCCACCTCTCTGCCGTCCATTGCAACCGCCATTCATCCAACGGTCTTCATTTGCTCTCCCAAGTCGGTTTGAGGGCCGGTTCGGGTTTAGACACGTGTCCAAAGCCCACTATCCAGGTGATACTCTTCTTAGCCCTTGGATCAAACCGCCTTAGTGTGCAATGGCCAAGATTTGAGCTTGAGGTGATTCCCACGGATCGATGACGTGGCTTGGGCCACTTTTGGCACGAATGACCTGGCGGCCGCCAGGAATAGGTGGCGGCCGCCACCTTACTCAGGCCCAAATGGGCCAGAGCGGTTCATACATGTGGAAATAGGTTAGTTATAAACCAAATCTTCTACCTTTTATGTTATTTTATCTTGGTGTTGGGTGAAATGTTGATGGTGAAATGATGCTTTAAGCACCATCAACAATGGTGGTGGCCGAGGGATGCATTCTTGCACCCCACGATATTCACGACTTCAACAAAGACAACATCCCTGAAGACTATGTGGTCGTGAGCCCGTTATGGCATGTTCTCGACTAGGAACATTTTGAATTGGACCATCCCAACCTACAAACGGCCAGACACCTAGGGCGGGCACTTGGATTGGAAGTCCTATGGAACCGCGAGGAAATCGAGATCATTGCTCGGACGCCAACTCCAACGCCGACACCAGCATCACAACCATCAGCCGCCGGATCTTGTCCTCCGGAAGATCCAGATCACGACAGCGATTATGACAAAGAAAAGGGAGGGGACAAGGGCAAGGGAAATGACAATGGAGAAGGCGGTAGCGAAGGCGGGGACAAGGAAAAGGTAGAAGGTGATGGCGGGGAAAAGGAAAAGGGCACTGACATGGGAACTGTGTCTCCCCCGCCTCCAAATAGTCCGCCGATCGGCCCGGTCAATGAGGCAAGAAGCTCAGAGGCCGGTAAGGGCGACAACACGACAAGCCAGCCAAGCATGAATGAGCAACAGGGAGGCACGATGGGGGAGGCAACAGGGACGAAGACACCTCCCCCGTCAACCACAAGCCAATGTCCTCCCCCGCCCACCAAGAATCCAAGAATGTCCACCGACAAGCTCCCGTACACGCTCACGTTCGAAAGGTATGGTAACATTGAGCATAATACCACGTCCATAGTATATATGCTACTAACATCCCTATCCATCGTTTGCCAGGCCTGAAACTACCCGTCAACTATTTGATGAGGCCGAAGACTGCCCTGGCCACTATGTGTGCGGGAAGTTCATGATTCCCAAGGCCCAGCTCATCGACGAGGAAAAGTGGGATACAAGGAGGTTCCATCTATGGTACATGGAAGCTGCAAAAGCCGGGATGTCAAGTTTTAACGTCAAGATTCCCACGGAGTACTTCCACTTGCCCGCTGGTAACGAAATGCACCTACCCGTCGACTTTAGCGACATGTACAACCTGATGCGGGAAGAAGACCTGGACATCGTTCAAATCACCTTATTCACACTGTAAGCGATGAATGCAACTTCCATAGATCACTATATTCGTATTTTCCATAGTTCTATACTTATTATGTCACGATGACTTGTCCATGCAGCATGACGGTCACTGTAAGTAATAAAAAGACACGTCCTGTACTCTACCTCTCTCCTGCACATATTACTGAAAGAGTCATCAAGGGTTTCGAGATCACTGATCTGGAGATGACAGTTCGACAGCGAGAGAAGAAATATGAAGAAAATATGAAAGCCGAGAAGACTAAGTTGAAAAATTGCATACTAGAATGCATGAAGAAGATCAAGCCGGATGGGCCAGAGTGTATAATGGCTGCCTATCACTTTGGGTAAGTCAAATACATATACGTACACCTAAGTCGCTAGCATATCATGCCTTCCCGCCGTCATAAACTCTATTTTGTTGCAATGGTGCAGCCAGGGCCACGTGGGTGGCCACTGGGTCGCTTTTATAATATACCCTCAAGATGGCAGGGCCTGTGTGTTTGACTCCTTGAGCGTACCAAACAAGCAAGGGTACAAGGCATTTGAAGATTGTCTGAAAAAGTAAGTCATCCAGCTTTTTCATCAGTTACGGTTACCATACATTTTTAAATGGTGGCTAAAACTATTATATTTCGTACAGCGCTTATAAGGAATAACAAAAGGTGCCTGGATTCTGGGACCGAAGAACTCAAAAGTTCAAGGACAAGCATAGGTACCACCTCAAAATCCGACGAGATTTCCCTGTGTTGACTCTAATTAACTCTTATTATTAAAGGTCATTTAAGCATGAAAATGGATGAATATATAAACTCCACCTTAGTATAGGGTTTAAAACTAATAAATTCCTTAATTTTGGTGAATTGTGAATCCGCAGGGACTAAACCAGGAAACAGCCTTTGATTCCTTCCCTTAGAAGGAAACCGACGGGAGATAACGCTTTCGTCAAGTCAGGAACCTTCCAGAAGACTCCAGAGATCACGTAGAGACACCACGAGGAAAGGCACCCCGGTCCACTTCCAGGTGGGACCGACCGGTCCCCTGGGTCCACCGGTCGGTCTCCCCCTGGCGCCTCTGGATTCCGTCTTCCACAAGCTACTTCCACCGCCTTTGAGGATCAATCTCAGCCATACGTGAAGTCGGTTTGATCCAACAGTCGCGGTTGATCCCTCAGGGCTATATAAACAGACCCCCAGGCCCCAGGTCAGACAGAAGGTCCCTCTTCAGAAGACTACACTTCGATTAGAAACCCTAGAAGAGACTTCAGGAGTCAGCTCTCAAGTAGAAGACTAGATATCCCTCTAGTAGGATTAGAACCTAGTCTTATTGTAGAACTAGAAGAGAGAGAGAGAGAGAGGAAGAGATCAAGAGGAAGCTCCGGCCTGTCGGATCAACTTCTTCATCTTGTACCTGTGGATTCAAGTTCTTAATCGACTTGCTTCAACGATTGTTTCGGTAATCGACATCTATATTTAAGATTGAGCCATTGTTCTTATTGTTCTTAAGGTCTATGACTCTCTTTTGAGTACTTTAATTCTAGTCGCTCTAGAGTTGGAGTAGTTGGATAGTGTAAGCGTGGTGCTTAGACTTGATAGCTCATATTTACCTCCTATAACGCCGGTAGTAGTGGTAGTTCGCAAGGGTGACTCTTATAGCCTTGTTGATTCTTCTATAGTCCACTTACCCGTGTGTAGGCTCGGTAGGATTATACATTTGCATAAAAGAATCATACTCTGTTTGTGACCTTTTATGGCAACTTCCCCAATAAGAATAATATAAACATATCACTCTTAAGTTGGATATAGATAACCTTAGTGATCCCCTCTATACTTTTAGCTTCTCCGTCCTTGTTAGTTACTCAAGGGTTATACACTTGAGACTCATCGCTATCCGTGCTTTGGGTTCGTTATTAAAACTGGGTTACTCTGGTGAAGTGCTACATCGGTAGATTTTATCTGTGCGCTTGCGGATAAAGTAGAGTGTGTGTTAATTTATACCAACACCCGGTAAGTATTTCAAAGGTTCAATTCATGTTTCATACATATATATGGGTTCTAATGCTTGTGTATCAATCGTGCAGTGCGCCAAACAGCCACTAGGATCGAAGACATGTGGCTTGTACACATGCGAGTTTCTAAGGGAAAGCAAGGAGTACACCAATAGCTAGAAGAAGCTCAAGGAAGGTGTCAAGTATTGGGGAGAGCAGCAGAGCCGCAGGATGTGCTTTAAACAAGTCAAGGCGGACATATGCAAGTTTGTAATGGAGAAATGCATTCTCGAAGGAGAAACGTTCTTCGACAACGAATCCGAGCTGGCGTTGCTACCCCAATATGAGAAGCTCCGCAAATGGAACACAATGGTTCGTCCGACAGATTATGCTCATCAAGTTGAACTATGAATTGTAATTTGAATTTGAAATCAACTAAGTCAATGTGTATATGATGACAACAAACAACTAAGTGACTTTGTATGTTATGTCCAGATGGTTTATATGTGTGTATATATATCTCTGTTAGAAATCTGGAATTATGTTAGAAATCTGGAATTCTGGAATTATTTGAAAACTGCATTTGATTTGAATTCATATCCTGCTGGCTGCATTATTTATTTTTTTAATCCAAAATTAATAACCGTGGCGGGCAACATAAGTAGCCCGCTTCGGTTAATAGCAGTTACCGCAGCGGGCTACCTAAATCGACCGCTGCGGTTAATAAACTACCGCAGCGGGCGCTTTAGGTTACCCGCTGCGGTAAATTCTATTAACCGCAGCGGGCTATTTATGTTGCCCGCTGCGGTTAAGGCTTTTACCACAGCGGGCAACAGCGCCCGCTGCGGTAATGGCCACGATTAATTCTAGTTGCTCTAGAGTTAGAGTAGTTGGATAGTGTAAGCGTGGTGCTTAGACTTGATAGCTCATATTTACCTCCTATAAGGCCGGTAGTAGTGTTAGTTCGCAAGGGTGACTCTTATAGCCTTGTTGATTCTTCTATAGTCCACTTACCAGTGTGTAGGCTCGCTAGGATTATACATTTGCATAAAAGAATCATACTCTGTTTGTGACCTTTTATGGCAACTTCCCCAATAAGAATAATATAAACATATCACTCTTAAGTTGGATATAGATAACCTTAGTGATCCCCTCTATACTTTTAGCTTCTCCGTCCTTGTTAGTTACTCAGGGGTTATACACTTGAGACTCATCGCTATCCGTTCCTTTGGGTTCGATATTAAAACTGGGTTACTCCGGTGAAGTGCTACATCGGTAGATTTTATCTGTACGCTTGCGGATAAAGTAGAGTGTGCGTTAATTTATACCAACAAGCATTTCTGGCGCCGTTGCTGGGGAACGGTAGATCATTTTACGTCTTGAGTATAACCTTGTATTATACTTTACCTTTATCTTTTATCTTCTATACTTTGCCTGTGCTTTTATCTTTTATCTTTTTTATCTTTTTTATTCTTTTCACAATGGATTTCTCAGAGCCAACCACTAGCTCCACAAATTCCATTCCACTGAACCAGTATACCTATCACACTGTCATAGACTTAGAGTTGCCCAAATCTGCTAAACCTATCCTTTCAGACAACTACGAGCTACGCCCTTGTTTGATAGAAATGGTGAAGAATCAAATTTTTTCTGGCTTAGAAGACGAAAACCCACATATTCATTTAAATGAGTTCGAACAAACCTGTGCGTGCCTACATATCACAGGCATGTCTGACAAAACCCTTGGATGGAAACTTTTTCCATTCTCCTTAGAGGGAAAAGCCAAAACATGGTACCTTCAAACTGCACCAAGTAAAAATGGGGATTGGAAAGAACTCTGCTCTAGCTTTTGCTTAGAATACTTCCCTGTCTCCAAAATTATTTGTCTTCGCTTAGAGATTTTGTCCTTCATCCAAGAGGATAATGAGTCTCTAATTGCAGCCTGGGAAAGATTCGATAATCTTGTCCACTCTGGTCCAGCCTTATCTATTCCAGACCCTGTCTTGCTTCAACACTTTTATAATGGTCTGAATAGAAAAACTTCTAATTACCTTAACTTAGCTTCCAACGGATCGTTCCTACATACCCCAGCCTCCAAGGCAAGGGAAATGTTACAAAACTTATCTCAAATCACTCCTACTCCTGAAGCTAAACCACAAGAACCACTAGAAGTAAATCTAGAAGCTGATCCTATACCTATTCTTAATCATGAACAAACCTCAGCTTTAATTCCTAGTGAGAGGGAAACCTCAATCTTAGGAGATACCTTTGACTTCGAGGATGAGTACTTTACCGAATTTGGTAATACCTCGAAATATCACACAATTAGGAAACCACAAAATCAAAAATCATCTTTAGAAGAACTTACTGATAAGGTTTTCCTAAAAGAGACTACGAAGAAACTAATCTATATAATAAGTCATGAATGGTTAGAAGAATTAGAACTTTCCACTCATACAATCCGCTTAAATTCACCTTCTACACACATTCAATGTCAAATCCATCAACAACCCTTCGAAGCTCTCTATAATCCTGTTGTGGGAATCAACATTATGTCTGAAACCTTTGCTCAAAAATTATTAAAACAAATACCACTTACCCCAACAGCTAAACTTTTAAAAACCCCTTTAGGACATGTTATTCCTAGCTCAGGAATCATGTATGTTCTGCCTGTCACAATTGATAACACTCCACTACACTTAAGTTTTTATATCTTTGATATTAAAGAGTTCAATCTGCTGATAGGCCAACCACTTAAGCAACTCATTCATGAAGGACAATTAGGGATCTTAAACTTCCATCTTGGGAAAAATCTTAAAAGAATCATGCCTATCACTCACTCTCTAAATGCTGAGAATGAATCATGTCCCGAGCCAAATCCTATGGAAGAAATTAAGGAAGCATCTTTTGAAATAATAAATGAATCCGAATATGAAGAAGATGCTCAGTTCTTCACTGAGGAAGAGGATAACACACCTGATCCAGATCCTTTAGATTCCTTAGAAGAACCTCCTAAACCTCCCATAGAGTTAAAACCCTTACCTTCTGGGCTTCGATATGCTTTCTTAAATAATGATCCTGAATCTCCTGTAATCATAAATAATAATCTTACTTAGGAACGAATTTCTAGGTTGATCACTGTCTTAGAAAAGCATAAGTCAGCCTTTGGCTATTCACTCCATGATTTAAAAGGAATCAACCCCGCTTTCTGCACCCATCGCATTCTTACTGATCCTAACATATCACCATCCAGAGAGCCACAACGCAGGCTTAACAATGCGATGAGAGACGTAGTAAAGAAAGAGGTTTTGACACTCTTGCACGCCAGGATCATTTATCCTGTGCCACACAGTGAGTGGGTAAGCCCTGTCCAAGTTGTGCCTAAAAAGGGAGGCAAGACTGTGGTAAAGAATGAGAAGAATGAATTAATTCCACAAAGAACTGCTACTGGTTGGAGAATGTGCATTGATTACAGAAAATTAAACAAGGCAACCAAGAAAGATCATTTCCCGCTACCTTTCATAGAAGAAATGTTAGAACAGTTAGCCAATCACTCTTTCTTTTGTTTTCTTGATGGATATTCTGGATATCACCAAATCCCAATCCATCCAGATGATCAAGGCAAAACCACTTTCACATGTCCATACGGAACTTATGCTTACCACCGAATGTCTTTTGGATTATGTAATGCACCTGCTTCTTTTCAAAGATGCATGATGTCTATATTTTCTGATATGATTGAAGAAATCATGGAAGTTTTCATGGATGACTTTTTTGTTTATGGAAAAACTTTTGATGATTGTCATGAAAATTTAGACAAGGTTTTACAAAGATGTGAAGAAAAGCACTTAGTCCTTAATTGGGAAAAAAGTCATTTTATGGTTAAGGAAGGCATAGTGCTAGGTCATTTAGTATCAGAACGTGGAATTGAGGTAGACAAAGCTAAAATTGAAGTAATTGAACGTTTGCCTCCACCGATTAATGTCAAAGGAATTTGAAGTTTTCTTGGCCATGCCGGTTTTTACCGTAGATTTATAAAAGATTTTTCTTACATTGCAAGACCACTTACGAATCTTTTGGCCAAGGATGTTCCTTTTGAATTTGATGATGCATGTTTAGAATCTTTTAACACTCTTAAGAAAGCGCTCACTTCTGCACCTATCATTCAACCTCCTGATAGGTCTCTACCCTTTGAGATCATGTGTGATGCAAGTGATTTTGCTGTAGGAGCTGTGCTAGGACAATATAAGGATCAAAAGCATCATGCAATCGCTTATGCCAGCAAAACTTTAACAGGAATTCAACTTAATTATGCTACTACTGAAAAAGAACTTCTGGCTGTTGTTTTTGCTATAGACAAATTTAGATCTTATTTAGTGGGAGCAAAGGTGATTGTTTTTACTGATCATGCTGCATTAAAGTACCTGCTCACTAAGAAAGATGCTAAGCCACGCTTAATAAGATGGGTTTTATTACTCCAAGAATTTGATTTAGAAATAAAAGATAAGAAAGGAGTAGAAAACTCTGTAGCTGATCACTTGTCTAGAATGTATTTTGAAAATCCTCAGGAATTGCCTATAAATGACTCACTCAGGGATGACATGCTTTTTCAAGTCTCTAGATCTGACCCCTGGTATGCAGATATTGTCAATTTTATAGTTGCAGGATATGTACCACCAGGAGCAAATAAGAAGAAGCTGATCTATGAGAGCAGGATCCACATATGGGATGATCCATATCTATTCAGAGTTTGCTCTAACGGATTACTCAGAAGATGTGTACCAGCTGAAGAAGGAATCAAGATCATTGAACGCTATCACTCTTCTCCATATGGAGGACATTATGGGGCATTCCGAACACACGCGAAGATCTGGCAAAGTCGATTTTTCTGGCCAACTATGTACCAAGACACAAAAGACTTCGTCCGAAGATGTGGATCATGTCAGAGGCACGGCAGCATCAACACCAGAGATGCCAAGCCACTCACTAACAACCTTCAGATTGAGCTCTTCGATGTCTGGGGAATTGATTACATGGGACCATTCCCTAAATCAAGGAATCATGAGTATATCCTAGTTGCTATCGACTACGTCTCAAAATGGGTCGAAGCAATGCCATGCAAGTCTGCTAAAGCAAGAAACTCTCAAAGGATGTTCGAGGAAATAATATTTCCAAGATTTGGAGTGCCAAGGATGGTAATTAGTGACGGAGGAACCCATTTCATTGACAAAGGCTTAAATAAATATCTGATAAATCATGGGATCCGTCACAATGTTGCCACTCCCTATCACCCCCAGACAAGTGGCCATGCAGAAACATCAAACAAGCAAATCAAGAATATTCTGCAGAAAACAGTCGATGAGATGGGAACACAATGGAAAGATAGACTACCCGAAGCACTGTGGGCTTATCGTACTGCCTACAAAACACCACTGGGGATGTCTCCATATCAACTCGTCTACGGAAAGACTTATCACTTACCAGTAGAACTAGAATTCAAAGCTCACTGGGCAATGAAAAGATGGAACATGGACTTAGAAGCCGCAGGAGTAAAGACGAAAATGCAACTCTCTGAACTAGATGAATGGCGCGAAAAAGCATGTCATAACGCAAAGATCTACAAAGAGAGAACAAAGAGGTGGCATGACAAGAGAATCAAGAAGAAGAGCTTCACTCCTGGAGACAAGGTATTACTTTTTAATTCCAGGGTAAAATTGTTCGGGCATGGAAAACTACGGAGCAAATGGGAAGGACCTTTCACAGTGGTAGCCACTTCATCACATGGAGCCATTACACTTCAAAATGACGAAGGTAGACTATTCAAGGTAAATGGACAACGTCTTAAGATTTTTCTAGAACCTGAAAAGAGTCCTGAAGAGTTGGATGTCATCCAATTCTTCGTTATCCCATAGATTTATACCATCGTCATTTTTCCGATAAGTTCGTGCATTGGGGATATATTTTCTGGGATTAGGATCAAGTTTAAAGACACCACGACCGACGGACCCGCGAGGTCCCACAGGGAGGAACCGACCGGTCTCCTAGGGAGACCGACCGGTCTGCCCTGGAGGCTCCTCGCCCTCTGCCTTCTTTCATTACGTGTCTCGACTCTTTCTGGTACCCATTCTGGTAACCTAATCCGCAGAATCAATAACTCCCGTAACGAACCTATCGTACCTATCATTCTGCCTCTTCAGCTATAAAACTAGCCCCATGCCTGCCTCTAGATTCATTGCAACCTCTTCCAGAAAACCAGCAGCAACAGAGCTCTCCTCCTACCAGCACTAATGGCCTCCTATCCACGGATCGACCTAAACGAGCCCGCCGACGACTCAATGGCTCTTGTCGTCGCCACATCTAAGGATCTTGCCGTAGCGCCATCAAAGGAGATGGCTCTTGCTGACTCGCCTACACCCGTTGATACGATTCCGCCAGAAGAAACCTCGTCGCATCGTCAGCAAGCTTTCTATGCCCAAGCGGTGCCGGCAAGAGGACTTCCGACTTTCTCCGTCTCCAAAGAGATCCCGCTTCTTCCTCCTAGGCCCAATGAGACACTCGTCGGGCTGAAGACGAACAAGCATGGGGAACCCACTATCGTAAAATACACATCTACAAATCCGCGCCCGCGCTTTGAGGGAGTCTGTGGTCATCCTGAGTAGATCAAGGTCACTCCACCAGTAAACAGGGCACCCACCACTCCTAATATCGCGGCTAAACGCAAGAGGACCACCCAGCTAGATCACCTCGGGGACAGAATTGAAGAGCTTGAGAGAGATAATTTAGAACTCAAGCAGAGATACGCTTCTCTAGCCAAGACTATGAAAAAGTTGGCTAATGCGATGCATGAATATGTAACTAAACACATTAGCTTAAAGGACAAGGTCGTCAGTGTAGCCTCTACAATAACAAATCTGGTCGAGGGAGAGAAGTAAGAAATAGTTCGTCGATAGTTTGATAAGGCACTTGTGTTTGCAGAGTCTTGTGTCTAAGTCTAGTTTCGTTATGAGTTTTGTTTAGTTAATTCATTGTGTTATAAAAGTGCCTTGAATATCAATAAAGTTTTTGTTAGACTTATCTCTTATTTTGTTATTGTGGATATATGTCTTGTCTCCACATGTTGTGATTAGTAGAAAACAGAAAATAAGTGTGGGGGAGAAGATGACGACAGAATTACCGAAAATCAATCGCGAAAGCCGCATAGAATAGAAGATATCATTACCAAGATCACGCACCACGACACGGGCCACAGTTGGGCCCTAAGCCCAACCGACCGGTTGGTGGACCCCACCGGTCGGTCAGGGGTTGACCCCTCTTGCCTCCTCTTTCGTCCACGGATCAGTACGCAACTACTACACTCTATTTTCTGATGTTCAAGCTTCTGTTCAAATTAAAACCATATTCTCACAGTTCGTGAACTTTAAAAAGGAAAAAAGAATATTTTGACATGCTCATGGTATAGAATCTCACAACACCCTTTTTGAAAAGACCTGTTTTGATATTTTTTTAAGAAACCTATATTATCTAGAGTTGTTGTGGAATATGATAGAAGAATAATGAGAACTCAATTCTTATGGTATGAGCATTGGAGAACTTTACTTGCAAAGTTAAAAAGAGATTAGCACACTTCTCCTTTGTAGTAAATAAGTTGCCTACCAAAGTCATTTATAATCAATCAATTATTTTTTACTTTAATAACTAATTTCTTTGTTGAGAAATTTATTATGGTCTAAAGATCAAGATCTTTGCAAATAAAAGAAAGATTCACTCTTCCGAAGTAGTATTGTATTAGAGGCATGGGCTATGCAAAAGTATGAAATATGAGGAAAGAAAAAAGGACAAGTGTCCGACATACCTCAGAGAAAAAAAATATATATAATAGAAAAAGAAAAAGTATTATGATAAAAGTATGATAAAGAAAAAAAGAAGATAGCCCATGGTCCCTCTAACTGCAATATACCTGTAAGAGTGACAAAGTTTAAAAAGATTAATGTCTTGATCTAAGAGTATAGTATTCTTCTCCATTGGCTTAGTAACATAAAACTGCTCTTCATAAGTTAAATGCTTTAGTAAGGAATTGAAATGCTACAAAAGGAGAAGGAAAGCTATGACTTGTTTCAGAAATTTCAAAAACTCCAATGTCTTATGCTAAAAAGGAAAGGGTGATCTGTTTCAACTATTCTATTCTCCAAACTTCTCAAGGTTTTATGGTAAACACGAAAAGGTTTAATATTTGATATCTTATGATCTAACCTTTTATCGAGGACGAGTAAAAGTCTGAGTATGGGCGAGCTTGTTGACTCTAATTAACTCTTATTATTAAAGGTCATTTAAGCATGAAAATGGATGAATATATAAACTCCAGCTTAGTATAGGGTTTAAAACTAATAAATTCCATGAGTTTTGGTGAATTGTGAATCCGCAGGGACTAAACCAGGAAAAAGCCTTCGATTCCTTCCCTTAGAAGGAAACCGACGGGAGATAACGCTTTCGCCAAGTCAGGAACCTTCCAGAAGACTCCAGAAATCACGTAGAGACACCACGGGGAAAGGCACCCCGGTCCACTTCCCGGTGGGACCGACCGGTCCCCTGGGCCCACCGGTCGGTCTCCCCCTGGCGCCTCTGGATTCCGTCTTCTGCAAGCTACTTCCACCGCCTTTGAGGATCAATCTCAGCCATACGTGAAGTCGGTTTGATCCAACGGTCGCGGTTGATCCCTCAGGGCTATATAAACAGACCCCTGGTCAGACAGAAGGTCCCTCTTTAGAAGACTACACTTCAATTAGAAACCCTAGAAGAGACTTCAGGAGTCAGCTCTCAAGTAGAAGACTAGATATCCCTCTAGTAGGATTAGAACCTAGTCTTATTCTAGAACTAGAAGAAAGAGAGAGAGGAAGAGATCAAGAGGATGCTCCGGCCTGTCGGATCAACTTCTTCATCTTGTACGTGTGGATTCAAGTTCTTCATCGACTTGCTTCAACGATTGTTTCGGTAATCGACATCTATATTTAAGATTGAGCCATTGTTCTTATTGTTCTTAAGGGCTATGACTCTCTTTTGAGTACTTTAATTCTAGTCGCTCTAGAGTTGGAGTAGTTGGATAGTGTAAGCGTGGTGCTTAGACTTGATAGCTCATATTTACCTCCTATAACGCCGGTAGTAGTGGTAGTTCGCAAGGGTGACTCTTATAGCCTTGTTGATTCTTCTATAGTCCACTTACCCGTGTGTAGGCTCGGTAGGATTATACATTTGCATAAAAGAATCATACTCTGTTTGTGACCTTTTATGGCAACTTCCCCAATAAGAATAATATAAACATATCACTCTTAAGTTGGATATAGATAACCTTAGTGATCCCCTCTATACTTTTAGCTTCTCCGTCCTTGTTAGTTACTCAAGGGTTATACACTTGAGACTCATCGCTATCTGTGCTTTGGGTTCGTTATTAAAACTGGGTTACTCTGGTGAAGTGCTACATCGGTAGATTTTATCTGTGCGCTTGCGGATAAAGTAGAGTGTGCGTTAATTTATACCAACACCCGGTAAGTATTTCAAAGGTTCAATTCATGTTTCATACATATATATGGGTTCTAATGCTTGTGTATCAATCGTGCAGTGCGCCAAACAGCCACTAGGATCGAAGACATGTGGCTTGTACACATGCGAGTTTCTAAGGGAAAGCAAGGAGTACACCAATAGCTGGAAGAAGCTCAAGGAAGGTGTCAACTATTGGAGAGAGCAGCAGAGCCGCAGGATGTGCTTTAAACAAGTCAAGGCGGACATATGCAAGTTTGTAATGGAGAAATGCATTCTCGAAGGAGAAACGTTCTTCGACAACGAATCCGAGCTGGCGTTGCTACCCCAATACGAGAAGCTCCGCAAATGGAACACAATGGTTCGCCCGACAGATTATGCTCATCAAGTTGAACTATGAATTGTAATTTGAATTTGAAATCAACTAAGTCAATGTGTATATGATGACAACAAACAACTAAGTGACTTTGTATGTTATGTCCAGATGGTTTATATGTGTGTATATATATCTCTGTTAGAAATCTGGAATTATGTTAGAAATCTGGAATTCTGGAATTATTTGAAAACTGCATTTGATTTGAATTCATATCCTGCTGGCTGCATTATTTATTTTTTTAATCCAAAATTAATAACCGTGGCGGGCAACATATGTAGCCCGCTTCGGTTAATAGCAGTTACCGCAGCGGGCTACCTAAATCGACCGATGCGGTTAATAAACTACCGCAGCGGGCGCTTTAGGTTACCCGCTGCGGTAAATTCTATTAACCGCAGCGGGCTATTTATGTTGCCCGCTGCGGTTAAGGCTTTTACCACAGCGGGCAACAGCGCCCGCTGCGGTAATGGCCACGATTAACCGTGGCCTTAGCACCGCAGCGGACGCTGTTGCCCGCTGCGGTAAAGCCAAAACGTCCGCTGCGGTTAAACTTTGTGCAGTAGTGTAGGGGTGGCAGGCGCCACCCCACTAGGGCCTAGATGGGCCCTGGTGAGTGGTCTTGGCCCCTAGTGGGTCCATTCTCCAAATTTGGTCCAAATCCTGCATTCAAAGAAAAATCTATGGACATGTGGAATTTGGTTAGTTTGAAACCTATTTGACTACTTTTCATGCGTTTTTGGTGAATTTCTGGGTAAAATGTTGATGGTAAAACAAGTGTTTAAGGACCATCAACAAGCTCCCCCAAGCTAACCTGTTGCTCGTCCTCGAGCAACAATGCGGTTTAAGCATTGAGCATGAAATAGATAGCACTTAAGATGTATACAAGTGCATATTGTATAGTGAGAAATAACTTAGTGTATATCATTAATCATAGCAATGTGGGGCTTATAGCTTTTCACTTCAAACATGCAAGAGTGAAATAAAGCAGTAGATATGAAACTTTTATATTGCTTAGGTTTGACTAGGATTCTGTCTGGAGGTTTTTTAAGGTTTTCA
This sequence comes from Coix lacryma-jobi var. lacryma-jobi, assembly GCA_009763385.1. NCBI lineage: Eukaryota > Viridiplantae > Streptophyta > Magnoliopsida > Poales > Poaceae > Coix > Coix lacryma-jobi. Next base: position 78,715,271 of record CM019826.1, on the reverse strand, counting down.
AAAGAAAAAAACTTGCTGAAGTCCTCCAAGATTCACTCAATCACTCAATGGTGTTTAAATCCTCACTTAGGCCAAAATGTAGCCTCTCCTATTTCTAAAGAATGATATGTCGAGTTATAGGTAGGCTACGAATCATGAGCAAATTGCATAATATTTATTGCTAAGCTAGACACTCAAATCATAAGGAGCAGCAAATCATAAATATTGATCAAGATGTGCATGTGTGGTTATGTGGAAGTGTATAGAGAGATATTTCATAATCCTTCCTAGTTAATTTCTGGGGTCTAGAGCTAATGATAACTCTCTCTCTCTATCTTTTTTTTACTCGATACATAGTGAGTAGACAGAAATGTGTCCTCACATTTTCTTAGGACATAGTCCTCTCTTGAGCTACTTTGCTCACTTTCTTTTTTTTCATATCTCTCTTTTTTAGCTCTAGATTTCCCTAGATTGTTTATAGGAAAGGATTTTAGAAATGAAAAGGGGGAAGAGAGAGAAATGCTTATTCCCAGTGTAGGAATAGCATAAGGCTAGCAATGGAACGTTTGGCAAGGTATTGCATATCTCCAGTGTAGAGAATGAGCAATTTATTTGGTGGTTGCAAACTTCCAAAGTGGAGAGTAAGCAATTTATGGTGGGTGTGTGTATCTTGATCAAAATAAATGATAAGCTTATCTACTAAGATCAATGAGGTCTAACAAAGCTCAACACAAACAAAGCTCTTTGTGGTTTTGACTAACAAATATTTGGCTAGTGGTGGGATGGGATAAAATCCAGGAGGAACTTTTAGCAAGGTTTTCATGATTTTTAAAAGAAATCCTCCAGATTTGGTCCTAATTTCACCTTAGCAAGTTTAAAGAATTACTCCATTTCCAACTAACTTTATTCACTAAGCATGATTTTAGTTAAAACATGTGCAACCCACAAAAGCAACAACTTAGATAAAAACTAGTTATTCTAACTATAATAATAGCATTTGCAAGGCATATTTTATTTCTTATGCAGGTTCCAACATTTTTAAGCAGATTTTATCATTTTTACTCATGGGATAATTAATTAGGCAAGTATATAACATTCAAAAAATTTCAAAAGATATAGAATTTAAGAACCAAACATAAAGAGTAAGGTTGAAACATACCTTATTGGCGCGAGGATCTCCCCTAAGCTGGCTTCTTGCTTGGTGAAGGGTCTTCATCTTTCTCGGTCGAAGCTCTTGTTCTTATTTTATTAAAAAGGAAACTATCTAATGTTGTGAAAAAGGGAAACTATCCTATTATGATATTTTATTATTCTAGCTAAGTTAACATATACTTATGCATATAACTAATGATAACTGATATTTTTTTTAGTTACATGCATGACATATGTTATTTATTTGAAAAAGAGAAATTTGAAGGGAAAAATTAAAAAGTAAATTCATACCTTAGATCCATGGAATTTCATCCTTATTGGGTGGATCTTCTTCCTTGGGTGCTTCTTCTTTAAGTACTTCATCGGGTTCTTCTTCTTTTGGCACCTCTCCTTTGTCATATGAATTATACAACTCAGGAGAAGGTGGTTCTTTCTTTCTGTTCCACCTTGTTCTTAGGCGCCTCTTCTTGGTACGAACGGGTTTTGCTTCCTGCATGTTGGCGGCATATGCGGGACCACGGGAAAAGGAGAATATTTCCTTCCTTCCTCCTAATGTCATTTGCATTTTACCAGTCCCCACATATATGCAAGCATCAACAGTGTTTAAGAAAGGTCTACCTAAGATTAGAGGCACATCTTTCCTATTTCCCATATCTAGTATTATGAAATCAGCAGGAACATATGAACCTCTAATATGAACAGGTAAATCAGTGACTATTCCTTCTACATAGCATGTTGATTGATCAGCTAGCACAACATAGGCAGATGTGGATGACATGGGTGGAAAGAACGAGTTTTCATAGAAATCCTTAGATAAAATGTTCACATTGATCCTAAATCACACATGGCATTTTTAAAGACTTCACCAAAGATTGAGCATCTAATTATGGGACTACCAGGATCACCCTTTTTAACAGTCATGGTTTGATCTTCATAATAGTTAAAATATCTTATTTCAACCATATTTGCAGTTTCCATGTTAGGTTTAGCCGGAATTTTGCCAGTTTCAAAAGATGGTACGATCCCAGCAAGTTGAGCTAATTGGGTTTCTAACATCTTCTTAAAGCTAAGTTGATTTTTCAGAGCAGATGAGAAATCTTCCAATTTAGCATTTATGTTCTCAAGCATTTCATCATTTGACATTAATTTCTTATTCAAAAATTCAGTAGTTCTACCTTGAGAGTAGACTAGATTCTTTAAGAACGAGAAATTATCAGTACTTTGGAAATTAGAGCGGGGGAATGAATTATTACCTTGAGAGTTGGAGTGCTGATTCCATCCTTGATTTTGTTGACGGAAACCGTTGTTATTGTTGTTGTTGATGATGAAGTTCAAATCTTCATGTAACTCGGGGTAGTGGTTCCTAGAATGTCCGGTTTCTCCACAGACTTCACAAGTCATGTAGGATTCCAGAGATTGGACACTCTCTTATTGGTTCATCTTCTCATAGCTGTCCGGCTTCTTGGCCATCAGGTCCATCTTGGCCACGATCATGTCGACCTCCTTAAGGGAATGCATACCTCGCTTACGGGGCTGTAGTTTCTCGTCATTCCATCCTTGGTTCGCCACCATCTTCTCTATGAGAGCCTTAGCATCTACAACATTCAGAGAAAAGAATGCACCGCCAGCGGCGGCATCCAAATGGCTTCTAGAGAGTGGGGTTAGGCCATGGTAGAAGTTCTGGATCAACAGTCAGTCCTCCATACCATGGTGTGGAAAAGCAGTGACGTACTCTTGCATTCTCTCCCAAGCCTCGGGAACAGATTCCTCGGCTTGTTTCGTAAAGCTGGAGATTTTGTTGCGAAGAACGTTCGTCTTGCCCATCGAAAAGAATTTGGCGAGAAAAGCATTGGAACACTTGTCCCATGTGTCTACAACATTGTGATTAGTATAGAACCATTGCTTCGCTTTTCCTAGGAGAGAAAAAGGAAAGAGACGAAGACAGATGGCTTCTTGGGTTATCCCCTTAATGGTGAAGGTGCCGCAAATCTCCAAAAATTGTTGGAGCTGAGCATTGGCATCCTCATGAGCTTTGCCACAGAATGGGCTAGCTTGGACCATCGTGATCAGAGCCGGTTTCAACTCAAAATTGAGGTTGGCATCGATCACGGCTGGTCCTATCGCTACATTGGCGGCAGAAGGAGCAGAAAACTCACGAATGGTCTTATTGGCCATCGTGAAGGTAGAACGAGATAAGAAAGAAAGAAGTTGAAGAAGATGAAGGAAAAAGATAAGAAGGACTAATGAAAGAAAGAATGGGGAAAGATGGGATTCGTTAAGCAGAAGCTTAAGCGAAGATAAATTCAACAAGGACTTGAAGGATACACTGATTGCATTCCCCGGCAACGGCACCAGAAATGCTTGTTGGTAGTTCTTAACTTCACTAAAGATAGAGCTAGGCAACTATCCCCGGTAATGGCCTAGAAATGCTTGTTGACACTTGCTAATGTCGTCACTAGGAGTAGACTATGGAATCTATCCCTGGCAACGGCGCCAGAAATGCTTGTAGCAAGTCCAGTCACTATACCTAAAGGAGTGAAGCTAAAGCAGCTATCTACTAATGTCAAATGGGGTTGTCAATCCCGACACTAGTAGGAGCTAGCTAGAGAGATTGCAATCTACCTAGAAGAGATTCTGCAAGCGCACAGAACTATCGTAGTAGAACTTCGCCTTGGAGTACCAGGTGTCGATTTATTTGATCCCAAAGGAAGGCTAGGGTGGTGTATGAGTCGAGTCAAGGAGGGCATGAGAGTCGAAGAATAAGAAAGGGAAAAGGAGAGAAGAGAGGAGATGAAAGGCTAGAAAGAATTTATGAGTGGATAGGTAAGGATGAAATGAATGGTTAAGGTAAGGAGAATAGACAGGTAGATAAGGGGAATAAGATAACTAAGGATAACTAATATAACTAACTAATAACTAATAACTACTCCTAGATAACTACGAAGCAAGATAGGCAAATGCCAAATAAGCAACCAAGTTAAGTATAGTTTTATTCCTATCTTGTCAAGTACCGAGGCGTACTAGCTTTTACCACTGACTTAGGTTGAACGCTAGCACAACGAGCCTTACTGTTAAACTAGACCAACTACGTGGTGGAATTCAAGGCGCACAGGGCTGTCACCACCTGCTTGCTACCACAGCACCACGCCTAATTATATTCTAACTATCTCTATCCTGGCCTAGAATAGAGACACCCTTGCGGACGTCAGAGCAAATACTTGACTTAATAAGATAAACACTAAACTAACTAAGCAACCTATTGGCAAAGATCAAACACTAAGCACACTAGAGATTAACTACTACGGCTAAGTGAATTGAAATGTAGGATAGCTAGGTACTCAAGCAATCAATCAAGTATACTACTCAATACAGGTAAGTAGAATAAAGTAATGCTTGAAATGATGAACTAGAATATAGTAAAGTGCTTGAGTTACAAGTGCAAAACCTGGACTGGAGATGAAGGAAGACTCTTCCCAACTCCAGGACCGATTACTCGTACGCTTCTACTCTTGAGCTAAGCCTTGAGCAGCGCTTCCGCGAGGGCAATGAGGCAAGGATGCCTTGCTCTACTAGCTACCTACTTGCCTAAGCTTGGCTAAATCCTAAGCTGTTAGCTCTCTAGCTTTAGCCTTGCTTTGCTTCTTCCTTCCTTTCCTTGCTTTCCTTGCTTGAAATGAAGTGACACCTCCAGGGGGGTATTTATAGTAGAGAGGTGGAGTAGGGGCTACTCCACCGCCACATCATCGATCCGCGTGATGATGGATGAGAGCCCTTGGATCGTAACCTCCTTCAGATCAATGGTGGAGAAGAATTAAGCATGTGCTTCTTTAATTCAACATGTGCTTCTTTGCATGGCGGCATGCATGATCCACGCCACTCCCTCCTAAGCCCTCTGATCCCACCGACCTAGTGACTGAGGGCTAAGATTTGGCCCTGGGGTGGTCACACGGATCAGTGACGTGGCAGGGGAGAAGTTTGGGCGCCACCTAGGGGTGGCAGGCGCCACCCCACTACGGCCCAAATGGGCCCTGGTGAGTGGTCTCGGCCCCTGGTGGGTCTATTCTCCAAATTTGGTCCAAATCCTGCATTCAAATAAAAATCTATGGACATGTGCAATTTGGTTAGTTTGAAACCTATTTGACTACTTTTCATGCCTTTTTGGTGAAATTTTGGGTAAAATGTTGATGGTAAAACAAGTGTTTAAGGACCATCAACACTCGCCATGGCGTCCATCTCACTGGACTTGAGCTTACTGAAGAGCTCGTCGCATGTGAGGGTCTCATAGTTAGGCGATTCGCTGATCGCCTGAACCATGGAATGCCACACCGACCGATCGAGAGTATGCAAAAGCTTCAAAGCCCTCTCATGATCATCGAAAGGCAACAACTCCTTGTTAGCCCTCATCCTGTTGACAGTTACCTGAAAGCGAGCGAATAAACTCTCTATGCTCTCGCCAGGCATGTGTCGAAAGTTCTCGTACTCTTGCTTGTGCGACTCGTAGAGATGGGTTTTGACTTGAGTGGTTCCCTCATGGAAACGCATGAGGGATGCCCAAATCTCCCGAGCCGTAGCGAGGTGAGAAACGCGATCGAACTCCGTCATGCTCAAACATGAGAAAAGAGCATTACGGGCTCGGCTATTGGCATCGTGCTCATCGATCTGATGCTGAGTAGCACGAGCAGCCAAGACCACGTAATCGACAGAGTTGCAAATATCCCACGCAACGAAGATGTTCAAGGAAATAATATTCCCACGATTTGGCACGCCAAGGTTAGTAATCAGCGATGGAGGAAGCCACTTCATTGACAGAAAGTTCCGACGCTATTAACAGAAAGAGGGTTAAGGCACAATATTGGAACACTGAAGGACCGGATTAGTGACCAGAGGGGGGGGTGAATGGGAGCCTCAAATTCAACTCGTGAATAGAGTGGCCCTTGTCCTAGAAAATCACCCCAAAAGCTAAGACTCAAAACGACCAAAGAGTTCACGACTTACGAGTAGGTGGATACCCTAGGTGATGTCCTAGAGGTACAACAGAACCCCCGGAGAAACACCAAAGCCAACTGCCAAAGCCTCAGAGTAAAACTGCACAAACAGCAGAATCGCGGACTGTCCGGGGTCAGGGTCCCGGACTGTCCGCCTTTGAAGCCCGGACTGTCCGCGACTGAGAGCCGGACTGTCCGCCGACCAAGAACCAAAAAACGGACTACTCTGAAACAGTTCTAGTCAAGTCCCGGACTGTCCGCGGGTTTGTACCGCGGACTGTCCGCTGTTCACTCGACAGTGAACAGTCAGGGGGCTGCGCCTGACTGACTCGGCCAAAACCCGATGCGCGGACTGTCCGCCGTTCAGGTCGCGGACTGTGCGCGACTGCATAGAGAACACGAAACTGCATGGGATCAAAACCAAATCTGATTTGATCTCAACAAAAACAAAAGGGACTTCGATCATACTCCTCTCATATGTTCCTCTACGTATTGGGGTGCTGATCCTAATAAATCATCGCACCAAACCAAGTCTATCAAGAGAAATCCGAGGATCACCGGAAAGGGGGAAAGAACGAAGAACGAACGCGAAATCAACCCAATCTATGGATTCGTGAGGTTAGGAGAGAATTCCTTCGGGAGAAAGAAGGAGCTCACGACCAAGAACAAATTGATTCAAGTGGAATCGAAAATCATCTCACGAGGAGGGAGAACGAGGCAAATCCCCGGGAGCTGAAAAACCAAAACGTGAAGAACACAAAACACAAGACACGATTCGATTCGATTTCAGCCGAAATTACTCCACACGAGGAGACAACGAGAATACGGTCTCGTTTCCTCAAAAGATCCAAATACACAGAGGTATGATTCCCGTCTCTGCGGATCGCTTGCAGCGAGGTATGATTAGAACCTAAGCGGGGGCAAGAGAGAGAGTGCTCAGGAACAAATGACTGCCAGGATGGAGAGAGAGGAGGGGTGCCTCTCTTATTTATAGCCTAGAACAATAATCCCCTTCTACTCCTAGATACAAGAGCAAAGCGGCCAACCCTAGGGGTATCCCGGTCCAACTCTGCTTGATGACGATCCGACGGCCACGCGCCCATCTCATCCTTAGCTTCGCCTCGATGCAAGCCTCAGGATGCCGCCACGTGCTGCCCTTGTCGACCGCCACGCCTACCTCATGGATAGCTTCGCCGCCGCGCCAGCCTCTCCACGCCGCCACGCGTCGACCGTCCTTTTTGCGGACCTCCCCCCGGTTTTGAGGCCGAAATTGGGAAACCTGGGCCTTCCCCCGGTTTTCAAGCTGAAACCGGGAAACGTGTCCTCCGGCTGAGTTTTGTGGCCCAAACTCAGAAACCCGCGCGCCCAGGTTTTGAGGCCCAAACCTGGAAACCGTCCTCACCGAGTTTTGAGGCCCAAACTCGGAAACCGGCCACCCCGAGTTTTGAGGCCCAAACTCGGAAACCGTCGAGGGTAGCTTTTTGAGGCTAAGCTACCGTACCCGCGCAGTAGACGGGATGTGGTTCGCACACCCCGAGTTCCAGCACCGATGCCGGAGCATGTCCGGCCTCCACGCCGGGCACAGTGCATTCGCCATCATTCTCGGCCTCCCGCCAAGTGTCACGACGCCATCACCTTCCTCCCGACTCGGCCGATGCACCGCACATCCCCATGTACTCTTGTTTGTCAACGCCACGTGCCAGCTATCACAGCAGGTCCTCAGGTCTCCCAGTCCGTCGGTCCAAGCTCCACGTCCACCCTTCACCGCTCCAGGTCCGTCGGCACGGCACGTCCCTACTTGACCTTCACCTCACCTTCAACCACTGCCCGAGCTCCGCACCTGCACATCAACACAGCCAAGAGACATGTTGCTCGTTTATCGATCACTCATCACTCAGGAAGGGAACCACAAGGGCACATATCAACCTTGTGTTCGCAATCTCCCCCTTGATGAGTGCATCGTCAACTCATAGTAACCGTAACCAAAATAAAAAGAAGCAGAATTGGGTAGAAGGAGAAAACTCACTCGAGATGTCCAAAAGCCAGAGAAAAGGCCGAAGAAGAACAAATCGAGATAAGCGAAGCTTGGTCCCCAAAGACATGGGCAACGGTTCGACACAACCAAGCATAAGATCGGAGCAACAACTCATCAGAGAACAAAACTCGATCAAAATCAGAGCACAAGACTTGGTTCCCAAAGACATGGGCAACGGCTCGACGCAACCAAGTCAGAAACAAGCTAGTCCTCAAGAAGAGACAGAAGGGGCTCAAAACCACTAGCCGAAAAGCTCGATACCAAATAAAGACTGCATAAGAAGCAGCTACTGCTAGTCCCTCAAGATAGAGGCACAGAGGCTCAACACAACCAGCAGTAAGCCCGATACCAATCAAGAACCATCAAACCATGATAAAAACAGCTAGTCCCTCAAGACAGAGGCACAGAGGCTCGACACAACTAGCTGAAATGATCGATATCAAATAAAAACCGAATCGGAGAAGGCAGAAAAACTCCCCCTCACTCAAAGAACTCCCCCTCAGCAAGTGAAGCATAAATTGCAAATTGACACCACCGGAAACATTCTCCCCATTGGGGGCAAATTGCAATCTAAAGAGAGGGGAAAAGGGCTCAAGTAAGTCAAACGGAGCGAGGTCATGCCTATCGGAGTCAAGCAAATGCACATGAGTCAAAAATGCATGTTAGCAGCTTCAAGTGTATACTCGAAAGAGTGAAAGAATGCTCTAAAGAGTGCTGATCCGACTACAAAGCAGTATGCAAAAGTGCTAGCAAAGGCTCAAACTGATCACCGAATACAAGATATGAAAACACAAACCAAGTGAGCAGTTTTAACCCGTTTAGAAAGCAGTTTCACCATGAAAATAGCACTGAACATGTGTAGACAGGAAGTCAAACAAGTGCTAAACATGTATACAAGGTGAACTACCCCTAGCACAGTTCAATCATCATGCTATAGAATGAAACATAGACTTGTGTTTTCAGATTTTATCGGAGAATTTGCAGCGGTTATTAACACAAGTTTAAATTCAGCATGTGATTGCGAGAGGTTGAAAGCTTGTCATTGCCTAACTTTTCAACCGTGCTAAGCCTATGCATATGCAATCAGAAGCTTAAAGCATCGGTTTCGGTCTTACACTACACGGCTCAAGTTTAACTCAAAATGCTTATGAAAAACAGTCTCGATACCGTGATGTGCTGACAAAGCAATCCCATCTCGATCTTTTCAATTCACTAAAACTTGGTTCATTTTAAGTAGAATATGAACAGTCCAAGCAAGTGAAAAACTTTGAACTAGAGACATAGCAACCTAGCATATATGAAATAGCACATGTAACCTCAACACATCCTACACATGTTAGTTGCTAATCTCAATGGTGAACATGTATTAAGTTTTAAGTTCATTAAGCATGTTCATCATTCTGAAAAATAGCTTAACTCACAACACGTATCTGTGATCAAGGAGAGCCTAAGCTACAAGCATCATCATATATCATCGTAGCATACACTAATCAGAGCATAAGTTCATTCTCAAGAATATAGACATGAAGCTTAAAAATGCAAGATGCACGTATGATGAAGTCAGAATCGGAGCTAAAACAAAATCAAAAAGACTCAAGACCCAAAAACAAAAAAGATCAGAATGTTAGTCTATTGTACAACAGGCAAAATGCTTCCCCCATCTAAAAGGGGAAACACACACCAAGCTCACCTCTCAACCTAGCAAAAGTTGAGAGATCCAAAGGCTTGGTGAAAATATCCGCAACCTGGTTATGGGTGTCTACATGTCTAAGATCAATGTCGCCTTTCTCATAGTGATCACGAAGAAAGTGAAAGCGAACATCGATGTGTTTGGTCTTGGAGTGAAGAACAGGGTTCTTTGCTACACTAATGGCAGAAGTGATGTCGCAAAGCAAAGGAACCCGACTGAAGTCTAGACCAAAATCACGCAATGTAGCAACCATCCATAAAAGTTGCGAAGCACAAGAAGCAGTGGCAACGTACTCGGCTTCTGTAGTAGACTGGGCTACGTTCAACTGTTTACAAGAAGACCACAAAACCAAAGAAGAGCCAAGAAACTGACACGTCCTAAAAGTAGACTTACGCTCAAGCCGACAACCGGCAAAATCCGCATCAGAATAACCACAAAGCAAAAGGGACGAAGAAGAAGAGTACCAAAGTGCGAACTCAGGAGTGTATCAGAGGTACCTCATGATGCGCTTGACCGCTTGCTTGTGGGAAGTCTGAGGGGACGCCTGGAAACGAGCGCACAGACACACAGAAAACTGTATATCCGACCTCGTCGCCGTCAGGTACAGAAGTGAGCTGATCATGCTCCTGTACTCCTTCTGGTCAAACAGCTCTCTATCCTGGTCCGCGTCCATCGCAGCAGTCGTCGCCATGGGCGTCGTAAAGGGCTTGGCCTCGCCCATGTCGAACTTCTTCACGATGTCCTTCGTGTATTTGCCTTGATGCACGAACGTCCCGTCTCGGGTTTGCTTGATTTGCAACCCGAGGAAGAAGGTCAACTCACCCATCATACTCATCTCAAACTCCCTGCTCATAGTATCTGCAAACTTGGCAACAAGTGCATGAGAGGAGCCACCAAAGATGATATCATCCACGTAAATCTGGACTAACAGGGTATCGTTGCCTTGCTTGAGGAGAAACAAAGTTCTATCGACCCGTCGCATTTTAAAACCCTTGGAGAGTAAAAAGGTTTTCAAACGATCATACCATGCTCTCGGGGCTTGTTTCAAACCATAGAAAGCTTTTGAAAGTTTATAAACATGGTTTGGAAACTTGGGATCCTCGAAACCCGTGGGTTGCCTAACATAAACCTCTTCCTCTATATACCCATTTAAGAAGGCAGTCTTGACATCCATCTGGTAAATCTTAAAACCTTTCGAAGCAGCAAAGGCCAGAAGGATTCTAATGGCTTCTAAACGGGCTACAGGGGCAAAGGTTTCCTCATAGTCTATCCCCTCTTTCTGGCAGAAACCATGGGCTACTAGCCTAGCCTTGTTCCTCACTACCATCCCATCCTCAGCCTCTTTGTTTTTGAAAACCCATTTGGTACCTATAGGGTGGCATTCTGGTGGAGGTGGAACTAGGGTCCAAACTTGGTTTCGCTCAAAGTTTTCTAGCTCCTCATGCATGGCATTGACCTAGTTAGGATCAGAAAGTGCGTGTCCAACATCTTTGGGCTCAAAAGAAGCAACGAATGTAGAATGAGCAAAGTGAGAGATTTCATACACTCGCGACCGCGTGACTCGCTGGTCGTGGCCGCCGATCATCTGCCGCGGGGGGTGAACTTGCTGAACGCTCCAGGGCGCTTGCCTTGCCGAAGTCGCCTCCCCCTCGCCAGATGCTGTCGCTCCTTCAGGTGCAGCGGGTGCTCGCTGGACAGGTGGTTCTAGAGGACCCCAAGAAGAAGACGTCGTGGGATCGGGTCCTCGAGCTGAAGTAGTCGTCGAAGGGTCGATGGGGGCAGCCAGTGGAGTTGGCTCGGGATCACCCTAATCGGCATTCTCCTGCTCCTCCTCCACAAAAATGGTCTCTCCCAGCTCCTGTTCTCTTGCAACATCAAAAGCAGAAGAAACACAAGGCATAGTCTCGTCGAATGTGACCTCGCAGGTCTCCACTATCCGGTTATTCTCCAGGTTAAGAACTCGATAAGCACGTGAATAAGAAGCATAACCAAGAAACACCCCATCAGCAGAGCGAGATTCAAATTTGTCCAAATTACCTTGCTTCAGAATAAAGCACTTGCACCCAAACACCCGAAAATGAGACACCTTGGGTACCCGTCCAAAGCGCAACTCATAAGATGTTTTCTTCATGAAAGCTCGAAGAAAGATGCGATTTGAAACATGGCAAGCGATGTTGATCGCCTCGGCCCAAAACGCCTAGGAGTCCTATGCTCATCGAGCATTGTCCTGGCCATCTCAACAAGGGTCCGGTTCTTGTGCTCAACAAAACCGTTCTGCTGAGGGACATTAGGAGAAGAAAACTGATGCTCGATTCCATTAGAAGAACAGAAAGAGGCAAACTGTGAGTTATCAAACTCAGTACCATTATCGCTACGAATAGCTCTAATGGTATCAGGGGGAAACTCAGTTTTCAACCTCAGAATCAAATCGCGAGCAAAAGGAAAAGCTTCATCCTTACCCTCCATAAAGAACACCCAAGAGTACCTCGAAAAATCGTCAACGATCACTAGAACGTACCACTTCCCACCCGCTGAGCAGACCCGAGTTGGACCAACTGTGTCCATGTGTAAAAGCTCGCCGGGTCGCTTTGTCATCACCTGATTAACAGGTGGGTGAGAAGCAGCAACCATCTTCCCATGACGACAGGGATGGCAAACAAGGTCCTTCTGAAACTTAAGCTTGGGCAATCCTTGGATTAGGCCAAGTGAGCTAAGTCTTGCAAACAAGTCAAAACTCAAGTGACCGAGCCTCCTATGCCACTTCCACAAATCAGAATAAGGACCAGCCATCAAACATCTAGCAGAGCCGAAAGAACGAGAAAAGTCGGCTCTGAAAACACGGCCAAAAGGGACGATCCAACAAATAAGATCTCCCCGAGGGTCTAAAACACGACTCAAACCCTTCTTAAAGCGCACTTCACAATCATCCTCAAGAAGTTGCAAAACAGAAAGCAAATTGTAATGCAAGTTAGAAACCAAAGCAACATCCTTGAGAACAAAGTTCTCATTGAGCCGAATAGCTCCATGAGAAACAACCTTACCTCTACTATTATCCCCGAAAGTGATGTACTCCTTGTGCATCACGGGGCTAAGGCTGGAGAACCATTCCTTCTTTCCGGTCATGTGGTGCAAACACCCGGAATCCATGAGCCACATGTTCTCCAACCGAAGTTCCTGTATCAATAGAAAGGCAGGAAATGAGCATATGGCACAACACTGGGGTTAGTATACTAAGAAGGATACCAGTGCTGTGTCATAGGCCCATAAAATGTGTTAGTAGCAACACCAAACTGTTCTCGTCCCATGGGTGGATAGCGATCACCACCAACCTGAAAGGGTGGTCTGCTATGGAACGGAAAACCTCCAAACTGACCTACTTGTCCCATCTGAGCAAAGCGATCACCACCATACTGAAAAGGTGGTCCGCTATAGGACTGAGTAGCAAAACCTCTTGCACTCGGCTCAAGGTCGTATTGAGGACGACCAGAACCGCGACGGGCACGACCACCACCCCGTGGTCTAGCTGCCTGGGGCCTAGCTACCTGAGGGGGTGCACCTCCAGGCCTAGCGCCCTGCCTCTGAACTCCCCGACCTTGCACACCATGGAGAGGGTGGTGCCTGGCCTGGTTGTTCAGCTCCAACTCCTTCCTAGCATCTCTCTTCCTCCGAAAGCAGAACTCAGCTAGGTGATCCTCATGGTGACAGTACTCGCGCTCGAACCTCACCACTCTCTTGGGTTGTTGGTTCCCAGGGTTGCGAGGGTTGTTCACTCTGGCTGGCTGCTTGCCTCTCGGAAGGGGATTACCAGAAACATCAGGAAGGGTGTCAAGTGTGTTCCTAAGATGGTTAGGTTTGAGAACCCACACTTGCTTGTTTAGGTGGAGCCTTGGGAGGTTCATCAAGGATGCCATCCTTGGTGATAGGCTTGCGAGGCTCAGGTGGGGTGATCTTTGTAAGCTTAGGGATAGCGGATGGCTTCTAACTAGGGCTCACTCCACTAAACTCACCGATCTTGCCAAAGCTACTAGCGCCCTTCCCACATGAAGCAAAGCCTACTCCCGAGCAATCAGTTCCCCTCTTGAACTGACTGATCATCGTGTCTAACTGCGGCTCACTACATGACACCCAACTCAGGATGGACTGAAGGTATGTGTTTTCCTCCCCGGTTAGCATCCTGTCATGCCGATAGTTGGCAATCTCAAGCTCCAACCCCACGCATTGCTCACATGGAGCGGACAAGGTGCTGACTGAGCTGGCCTTCATGGCTTCAGCGAGCTTGGCATTAACTTCTGCCAGCTCAGATCACAAGCTAGGACAGAGCTTCCACGCACCTAGGAAAGAAGGCCTCGCCTTCACTTCCTCCAGCTCCTTCTTCAGGGAGGGACACTCTTTGCAATCACCCACCAAGTCTAGCCAACTCTTCAGCTCATCATACACCTCAATCAAAGAGGCATATTTGGTTTGCAGGGTGGCAAAGTTTGTCATATGCATCGTGCACTCCTCACACTCCTCCACATCGGTCAACTTCACCTTGAACCTAGCGAACTCAAGCTCCTTAAGTGCCTCATTCATCTTAGCCTTAAACTCGTTGCGCTCTTGGATAGCTCGCTTGAGTTGCTTGTCCTGACCGAGAACTATGTCGACAAGAGAATCGCGCTCACCGGTAAGACGATCAACAAGAGAAGAGTTTGATACCTCGGAAGCATCATCGTCGTCGTCGTCGGTGTCGGCGTCATCGGCGTCCTTCGCCTGGCACTTGGAGTCCTCTTCGTCCAGGGCCATGGTGCACAGGCCCTTGGAACAGTGGCCGAAGAAGCACAGTCCGTTGAAGCGTTCTTCTGTCTTGTGCTCGGACCCATCGTCGCTGGAGTAGCCGTCGGAGGTCTTCTCGCCGTCGCAGTTGGTGGCGAGGAAGGCACGCCGACCGGCATCAAAAGCCTTCTCCACGTCCTCTCGGCGATAGCTGCCTTTCTTCTTCTTCCCGCCCTTGTTCTCCGGCTTGCCCTTGCACCTGGAGTTGCGGTTCTTGCCGGGGTAGCTCTTGTCGTTCTTGGGACAGTTCGCCATGAAGTGGTCCAGATCACCACACTTGTAGCAGCCCTCGCGTGCGCCACCACGCCGGCGATTCAGGCGGTTGTTGTGAAACCGCGAGAACCGGGTGATGACGAGGGCGAGCTCGTTGTCTCCAAATGCCTCCAACTGCTCCTCTGTGACTGTAAGCAAAGAAGACGAGGAAAACAGAGGAGGTGAAGCGTCAGCAGAGAAGGTCGATCCACCCGTGCCTGAGACCAAAGCCATGGAATGTGAAGATGGGTTCTTCAGCTTGGCCTGAGTCAGGTGATCGATCTCGGTAGACTTGAGCTTGCTGAACAGCTCATCCACGGTGAGGGTGTCATAGGATGGAGACTCTATGATTGTGGGGGAACCGTCCTGATTATAAGAGCTCAAGTACTGTCTTAGTCAAATCCGTCTGACATCGACTCATACTTGAATCCATATAACCCCGGTAGTCCGGAAATCTCGAAGGATTTCTATCATCATACAACATACAGGATCACATCGTCCAAGAATTACATTCGCAAGGATACATCACAGATAAACGAACCGGATTTAAAACATCAGAGTGCGAATTTAAGACGGAGTTATTACAAACCCAAATTTAAAGTGCGGAAGCTTAAATAAGTTTTGAAACACGACCACTACACATGTGGCCCAAATAAAACCTTGTTTGATAACTTAACTCAACACAACTCACTTCTCCTTTTTTAGGTAATGTGCCACTAACAGTCTCAGGCCAGCAAAAGAAAAAGGGAAGCTTCTGGACGACCCTGCCCTGGGCCTACTCCTCATCACCTTCCACTGGGTAGAGGCAGTACTTACAATAGCCATAATACACCTGGCCATCTGCAACAAATGGGATAAACCCTGAGTACGGGAATGTACTCAGCTAGATTTACCCGTCCAACTGAAAATAAAGACACCAAAGATATGCAAGGCCTTTTGGGTGGAGCTGGGATTTTTAGTTGCGAAAAGCTCAAAGTTACGATAAGGAATATTAATGCCATTGGTGAGCCGTCAGTTTTTAGACCTACCTCTTACTCTAGGTTTGCACCTGAACTATTTCACCCACTTGAGTCTAACAATCAATAATATAACCATATCCAGTTGACTTATCCACATTTTAGTTGAACCTTTAAAACATCACATGGAGTTGTATCGTGGTGAAGCTCGCCATAGTTTCCCACTAACCGGGGGAGACGGCCACTCGAATCGAATTCCAAACGAGGTGGTGAAAGACCTTTAATACCAGCCCACACTTTCCCCATCGGGTCCATGCATTGGGCAACCGCTCGACGCTTGTTCGTGGTGGTAATCGTCGCGGTTCAAGCACGGACCGCCCAATTGGAACCTGGCGATGGCCTCACGCAGCAGATTGCATTTCCATACTAGAGGGCGTGACACGGGTCGAAACCGGCCTGAACAGCTTCTAACCGGCTTTGGGGTCGATGATTACAACACCGACATATTCCTAAGTAAAAGGGCGCGTTCAAAAATGAACGAGGGCCAACATCGATACAAACTTACACGATCCAACGGACGGACTGCCCTAAGTTTCCAAACTTGTGCGTTGCCTTCCAGTTGACCGTATTTCATCACTACTCAGGTTCTTTTCCATGATAGCAAATATAGCCAACCGTGATCTGGTAAATACCCACCAGGGGTAATACGGAAACATCGTTAACTACTACTTTTATTTAGCAGACTAAGCAATTCTATATGATAAATAAGTACAGGATAACAAGGCAGGTGTAAACAGTAATCAAGGGAGGATAATGCATCAATTAGGATTCAATCAACTCCTATACCTAATGCATCACAATATAAAAGGACTCAAGTAATTTTAATTGCAAAAGATAGGAGGCTTAAAATGCTCCGGGGCTTGCCTTGAGAGAAGACTGAGGCCTCGTGGGAGGGGCACTCAGGCATGTTAGTGTCTTGCGCGGGGTCGACATCCTCGGCTTGATGAAGTTCCGGGATCTCCTGCTCGACGTTTGTCTCCTGCTCCTGGTCTTGATCCTGAACTGTCGATCCTATTGCAATGCGGTTGAAAATGATAAATAAATAATATGTGGTGCGAGATGCGTTGGTTAGAAAAGTAACATTTCTTGCAAACCAACAAAACCAACTTGTTGAACCACTTTTGACATTGAGGTAAATACTTATTTATCTCATAAAATAAAATCATTAATTCAACCATTTCCTAATTAGAAATTCAAAAGAAATTCAGGTTTGAACTGCAAGTGCATTTTGCTTAACTTAGAAAAATCCACAAAAATTCCAGAAGGCAATTAACACCTGTTGGACTTCACTGAATAATTTTCAGCCAGAAATCAAATACAGAACTACAGATATAAAAAGAACAAATAAACTGCTCAAAAGGTGCTTTGAACTAACTTTTCACACAAAAGGTGTCAAACAGCAGATTTCATAATTTTTCTAGTTTCAACTACTCATAAACATTCTACTGTAGAAAATTTATTGTCAGAACATAAATATACAAGCCTACACAAAATAAACAAATCTATTTCAAATTAAACCATTTGAACTACAACCCTACTAGAAAAGGGTGCTAAACTCATTTTCATATTTTTCCCAGATTCTACTTCACATTTCATACTTATCAAGAAAGTTCCATGAACGGAAACATTATATTATTTCTTACATGAATTTCCAAAAAAAACACAGAAAAGTACATTTACAAAGCAACTTCAGATTTCTTCACATAACAACCCATGCTTACATTTTTCCTCACTAAAACATCGTACACAAAGACTGTATAATTTTTTCCATATTTTATTTTGACATATAAAATACCTTAACACTTATTCTAAGAAATTAGTCAAAAAGGACTTTAACCCATAACAGAAACTTTTTCCACATAAACAGTGCCTCCAATATTTTTCACAGATACATATCATGATAAGAAACCTACACAAATTTTCCCATGAATTATCTCAACCAGAAAACACCTATTTCCATTTATCTAAACAAAAGCACATAAATTAAATTAAATAAAAACGGTAAAATAAACATACACCAAAAATACTTTCACATTTTTCCATGATAGATCTACTCATAAACAAGCTAACAAAACTGAAAGTACTTCATTTGGACTTGTAAAACGAGCTACACAAAAATAAAAAAGCATTTCTGGAAAATAAAACAAAAAGGAAAAACATTTGAATCTTCCCGGCTGGGCCTGCGTGAACCCGGTCCATGGGCCAGGTGAGGCTGACGCGCGGGGTCCACTGGTCAACGGGACCCACCCGTCAGAGAGAGGAAACAGAGTAGAGGGGTTGACCGGCGATTGCTCGCCGCCGGTGGGGTTGACGGCGGTGAGGCTAGGCTCGATGAGTTCGTCTCGACGAGGCGGACCCATAGGTGGTGATGGTTTGGCCAGAGGGTGGCCGTAGCTCACCGGCGACGAGCCATGGTGCACGGTGGCGGCGGTGGCGCTCGGCTAGGTCGTGTCCGGCGGTCGCCGGTGAAATTGGGGAAGGCAAAGGCTTACACAAACCCTACGGAGGCTATCGGAGGGCTTGGCTTGGTCGGTGAAGCTCCAGAGGAGCTTGGCCACGTGAGAGGGCCACGGCGGCGCCCATGGCGCTCGGCCGGGGAGTAGAGGGAGAGAGAGAGCGGTAGCGTTGCGGGTGGAGGGTGTTCTCACCTTGCCTTGGCTCGGTGAGGCTCGCGGACGAAGGAGGGAGACGGTGGAGGTCGGGTGAGGGAGGAACGACGGTGCTGTCTCCGCGGTGGCGACGAAGAACCGAAGGGGGCGCTTCGTCCTCCGGCGGCGGTGGGGCTTGGTCGGGGAAGACGACGTGCGCACGACGTGTGCACGGCGAAGGCGGAGAGGCTGGCGAGAGGGATTGGATGGTGGTGGTCGGGTGAGGTCGGAACGGTGGGGTGCCTTCGCGGTGTCGAACAGCGGCGGCTCGAGCTCTCGCGCACGCATTCGTCCGCGGAGGGAAGAAGTGAGGGCGAGCGAGGGAGTGTGTGTGTGCGGGTGAGTGAGGGAGTGAGGGTGCTCGGGTTTTGTTCGGCGGGGCGAGAGCGCGGCCGAGGCTTTGGCCGTGGCCTTGGCCGGCCTGTGGTTGTGGCGGGGCCCGGCGTGGCGGCAGGCGACGGCACCGCGAGCGAAGGCGGCGCGGCAGGCGAGGTGGGCGTGGAGTGGCCGTTGAAGATCATCGCGTGCTCGGGTGGAGAAGGATCGGAGGGGGAGTGGGCGAGCGGGATATGGCGCAGGCGAAGGCGGCCACGCGGCGCTTGCGGCCGGCGTACGGCGCGGGCGTGCCAGCGGGCGGCGGTGCGCGGCGCGCGCGGTGCGCGGGCGAGCGCGGGCGAGCATGGGCCGGCGCGGTGCGGAGTTGGGCCGAAAGGCCGGATGGGCCAAAAGTGAGGGCGCGGGAAAAAATTCGTTTTCCTTTTTCTTTTTCCAAAAACTTTTCAAACTTTGACCATTCAAAAACAGTTTCAAAAACTTCAAACTAGATTTTGACCCAAAAATAAACGTTGCTTAAAATAATTTTCTCTACAACTTTCATATAAGACACTTCTTCTAAAAACCATTTTTAATTCCTCCACATAAATAGAGCCAATTTTGAAACATAAACCATTTTGCTTGCCTCATTTTTATTTGATAAACTATTTTGAACTAGGTCAAAATGCCAACATGAAAAGCACTCTACTCAATATTCTTTATTTTATAAACTTATTTGCCAAGATAGAAATCCACTTAAACTATCAAGTCCAATAGAAACCAAAAACCTATTTAAACAAGCAAAAGCCAAAACACTTTCATGCACATGAAATGATGCAATGCATTGCTTATGCATTTTAGTAGCTAAATATGGTTCCTAATGCAGTGCTTGACACTAGGGTGTCACAATGATGGTCGACACCTTCACCTCCTGTACCCTCCGATCCAGGGCGTATAGCAACTTGAGAGCCCTCTCATGATCGTGATAGGGTAGGTTAGCCCGATTGGCACGCTCCTGTTCACAATCATTTGGAAATGAGCGAACATGGCGTCAATCGTCTCTCCCTCCAACTGAACAAAGTTCTCGTACTCTCGCTTGTAGGTCTCAAAGAGTCTGGTCTTGACCTGAGCGGTCCCCTCGTGACAGCTCTGAAGCTTCACCCAGATCTCTCGTGCCGTCTCAAGCTCAGAGACATGCTCGAACTCAGGAAGGGAGATGCTGGCGAAAAGAGCATTACGAGCCTTGGAGTTGGCCTCGTGCTGGTCAATCTGGATCTGACCCACATGAGCCGCAAGGACTACGTACTCAGCATTCTCACATATCTCCCAGACAGAA